>JAAALK010000289.1:43561345-43789293 GCA_019279435.1 Zizania palustris | reverse complement strand
TCAAGAACAAACAAGGTGAAGATGGGGTTGTGGTGCGCAACAAGGCTCGACTAGTTGCCCAGGGTTATTGCCAGAAGGAAGGTATTGACTTTGAAGAAACCTTCGCTCCTGTTGCCCGTCTTGAGTCCATTCGCATTCTTTTAGCATTTGCCGCTTCAAAGGGTTTTAAGCTTTTTCAAATGGACGTTAAGAGTGCTTTTCTGAACGGGTACATAGAAGAGGAGGTTTATGTTAGGCAACCCCCCGGTTTTGAGAACCCTAAGTTTCCTCGACATGTTTTTAAATTGCACAAAGCTTTATACGGGTTGAAACAAGCCCCCAGGGCTTGGTATGACCGGTTAAAGCAGTTTTTGTTGGGGAAGGGTTTTGTGATGGGTTCTGTGGACAAAACTCTTTTCTTGCTCAGAGATGCTTCAGATTTCTTAGTTGCTCAGATTTATGTGGACGATATTATCTTTGGCGGTACTACTGATTCTCTTGTGTCCAAGTTTTCTGAGCAGATGCACAGTGAGTTCGAGATGAGCCTCATGGGTGAGCTCAAGTACTTTCTAGGGCTCCAGATCAAGCAGACCAAGGACGGCACCTTCATCCACCAAGGTAAGTACACTCGTGACATGTTGAAAAAATTTGACTTTGGTGGTGAGCTGAAGCCGCAGATGACCCCGATGGGCACTTCTGGGGGTCTGGACAAGGACGAGAGCGGCGTCAAGGTCAACGAGAGAGAATTTCGAGGGATGATCGGGTCGCTGCTGTACTTGACGGCGACTAGGCCAGACATACAGTTCGCCGTGGGACTGTGCGCGCGCTTCCAGTCTTCACCACGCGCGTCTCATCGGCAGGCTGTCAAGCGCATCTTCAGGTATCTCACTTATGCGCCTGATCTTGGTCTCTACTATTCAGCATCATCTTCTCTTGATTTATCTGGCTTTTCGGACGCTGACTTTGGTGGGTGCCGGTTGGATCGCAAGTCGACTTCCGGTACTTGCCAGTTTCTTGGTTCTTCTCTTGTCTCTTGGTCTTCTCGAAAGCAATCTGGAGTTGCTCTTTCGACCACAGAGGTTGAGTATGTAGCTGCTGCTAGCTGCTGCTCACAGTTGGTTTGGATGATTTCCACTCTGCGAGATTTTGGGTTGTTCTTTCCTACCAGAGTTCCTTTGTTTTGCGACAGCACCAGTGCTATTAGTGTAGGGAAAAACCCATGTCTTCATTCAAAAACCAAACACATTGATGTGCGCTTTCACTTTTTGCGGGATCAATATGAGAAAGGTGTCATTGACCTTGTTCATGTTGATACCCATCATCAGTTGGCTGACATTTTCACCAAACCCCTAGATCAGTCTACTTTTGAGCGTTTACGAGGGGATTTGGGTGTTGTGTATCCTTTCTAGGATATTTTGCGTCAGTTTTTCTTTCTTCTTTACTCTTTTCTTGAGTCTTTTTGTGTGTGTTCATATCATACATATTCACATATCACACTTTTGAGCCTGCTTCTGTTATATGATTAAACTGCTTTACTTATTCTAGCTGGTACATGCTTTTGATTACTCGTCGATGATCATGCTTTGTTTCAGTTCATTTGATATGTCTGATATCTGTCATATGCATGGCTTTTACGCTTTCAACTTGAAAAATGATCACCATTGCTTCTGGTAACTAGCATGTGTAGGCTGAGTGCTTTTGCTATCTGTTACATGCCTTGTAGCTAGTTCATCACATAGATGCAGATATGCAACTTGGACATCTTTATGCTTTAACATGGAAAATATGCTATAAAAATGATAAAAAATCAAAAAATGAATGAAAATTCCATGCCTTTTTATGCTTGAGTTGAAAAGATCCAAGTGGGTTTGCTTTGTCGCATTGCATTGTTCTGGACTGCTTACCATAGCACTTTGGTATGAACTAGGACAGTGTAGTGTATGCCAAGACCAATGTCTTAAGCTTCCGATGGTCCAGTTTTGGCCTAGGCTTGACTTGGTCGGTTAGCATAAGGTTTGACATGCAAATAACCCTTGGCACAAATGAAAAAGGAAAAATGAAAAAGCCTGAACATTTAACAAGATAACCAGTTTGCTGAAGCACTTTGTTTTGAACAATGTTTATCTTGGTAGACATCAGTTAGCTTCTGCATCTCATGCTTTACCTTGCTTATTAACTAGGAAATATGGTGATGTTTTGTTTTGCAAAAACTGAAAAATGCGTGCTAATGACTTTCTTTAGATATCATCTGTTGCACTGATCATGCCATGTGTCTTAAGACAGTATGTCTGTTGCTATACTTGTTAGATGTTGTAATTGCAGTCAATCATATCTGAGAAGCATGCTTTCTACACTCCACCTACACCCCAGCTGAATTCACTGCATATTTTGAGGGGGAGTTGCTTTTCAGGGGGAGTCTGTGTCTCTTTTGAGTGCTTGATGAGTTTACTTGTCAACAAGGGGGAGAAAATTTGGGATCAGAGTTTAAGGGGGAGTTAGTTCTTACTCTGTCGATATCCTTGTTGTTCTGAAATCACACTCATTTTGAGCTTTTACGTTTTGGTTAACCATAATGACCGTTTCTTGCTTTTGGTTGGCTTTTGGTCATTAGGGTTAAACTTTTACCTCATTTCTTCTTCTTCTTTGTTTTCTTGTGTTTTGTTTTCGTGTTTCCACATTTGTTCACAGGTGTTGAAGAGCTGAGAATTGAGGAGTGTTGACAATGCACTCATCAAGGGGGAGATTGAGGAGCCATGCTGAATAGCGTGGGCCTCATGGCTCTAGAAGTGATGAGTCATTGTCAACGATAGTCAAAGAGGACTGAAGAAGAGAGGAGATCTGCTGTTTTATGGGCCGCGTGTGACTCAGGTACACGGGCAGCGAGCGACTGTCGGGCAGAGGAGGCTGCGAAGTCGGGCTGGCCCAATCCGGGTGCATGGGCCAGAAGCAGTAGAAGACCCACTGGGCTGTTGACCAGGATTGACTCAGGTACACGGGCGGTGAGTGATTGCCGGGCTGAGAGAGCTGCGGAATCGGGCCGGCCCAATCCGGGTACCTGGTGCAAAGTCGGTGGAGGCTTTGTCAGTTTCGGCGCAAAACTGACGACCGTCGATCTTGTATCCGACTGTCCAGAAGAGAAGCCGTAGTCGCTACGAAAACTTAGCTTCCGGATAAGTCATCTGTAACTCTAGGCCCACAGTCAGTCTGTCGTGTCTGTAAAAATACCTAAGGGCAGTAGAGTCTTTTCCTTTATTTTTGAGTCTGTAAAAACCCTAAGGGGCAGGTAGAATATTCCTAGTGTTGGGCTGCCTATAAATAGGACCCCAACCCCTAGGGTTTGGACCACCCTTTTGCTGAAAATCAATACTACTCCTTTGGGTCATTTTGTTTCTTGCATTCTCTCTCCCCTGTTCATGCGTGGGTCACCAGGCAACAAGCCTTGTTCTTCCTGAAGTTTTTAAGTGACTTTTTGTTGTCTGGGAGAGCTTTTAATCTGGCTGTTTTTGCTTGTGCGAAGCTTTTTTGTGCACTGCAGTTCATTCTCTGTGCGTGCGATCAATTTATTTGGAACAGAAGCTTCTCTGTTGTATGTGTTCTTCGTGAGAAGTAGTACTAGTTCTTGCTGTTGCAAGTAGTACTACTACTCTGTAGCAAGTAGTACTACTTTCCTGTAGCTACAGTATGCTAGTACTTTAGCCTTGCTTTTCCTGTGTTGCTTTTTGATCGAGTTGGCAGGGTCAAAGTCCCTTTTCTTGTGTGAAGTCCAACTCTGTGTAGCAGACTTCGAATCAGCAGACTTCGAATCTGCAAGCTTCGAATCTGCAGACTTCGAATCTGCAAGCTTCGAACCTGCAGACTTCGAATCAGCAGGCTTCGAATCAGCAGACTTCGAATCAGCAGACTTCGAATCTGCAAGCTTCGAATCTGCAGACTTCGAATCTGCAAGCTTCGAACCTGCAGACTTCGAATCAGCAGACTTCGAATCTGCAAGCTTCGAATCTGCAGACTTCGAATCTGCAAGCTTCGAACCTGCAGACTTCGAATCAGCAGACTTCAAATCAGCAGACTTCGAATCTGCAAGCTTCGAATCTGCATACTTCGAATCTGCATACTTCGAATCTGCATACTTCGAATCTGCATACTTCGAATCTGCAACCTTCGAATCTGCATACTTCGAATCTGCATACTTCGAATCTGCATACTTCGAATCTGCATACTTCGAATCTGCAACCTCCGAATCTGCAACCTCAGAATCTGCAACCTCAGAATCTGCAACCTCAGAATCTGCAACCTCAGAATCAGCAAACTTCGAATCTGCAGACTTAGTCAATCTGTTCTCGCGTTGCTGTTTAGTTTTTCTTTTTAAAATGCGTTGGGTTTTGGGAGCAGGCCATTGATTCGAAAGAATTTTTAGGCGCCCATTCACCCCCCCTCTGGTCGCTACTTTCGGTCCTACAGCTGGTGGCGGAGGGACGAAGCGGGGCCTCTGAGTATTCGCCTGCTGGTGCTTGAAGGCGATCATCTTCCTCTTCTTGAGGTCCAGCTTGTTCTGCTCAGTCTCCTGGATGAGCGCTTTGTTGACCAGCCGCTGGAAGTCGGCGAAGTCGGCGGCGACGAGCTGGATGGACAGCTCATCCTTGAGTCCCCTGAGGAACTTGGCTTGGCGGAGGGCGTCGGTGCGCACTTCCTCCAGTGCGTAGCGTGCGAGGCGGTTGAACTCATGGAGGTACTCCATGACAGTCCGGTTGCCTTGTTGCAGGTCGCGGAACTCCTGCTGCTTCACCGCGATGACACCGGCGGGGACGTGGGCGGCACGAAAGGCGATGGTGAACTCCGCCCAAGTCACCATGTGGCCCTCTGGCTGGGACGCACGGTAGTTGTCCCACCATTCAGCGGCGGGACCCTGGAGCTGGTGAGTGGCAAAGGCCACCCGCTCCCGGTCGGTGCAGGGGAGGAGGTCGAGCTTCTTCTCGATGGTGCGGAGCCAATCTCCGGCCTCCATCGGGTTGGTTGTGCTCGAGAAGATGGGCGGACGCACGCGCAAGAACTCGGAGAGTTGCGGAGCGGCCGCGGGTGCTGGTGCGCGAGGGGCGGGCTCCCCGTTCTACAGACGGTCCAACTGAGCCTGTTGGTGCTGCATTTGGGTGAGGAGGGCGGTGATCAGATGATTCTGATTCGCCATCATTTCCGCCAAGGTGGGGTGATTGGCGGAAGGCGACCCAGACTGACGTGGGCCCGTTGCACCCCAGTTGGGTACAACACCCTCAGGCGCATCTCGGCTCCCTCCTGCTCCGTTGTTAGAGCCGGTGTTCTGGTGGTCGGCCATCTTCTGAATATCCAAAGTGAGGAAACAAAAGATGACGAAACAATAATACAACCAAAAATTAACATATAGCATTCAAGCACACAAATATATCAAGTGGTATAAATAGTTCATTACAATTAAGTTCTTATTCCATCTACAACCCAACTCGTTGCAGACGGCACCACATACAAAATTAAAATCTTTATTTGAATTTGCGTCTCCTAACGCCTACTCGCCACCGGAGGCGGTCTCCGTGCTCTCGGAACCACGAGTACGCGGCTCCAGAGAGATGGTGGGCTCGAGAAAATTCTCGATGATGGAGTCGGAGACGAGGCCGGGGCGTGGTGTAGGGGCGCTGGTGGAAGGCCTGGCGGGGGAGGGTCGGGGCGGGATCCTCTTGGGGCGAGGGAGGGGCTCACGGATGGGCTTCTTCTTCCTTGGAAGAAGAGGAACCATCTCCGCGATGTCCTTCTGCAGCTGCATGATCTTGCGCTGCAGCTCGCCGTTCTGTTGGATCAGGTTCTTCGTTTCTTCACGAAGAAATGCAACCGCCTCATGGTGCTCGTCGGCGTCGAGCACCGCCTCAGTGTGGAGATCATCCATGGCCTGCAGAAGACGCGACTGCCGGGCCATGACCGGATCACGCACGGAGTGAACTCCGAGGTAGATGCTACGGTGGGCTCCGGGAGTACGCTTCGGTACAAGCCGGAAGGATGAGTTCTGAAGACGATCGTCGTAGATCATCCTCAGCTCCATGAGGGCCTGAAGGGTGACTCGTTGGCATGCGACGTCGAAAGTCAGGCCTCCAAGTGCGGTGGTGTAGGGCGGCAGGAGTTCTCCAGAGCCATGGACGGTGAGGGAGACGTCACAAGGCCCGGCGAACTCGTCGGGGTAGACTCCTTGAAATTCGGGTTCGAAGAGGAACCCGAGGAAGGTGAGCATCATGCGGAGCTCCCGGACGAAGCCCTCGTAGTGACGGCAGTAGCTGTGGACTTGGTAGACAGGCATCTACAAAACAGTAAGTTGAATAAAAGTGAGGAGAGGAACAAAGTTTATGAAGTAGATTTTCAAGAAATAATTTCCTATGGCTAATGGCTAGGCGGGTCTGTTTGGCTTCCTACAGTCAAGTCGGCTCTGATACCATCTTGTGGCGCCCCGATTTAACAAAATCGAGACATTATTGAATTTCCATAGAAAAACAATAATACAAGAGGTTCATCATGCGACAACATACATACGGTAAAATCCATGGTACGCAGACCATATTTATTACAACATTGTTTTAATAAAAACAGTAATAAGATAAATAAACAGCGGCATGACGAACGTCTTCTTCAGGATTTTTCTTCTTGACTGGGTCGCTACTCCAGACCGTCTTCAAGATAAGCATCCTCTGTGGGGTCCAACGGGTATGAGTACAAAAAGTACTCAACAAGCCACCGCAAATGCAAATAATAATGTAGGATAATAAACAAGGAAGGATAAAGGCTAACAATGCGGAATAAAGCAATTGCGGTTATGACATTTAGTGTAATCATATTTTAATCATGCGGAAAGTAAATATGAACATCATCAACATCAACTAACTCGAGGAGTACGTTTTACCTCCTCGCACAACGGTCCTTACATGTCAATCCATCATGCACATTCATATTCAAAGTAAACTAACTGGGGGATGTCACGCAACCCGCCCTTGACCGTGGGCTCGGCTTTTCGAAAAGATTTAAGACTCTGATCAGAGATGTACTACTGTACCCACAAGGCACGCACTCATCTCAACGAGATGACCCATTTCACGGGAACTCGTGCCAAAACCTCAATATGAGATGTTCCAAGCGATAACCACCCGCTCTAGGTTTCGCCGGCGCGCCGGGCCGCATCCCGGCTAACGTCGCACCCCCTTTTGCGCCACATTGGTACAAGTCACCCGCAGGTGCAACTTGACCCATCTCCAAATGGTGGCCTCGGTTTGGAACAACCCATACCTTAGTTAGGACTTACCCACTAGACTTGTGGTTAGTACGTAAGTGTATTGCAACGGATCCCTCAGACCGGTCCTTATAGTGCCCCGGGTGCGACTGACCAATGCCCTAGCTTGCACCCGGAACCCACCATGCATACACTCACAACCATGACTCATCACCAACAGAATTTCCAAGGATAAGAAGCAACGGGGATCATATAATAGAACCATTTTGCTACGACTCATTTTTATCCTATAGCGGTCGTGTCAATACTTTGGACACTAGCTAATATCATTAATCATATGGTGACAAGGAGGTTAGGCGAGATAGCATGGCTTGGGTTGCACATCAAGGTCGGGGGATCCTAAATAAATATAATGTAAGGGTTCATTTGACTAATGCATATATAACCTATGTGTTATAGCGATAGTCAATTCAAACATGGGTTCAATATGTTCAAGAGAATTGTTTGGTGACTTGCCTTGTTCAGCAAAGGGAGAGGGAGGGACTTCGGGGAAGTACTCCGGCTCCTCGGCGACGTCGTAGTCTTTTTAATATAAAGTAAAATAAAAAAGAGTACCACATTCAATCAAACCATATAACATTACATTGCAAGCATATAAGTTAAAGTGGGTTTGATTATAAATAAATAAACTCAAAGGTTAAGGTTCTAAATTTTATAAATGATTTTAAAGGGATTAAAATGAAGGGTTGTCCTTTTTTGAAAACAAATGTTTAAATGTGATTATTGTCATATTAAATTCTCAATTAAGTGTGAAATGAAAAGTTCATGTCAACTTGGTGGTTTTCAGAGAATGGACAGAAAGGAAATTAATATAAATCTTTCTGAAGTTTAAATATTTTAATCCATATTTTAATCCTAAAGGCTTTTGAATAATTATTTGAATAAACATAAAAATGTCAAAATAAACCTACTGTTTTTATTGCATAAACATGTGGAGAATAATTTCATGAATTTTCTAAAATTGGAATGGTAATTTTTAGAGTCCAAATGCATTAGATATGAATTTTACAAGTTTAAAAGCATTTCTGGAATTTATTTTCAAATTTTAAACCTCTCGGGTCCACGGTAAGCCAGGCCCACGGTGAACCCGCGCACTGTGCGCGTGCGCCGGGTCGATCTGGACCATCGGATCCAGATCCGACGCGCGAGAGCGAGGCGGGACGCGTAAGTCGCGATGGACGGCTAGGATTAAAACATTCGAACCGGTACCACGTGGACGCACGGGATTAAACGCGGGTTTTAAATACAGATGGACGCACGAGATCGCACCGTACCGCTTCGCTCAGATCCGACGGCCAGGATTAAACCGAACAGATGATTTAACCCAAGCGTTGGATCTAGATCGCACGGCCAGGATTGAATCCGGCACAGTGCGTGTCGGGGGGGTAAAGTACCCCTTCTTCCCCGACTCTGGTGGTACGACGGCGAGCGATTCCGGCGAGGTCGAGGGCTATCTAGTCTAGCTAGGGCTAAAAACGGAAAGGGGGTACCGAGGGGAACAAAAGGGTACCGTTGCGGTGGTCCGGGGTCGACGGAGCGAGGCCGGCGACGAGCGTAGGCGGTGGAGGCGTTCGGGTCCTTGGCGGCGATGACGATCCGGCGGGGTTCGACGTTGGCGGAGGGGTGGCCGAGGTCGGGGTCGTTCTCGCAGTCACGTTGGTGGCGGAGGCACGGGCGGAGGTGGTCCGGTGCGACGGTGAGCGGTGGCCGGAGGTGAATCAGAGGGTGTGCGCTAAAAAGTGAAATGCGAGTGCTCTGTTCGTTCTCGAGGCGATTAAGCGTGGGGGTCGGACGCGGCTCAGGCTGGGGCTTAAATAGGACGCCGGGGAGGGCTCGCATGCAAGGAAACCGGCCGAGGGCCTTTACTCGTCGGCGATGGCTCGGCCATGCACGCGGAGCGGCGATCCCGTGGCATAAACGCGAGGGTTAAAGCGGGGAAACGATCGGCGCGACGCGGGGGACCGAGTTATGGCGGCAATTTAATGGGGGACGCGCCGGCGAGGCGAATCCGAGGGCGAGGTCGTCGGCCGGCGCGATTTGGGGGCGGTGGCGCGAGGTTGACGACGGGACTGACGAGTGGGGTCCACTGGCCAGTGAGCGCGAGCGAGCGAACGGGAAGACTGACGGGTGGGGCCGCGGTGTCGGGTGCGCGCGCGAGGGGAAAGTTTTGGCGCCGACAGGTGGGACCGGGCTGTCAGCCAGAGGCGGGCGCGGTAACGGGCTGGGCCGGCCGGGAGAGAGAGAAGGGAGGGAGAGGAGCCCATTACTGTTCTAATACTTTTCTGAATAAAAATAATTCCAGAAAATAGATTAGAATATTAGGGCTACTTCCAAGGCTGGTAAAAATTTATAAAAATTCTCAAAATTATATCTTGGTCTTAGGATCATATACAAAAAGTTTCACCTCCTGATTTGGTCATCTACTCTATGTTGTAGTTCAAAAGGGTATAAAAGGGATTTAAAAGTATTTTCTGAAATAATAATTCCAATAAATTGAATTTAATTATATTTTTATTGTTTTGAAAAATTGGGGTGTTACACTCACTTTTCACTATCACATTAGTTCTTTGGCATCAAGCCTTTGTTTTCCTTTCACCCTTGCATGTTCCCTCATAGCCAAGTATCGCTTGTCTTTCACCATCTTGTCATAGAAAACCACTTTGTATCTAACATCTTCAATATGTTCACATGATTCTCACTAATCAATGATTTAAATCACTTTACGTTTCATGATAAACTTAAGTTCTTATTAATTATTAACTTTAGCTTGTATATTTTCCATGTCTATCAATACATACATAACAAGTTTATATGAACCATCTTCATGATTAACATTCAAGCTCATACGGACCATCTTCATGAATGATATTCCATTTGATTATGAACATATAATCAATGTTATAAATCATTTTATTCTTCATGATTCTTAGATTTTTATTAATCATCAACTTTAGCTTGTATTTTTCACATCTGTTAATATATGTGACATTCTTTCATTAAATTCAAGGGAGATTGACCCAAAGATCTTTGATCAAAAGTTTTGGTTGAATGTGACATAAATGGTATCAATCTTTATGATCAATATTTTACTCATTGATTCTTAAAACACGAGCAATATAATCAACCTTTTTGCTTAATGTCGGAACTTAATCTAACACATAAACTAATGAAAATAGTATCCCAACATAGATTGTCAAATATCTTATCGGCCTTGTTGATGTTGAAGTCGTACTTCTCATCCTTCTTGGTTGGCTTCACCCACGAGCACATAACCTATTTTTTGTTTTTGGACCACTCGGCCATACCTACCTCTCCATCTGAGTCGCTGCTCTCATCGGAGTTTGAGTGGTATACATGGGCGTATGCTACTTTCTTCTGATACATGTCTCTCTTGGTCTCTTGGAATCAGCTCTCATGTGTTGATACCCTTTGTAGCAGTTGCTAGATGCTCTCAAATTCGTGTGATGAAAACCTCTCCTTAATTGGGTTTAGGAGTCCTTGAAATGCCAACTCCGCCAACTTACTGTCACTGAGGCTCAGATTGTAGCATTTGCTCCGTACATATCGGAACCTCTGGACATAATCTTGTACCTACTCGTCCATTCTTTGCTTGATAGTTGTCAAGTCGGTAAGATTCATCTCCTAGATGTCAGCAAAGAAATATTTGTGAAACTTCTTTTCCAGATTTTTCCATCCCCTGATGGAGTCCGCCGGCGCCCGGCAGTGAAGAGAACCATGCGAAGGTCGATCCTGATAGAGACAACGGGAAAAATCGGACCCTTAGCGTCTCGTCAGCTGATGCCTCTCCACACTGGGCGAGGAAACGAATGATATGCTCGATCATGGAGATCGAGTCTTGTCCTAAAAACTTGGTGAAGTCGGGTACCTTGTATTTACTTTCCAGTGGTACTTGATCGAACCATTCTGGGTATGGCTGCTGATACATGCATGTTTGTCATTTGGTCTTCGACCCAAACTGATCTCTAATCACCTCCATGATGTGATTCACCTAGTCGTCTTTTTGCTGCCCCGGTGTTGGATATTGGTTAGGTGTTGGGGCCTACTGATATTGATCTTACGAGACAATGTTGTATCTATATTGCCCCCCATCACCGTAGGGTTGCGCTCCATAATATGTTGTTTGATGATACCCTAGAGGGATACCATCGGGTACCCCCCTTAGCGGCACGAGATCGGGAAGTGTGTTTCTTGCGATGTTGTACGTTACTTGCGGCACCCCCTATCTTGATAGTCTTGGGTCGAGCGCTGGGAGCAGCGCAGGTGCATTCCTCTTGATGCCATATGGTGTGCTCTGTGGCAGGCCCTGTGCGGGGCCTACCGGATGAGCCGTCTTGTTCGCTTCATTATCGGGTGAGGTGCCTAGATGCTCTAGCCTCATCGTCCCTTGCAGATGTTGTGTCGGTCGAGTGTGTAATAGTTTTGTCGGGTCGTTTGGAAAGTACGTCGAGCCTTGCGGTGGTCCACAGACCATGATTCCCTCAACAACCTTTTTATCAGCCCCTGAAGAGTATTGGCCAGTGTCCTAGATTGATTGACTAGTGAGCAATGAATCGCCCGGTCGACAACCTCTTAGAGATTGGCTTGAGGGTTCTCCGCTGGCTGGCCACCTTCTATGGCCAATACTAGTCTTGGCAATGGGCTCTTCTGGACGGGACCCAACTGATGTATACCATAGGCCGACAGGCATGACTTCTAGAACTCCTCCACGTGTCGTTGCAACTTCTAATCTTTGTTCTTCAGTCAAGGTATCCATGGTGATAGAGATGATGTTGTCGTCATTGATCTCGCTCGCCATGGCTGGGTTGATAGATATGGTCCCACCGGGCATGCCGAAAAGCGTGTTGGTGCGTTTTTTTGTCGCACTTTGACACACGCGTGACCCGAGAGATCTGCTTACCTCTAGTGAAGGTCCTATGTCCTTAGAAGAAAGGTTCAAGGTGTGCCAATAAGTTTGACCATACAACTAATAAGGGAACAGAAAATATGACCTTAATAGCATAGCCCATCGGCTGGCAAGCTGATGACTATGGAA
Source organism: Zizania palustris (assembly GCA_019279435.1). NCBI lineage: Eukaryota > Viridiplantae > Streptophyta > Magnoliopsida > Poales > Poaceae > Zizania > Zizania palustris. The sequence continues at coordinate 43,776,967 of JAAALK010000289.1, read as the reverse complement.
AACATGGTGAAATCTTGGAATATCATGCCTATCGGCCCTAAGGCCGATAACCAGGGGCAAAACAATCGACGTGTGCGCCATCGACCGATGAGATGAGCAACTTTACGCATGCGGACCGATGGACACTCTCCGATGGCGAATAAGATGTAGCATTGAATTGAAGATAACCCATCGACTTGTACTCCAACGGAAAGAAATAAAACATGCCAGATAACATGTCTATATCATGAAAATCATCACAATAACTAGATCGGACCTAACCAAGACAATAGCTAGTCATAATGATCTTAATAATATGTCAAAGTATCGAACATGCTTTATTTAGATGAACGGTATACAACATGAAAGAGATACAATAGCAAGAGATGTCGGACCTAATCGATGAATCCTCAAACTATCACACCTAGATCACATCAATCTAAGAGATCAAACTGAACTAATGCAGCCTTAGACCTAGCTAATACACCGAGAACAACTGACGACCGTACTATTTCGACGTTCACCTCAAGAGATAAATTTGATACAGCTGTGAGAATACTGATCTAATTGGTACGGATGTCGAGGGTGGCGGGACTCACCTCTTTGTCAGAGATCGAAACGATACAAACTAACTTCGAGTGTCGAACCCCACCGAATAAATCTTGGAAGCCAAGGGTGACGATGCGCTGAGTAGTTTATTGATAGAGATGCGTTTTCTAAGATAACTAGGTGTACATATCTATAGTCAGACTTGCCATCCAAGTACTCTATTTTAACAATTTCCGAATAATCTTCATCTTCTGTTCGCTCTTATCTCTATTGGCTCCTCTGCGTCCGATCATCTTGTAACATGGACGAGTTTCCTTGATTTTTTCTTGATCGGATCCTCTTTGATTTTTGTTGACCGTGTGACATCTTTAGTGGGTCTAGGTTTTACCAAATCTTGACGTCAACAACAGTTTAACAGAGCTTGTTTGAGGGAGCTTTTGGTAGCTAGAAATTCTCAGTAGCTAACTAGTCTGAGTATCTAGCTGATGAGGATTTGGAGATGTTGGTGTTTTCTAGTTTCTGAATTCTAGTTCATTTCCAGATTATGTAACTACTGATTCTCACAATCTTTGTCAGAATCTAGACCGTTTGTTTCAGCTTCAAATTTAAAAAAATGATCTATCAACATTTTAATTGCTGACAGAGCTCTCTATCATCAATTGAAATACCAACCGAGTCTTAGAGCCTTTGACGCTGCTAACAAAGCTTCACCATTATCGGCTCCGTCGAAGCCGATAAAGATTCTATCGACGGACGATTCGTCGACAGAAGCAACGACCCAAAAAGCATCTGTCGGGAGACCATTTATCGATTGATTTTTTTTTTGTCCCCGTCACAATCAGCTTATATTTTCCAGTTTGGGAGTAGCGAGTCGTTAATCCAGAAGTCTTGGCCTGAAAACATTAATTCAGAACCGACTAGAGATACCTCTTATGCTCACTGGGATTTGTGTGTTGTTGACGTAGCGTGCGGTTTATCCATCATTAGAAATAATATCTCCAATTTTTATATGTTATTTTATTATCTTTAACTTTTTCTTAAATATAACTCGTTTTAAAAACTTTATGTACTTTATATAAGTTCCACGACTGAACGAACTTACGGATAACGAGAAATTTTACGAGATACTATAATTTTTAGTATTAATTTTGGTAACTATTAGTTTTTGGATATCAGAAAATATCAAAATTAATACTAAAAATTGTAGTATCTTCTCAGGGCGTTCCCAACCTAGTGACTAGGATGGTTTCTATAGTATTAAATGCACTGTCATGTAGGCAAAAATCTGATGTGGCATGAGAGTTAATGAGGAGAGAAGAGAAATGTGGAGGAAATGGTTTCTCATGCAAGACATGGTTTCTATCACTAATACCAAGAAGAATGAAGAAACTACTATATATGCATTGGGAGAGTGTAGTAGTTTCTATAGATGGAACCCACTTATTTATGATTGGGCAAAAGAGAGAAAAATAAATAGGGACAAGAAATCATGCATTGTAAGAGTGAGTTTCTATGAGTAGTTTTTTAATGACATGGCATGTATAGAAACTACTAGATGGTTTTTGGGTTGAGAATGCACTCGTGAACCGTAAAACCACTCCTCAAGAACAAGTTTATAAGAGCTATATCTCCGTTCAAAGGTCTACAATCCTCCGGATGAGTCCAACGGTATGCCAGGGAAGGAGATGGTCTACATGGACCGTTGGATGGGGATCCAACACTCCATCTGGACATTAGGAACCAGTGTTCTTCCTTGTATGGTTTTCATTGATTATGACACAAAATGCATCTGGTATAGAATGTTCTTTCTTCATTAATTTGCTAGTGCACAGTGGCATGTTACAAAAACCTTCTCTAGCCTCACAATCAAATAAAAGGTCCCTAGGATTCCCAGAAGATAATTTCACCATTGTCACCAACTAAACCAATATCCTTGAGCCTCCTTTCTTGGTAGTACTCAAGGCCATCTAATTCTTCCTCCCTCTTCTTAAAACTGTCATCAATCTGCTGTAACACTTTCTTCTCACCAACCCTTACTTCGACGGCAATTTGAAGCCTTGGCTGCAAATTTTCTCTTTCCAACAGTTCTTCATCCTGGATATTTTTTGAGATGTTTCATAATATTCCTTAGGAGATACAACATAACAAAGAAAAGAAGTAGCGTTTCTTCAGTTTATAAGTATACCTCTTCTATGGTAGTGTGATAAGCACCAATGGCAGATTTGCAGGCATTTCGGATAACCTGACATATTGCTTCTTCATTGTCAGGACTCACTGGCAATTCAAGGTGGTCCCAAACAGCATTTCTGAAGAGTGCTTCCAAGAGAAATGCATCTGTTCCCCCAAGGCACAGTAGTCGCAGGTAAGGTAGCATTTGAGGAGGAAGAGATTCACCAAGGACAATGTCGAAGTATGCGATCTCCCCCTCATTTAGCTCTGCAATGTCAAGCTTGTCATCGTAAAATGGATCGGATTCAGATATCTCCAAGGTCAGAGTATACGAGTCCCTTGATGAATTTGATTCAGTGAAACCATAATCAAGAGCTAATTCTGCGTTGCTCTTGTCCAAATCATACTGAATATATATCTGTGAAATCATTTTTTTGGTATATAAACAGTGTCGGTGATACAATGCCACAGCAGGACAACTGCACATTTTCCTTAAAAATGAAAATATGGGACTTCATGTGCACCTGTTCTCCAGATTTAACATCAACTGGAGTTTGCAATGAGAAGAGAACATCCCGACCGAAAAGGCCCTTTCCTTTGATCTCCCAACTGGACTCTTTTGAGGTTATATCATCACTGTGATTTACCTGATTTGGCAAAGCACCAAATTTATTAGAACAGAATGAATTCCCAATATTCGTGTTGCATATGTATTATGTATTACGGGAAATGTACTGCAATGCAATTCATATTGTATAGTGAACAATATTTGAACTTTTGGTTTCCAGAGATGTTTATTGCAACGACAGGTACAGCCTGTTGGAAAAGAAATTAGAAAATACGGCCATGATTTGCATTTCATGATCTTACCAGATCAGCAAGCGGTATGAGAGCAAGCTTATCTCCACGAAGCCTTGCAAACACCCTTGATCTGAGTACTCCAAATGCCCATAGGAAATCATCAAATGTTACAGTACCAGGAAAGAGCTCCTTGTTTGAGCTTATGATCTCAGCTTCAACATTGTCGAATTCAGTCTGCACATACTCTTTCACACCCATCGTTGTGCTCAGTAGCTGTGTTCCTGTAAGGGGAAAACATACAAATTTCACTTAAGCTAGCTATCAACTAAAATTCACGGAACAAGTTCGTTTTGTAAAGAAAATTCGTGGATTTTTTTATTGGATGCTCACCTTGTATCTCCAAGAGCTCTTCTCCTGACCTGCACTGGAGGCACGAAGCAACAACTCAAAAGCATCAGCACGGATAGGCATTGTGAGGAATGAGGATACTACCGATGAACCACCAAAGCAGCAGGAGCATTTCATCAAACATATGTAGAGCGATGAGAGATCAGCATCACCTCACTCACCAGAAGATCGTAGAGTCGGTCTGTCGCGGGAGGATGGCGAGGTAGGGAGACCACAGCGAGTCCGCACCGCGGGCGGCCTCACGGAGAAGGAGCAGCGCGACGGCGACCCAAGGCTGTAATTCCCCGCCGCCGAGGACCCGTCCGAGGTCGGAGGCCGCGACGGCGTCGGCGTCCAACCAGAGCTTCTTAGGCACCTCGGCAACGACCTCGCCACGGGGCAGGTTCCTTGACGCGACGAGGCCGAGGCCCTCCGGCACGGAGGCAGGCGACGCCACGCCGCCCGCGTCCGCGCCATGGTACGAGATCCAGCGCCGGAATGTTATAGGCGGCAGGGTTAGGACGAGCTCGCCGGAGTTTCGCCGGAGGATCTCGTCGCCAACCCGGTCGCCCAACGCTAGAACACACGCGAGACAGGGTGGATTTCTGTTTTGATTTCTGGTTACTCCAGAATCCCCAGATTCCCGCTGAAGTACAATCACCCTCTCGACCACTCGGCCTCCTAATACGCCTTCTCAGTCAGTTCGCGTCAAAAAGTTTTACGCCATTACACAAGCAAAATGAAATACATTCAATTATATTCTTCCGCCTTCCCTGTCTTCGCATTCCCGCCACCCAGCCTCGTCTTGGTCCCGCCATTCAGTAGTGTCACCGCCAGCATGGCTGTGACATCGCCGCCCCCTCGAGCTCGATCCTCCTCCCAAATCGGAGCCTCCGGAAAACGCCGATGTAACACAAAATAATCTTCCCATGTGGCCGAGGTTGCCGGAAACACTCCCCAGCGAACCAAAACTTGAACATGAGCACGGTTCCCTTTCTTGACCAGCCGTCGGTCCAGTATTTCGGTAGGTATCAGATCACCCACATCCAGCTCCACTGGAGAGGGCAATTGAGTGAACACTGGTGAATTGCACAGAACGAACTGCTTCAACTGTGAAACATGGAATACAGGATGAATTTGACTGTCCGCTGGCAACTGTAATTTGTAAGCAACCTCCCCGACTCGCTGCAACACTTCAAAGGGTCCAAAAAACTTGAACGATAACTTGGGATAAGGTCTGTTGGCCACGGACGTTTGGGCATACGGCTGCAACTTCAAATAAACTCGATCCCCCACCTGAAAGGAACGAAAAGAACGGTGGCGATCAGCCTGTTGCTTCATCTGATTTTGCGCCCTGGCCAGCTGCTGCTTAAGCATTTCCGAAAATAGCTGCCGGTCGCGCAACAACTGATCCACATCAACCACAGCAGGAGCATTAGGTACCTCTGACGACCAATTTGGCAAGAAATGGTGTGGAGGATCCTGACCAAACAAGACTTTGTAAGGTGTGGTCTGCAAGGCTGTGTGGAATGTGGTATTATACCAGAATTGTGCCAATGGCAACCATTGGGCCCAACGCTGAGGAGTGACCGCGGTTGCCGAGCGTAAATACATTTCGAGACACTGGTTAACCCGCTCCGTCTGCCCGTCTGTTTGGGGGTGATAAGCAGAGGACAACTGGAGGGGAACCTGGAGCTTGTCAAACAAACCTTGCCAGAAGTTGCTCGTGAATACCTTGTCGCGATCTGATATGATAGACTTCGGGACCCCATAGAGAGCAACAACCCTGTCCAGGAACGCTTTGGCCACTTGCTAAGCCGTGAATGGATGCCTCAATGGAAGAAAGTGAGCAAACTTAGAGAAACGGTCAACCACCACCAAAATACAATTATAATCCTCTGATGTTGGTAGGCCCTCAATAAAATCCATCGTGATATCTTGCCAAGAGCCATTAGGAACCGGCAACGGTTGCAACAACCCTGGACTGCGACAGTGTTCATGTTTCACTTGTTGACAAACAGCACACTGATGGATGAACTCCTGCACAGCTGCCTTCACCCCAGCCCATGTGAACAACTTATGAAGGCGCTGATAAGTTGCTTGTACTCCGGAATGACCACCAATTGCCGAAGCGTGGAATGCTGAAATCAACTTGGTCTGGAGAGCAGAATTGGCACCCACTCATATCCTTCCTTTGTGCTTGATGAGACCACCAACCAATGTATAGCCGCGGTCATTCGTGCCGACAATGGCCAATTCTCGCAGTAAGTCTTGTGCCATAGCATCTACCACATACGAATTGACCACCTCTTGCAGCCACACTGGTTGAACTCCGGATATAGCATAAAGCTGAAACACATGGCCCACTCTGGAAAGGGCATCCGCCACCGAATTATGTACCCCTCGTTTAAACTGAAATGAGTACTGCAACCCGACAAGTTTTGTCATTGCTTTACGCTGCATTTCAGATGTGAGGACCTGTGTCTCCAATTGACACAAGGATTTGTGATCCGTGTATATGACAAAGGGGCCTCGAAGCAAATAAGGGCGCCAACGGTCCGCTGCCATCAACACCGCTAAGAATTCCTTTTCATAGATGGACAGCTGTTGATTTTTTTGACCTAGAGCCTTGCTGTAAAACGCCACCGGATGCCCGCATTGCATGAGAACTGCCCCAACACTTGTATCACAGGCGTCCGTCTCAATAGCAAAAGGCTTGTCAAACTATGGCAACACCAGCACCGGGGTTTCACACATAGCCTGCTTCACCTTGTCAAAAGCTTCCTGAGCTTGCTCTGTCCAGGAGAATCCTGTGGATTTTTTAAGCAGCAGCGTAAGAGGCTTAGTGAGCATTCCATAATTGCGAACAAACTTCCTGTAGTACCCTGTAAGACCCAAAAACCCTCGTAATTTAGTTAGGGACAGGGGAACAGGCCAATTCTTCATCACTCTTGTTTTTTCCGGATCCGTTGCCACCCCTTCAGCTGAGATTACGTGCCCCATGTACTCCAACCGTTGAAGACCGAACGAGCACTTGCTACGCTTTGCATACAAACAATGATGTTGCAAGATGGACAGGACCTTAGACAAGTGATGCACATGATCCGTCAAGGAGGCACTATATACCAAAATATCGTCCATGAACACCAATACGAACTTCCTCATGTGCTCAGCAAAAATGGAGTTCATTAAACACTGAAAGGTGGCAGGGGCGTTGGTCAGGCCGAATGGCATTACCCGGAACTGGAAATGCCCATGGTGTGTACGGAATGCAGTTTTGTGCTCATCAGTCGGTCTCATCCGTATTTGATGATATCCACTTTTCAAGTCCAGCTTCGAAAAATATTGCGAGCCCCCCAATTCGTCCAACAACTCGTCAATCACTGGCAGTGGAAATTTGTTCTTAATCGTCACAGAATTCAACTTCCGGTAATCGATGCAGAAACGCCAGGAGCCGTCTTTCTTCTTCACCAACAAAACAGGAGAGGCAAAAGGGCTGTAGCTCGGAATTACCAGTCCTGCCTGAAGCATTTCAGCCACTTGTTGCTCAATTTCGTCCTTCTGGGCTGGAGAATAACGATAGGGCCGAGTGTTCACCGGTATGGATCCAGGTAGGAGCTCAATGCCATGATCAAAGCTCCTATGCAGTGGCAATTGGTTATTGGACTGAAAAACTGAAGCAAATTGGTCCAATACCTGTTGTACCTCTGCTGGAATACTATGCTGGTGATTCTCAATCACGTCTTGAACCACGGCAATCGCCCACACTTCTTGTTTTTCCTGGCACTTCAGTAGCTGTTGCAATGTGATGGGTTGCAACTGAGCTGGTGCAGATGGGATTGTACCCTGTAACATGACCTCCACCCCTTTACACATAAATGTGATCTTCTTAGCCTTCCAATCACACTCCATCGGGCTATTGGATTCTAACCAATCCATTCCCAGAATAGCATCAAAACCACCAATCGGTAAAACTTTCATATCATGGCAAAAGGTGTGTCCCTGAACCCACCATTCCAACTTGGGAATGTACTGTGTGCATGTCAAAATCTCCCCATTAGCCACTTTAACCTTGACAGGAGATACTTGCTTGGTGGCCAACTGAAGTTGATCCAGCAAGCTCTCATTGATGAAGCTGTGGGAACTACCCGAGTCTACTAGAAACAGCAATTGCAAGTTCTTTACTAGCACAAGCAATTGAATGGTACCAGAAACATGCAGTCCTACTAAAGCATTGAGAGACAAATAGGCTGTGTCCTCCTCCTCCTTGTTAGCATTGGACGTCACCATATCCAGGACTAAATCAGATAGAATCTCCGGTGTCTCCACTGCTTCTACCACTCGAGCATGTGCCGTATGAGTAACAGTGCACTGGTGTCCCGGAGAATACTTCTCCCCACACTTGAAACATAGTCCATTTGCTCGGCGGTATTCTTTCAATTGTTGTGCTTTCCAGATATCTCCTGATCCGAGTTTTGGTCTGTCCACCACCTTACTTCCTCCTCCTTGCCTAGGCAGCCACTTCTTCTTATTGTCAGCCAGCTCTGAAATGCCCTCCTTAGCCAGAGCTAAGTGATATGCCTGGCTCATTGTCTTCGGCACCTGGGACTGAACATGCACCCGAATCTCCTCCTTCAATCCCAACACGAACTGCCCAACAAGCCACAACTCACAAGCTGCCATAGGATCATACAACCGTATCTGATATAATAAGTTGTCGAATTGGCTCTTATATTCATCCACTGCACCTCCTTGTCTCAATTTCAACAGCTCATTCATTTTAACATGTTCCATGTCCGCCTCAAACTCCTTCAACACTGTAGCACTGAAATCATCCCACGAATGCCTTCCCACTACCTGCTTCCACGCCTTGTACCAGTGAGCTACCTTGTTGACCATGTTCAATGATGCCACCGACACCTTGTACTGCTCCGGCACTTGGTACATCTCCAGATATGTTAGACAGTGGTCGATCCACACTCTGGCGTCACTCCCATCAAACTTCGGCAGGTCCATTTTCGGGGGCACCCACCTTCTCTGATACACTTCCGTTGGCCCCCGATCCCTCTCCAACCCATCCATGGTTCTCAACAGAGGAGGAACCACTACAGGTACAGTAGGTGGTTGATTACCTGAGTGCTCCGCTTCTGATGTTGCCCCCCCCCCGATACTTTCATGGATCTCGCCACCGCCACTTGTTCCAACTGAACCTGATTGACCATATTCTGCATCTGATCCATCCTCTCCCTCTGCAATTCCAGCTTAAAATCGATTTGAACCAACTTCTCTTGTATGTTGTCAAGTCCTTCCACCTTCGCTGCCAGAGCAGTCACCGCCTCCAGCACTCTCTCCTCCATCGCCTCCATCGCCGAGATGGTCTGTCGCACTTGTGCAGATTGCTTCGCCAGATCGTCAAGCCCCCTGCTCCAACCCCGCTGAACCCGCACAGGGATTACAGGGCCAAAGCGGCACCCAACCCGACACAGGGATTTTACCAGCGAGCCGTAGCCGCCTCCCGATCTTCGCTCTGATACCAGATGTTATAGGCGACAGGGTTAGGACGAGCTCGCCGGAGTTTCGCCGGAGGATCTCGTCGCCAACCCGGTCGCCCAACGCTAGAACACACGCGAGACAGGGTGGATTTCTGTTTTGATTTCTCGTTACTCCAGAATCCCCAGATTCCCGCTGAAGTACAACCACCCTCTCAACCACTCGGCCTCCTAATACGCCTTCTCAGTCAGTTCGCGTCAAAGAGTTTTACGCCATTACACAAGCAAAATGAAATACATTCAATTATATTCTTCCGCCTTCCCTGTCTTCGCATTCCCGCCACCCAGCCTCGTCTTGGTCCCGCCATTCAGTAGTGTCACCGCCAGCACGGCTGTGACACGGAATTCCTGCAGCGCGGCGTCAGAGGGCGGCGTCAACGCCGTGGCGGAGGCCACGCGGGGGAGCAAGCGGAGGGGCCTCGGCCTCAAGGGGAAGACGAGACGAGGAGGCTGCGGGTGGCCGGAGAAGAGACGGGGCGGGACGAGGAGGTGCTGGTGGATTGCAGCAGCCATGGCGCGGCTCGCCAGAGAAGTGCAGTGGCGCGCGGGCAGGCGAGGCGAGGAGAGAGTCTGGACTGGCGAGAACGGAGAGGATAGTTTGGATGGGAACTTGGAAGACGATGACCGTTGGTTGGACCACTTGACACGGATAGTTAGTTTTTCTAAGAAAAAATTGATATTTTGTCAATTTCAAAATGTACATTTTAATTATGATGTTATTTTTAAGATTTATATATAGGATCACATAAGTCAATGATAATAGACTGGATGACAAAAATACAAAGTCACTTTTTGAAAGTGACAAATTCTCAAATCTCTCGTTCTTTTGCACCCTACACCGGATTTGAGATCATATAATGTCATTTCACCTCACTTGTAGAAAAGGAGCAAATCTTAAGTAGGACAGTATTTATTCTTCTATTGAACCAGATTTTTGAGATAAAAAACTCTCGTTTATAATACACCTAAATGACCAAACATAAGCCGAAGGTGATTAGCTAAAAAACTTATTACGCTAACAATTGATATCAAAGTCAAAATCATCATATCCATCTAGAGAGATAGTATGTTAGGGTGTCTAGACCGAGATATTGCTAATAACTTTTAGTCCCAACTCGGATCTACCAACATTTTATAAGAAAAAATATAGTCATTCTTCTATTGAACCAGTTTTGTCCACTGTGCAGCAATCAAAAATGGGTTTTTAGGAAGACTGAAACAGACTTTGCACTGCAGTCACAAACAGGATTAACAGAACCGCTACCTTGTTTCCTAATATGTCATAGTTGTTACCGATTCGATTTAACATAATAACAAAGTTATTATTGTTACTGATTCGACTTAACATAGTAACGAAGTTAACCAGTTACCGGTCGTTACTGGTCCGGTTTAAAAACACAAACTAGTGGTTAATGAGATAATAAAAACTACAGTAATTAGATAGGCACCGTACCATAGTTTTATGGACCCTGTTAACAAATTTATTCATGAAAAAACATGCATCTAACGTTATATACTGCTTATTGGATCATTTTCGTGTTACCTTTGTAAAACACGACAAGTGACAAGTAATCTGGAGAACTGACAAGTGATGCTGAAAGAGCATGGACAAAATATCTCTCTACGAACAGAGATGACCACATCTAGAAAGTTGCCAATCCAATGGACACGGGCTGAAATGCTAAATCTCAACATATCCCAAATAGACAAGTTATGCCAAGGATCACAGGTTACTTACACAAAGCACAGTTTTTTTCAACTCTTTGGGGGCAGCATTAGAAAGGCTAAACATAGAACATGAAGTCATGAACGCCGATCGCCCAGTGCTTATTAAGTGACAGAGACACGGGGCATTTGCATTTTGTATAGCCTGAGGCGTTCTGTTCCAACCTGAAGCAGGCTGATCAGTTCTTCCTCCCTTCGCAGAGGATTATGTGGTAGCCGTGCCTGCATTGTAAATCACAAACATCATGGTAAGTAACTGGTAAAGCATGAAGCACATGCGTCAGGCTATATATAATTTACTTATTTATAAGAGGATCTTTTTTTTGTTCAGAAATCAGTAGTAGAAATGCAGAACTGCCTAAATTGTTCTTTCAAAAGGAACAACACTACAGTATCAAACAGATCAGCACTCATGACATAGGCTCTACTTGTCTACTTGCATAGTAAATATTCCAAGATTGGAAGAGAAATAGTGATAATGAACATTACGTAGACTTAAATGGTGCACTAGTAGCTCCCACAGGCGTGCTAAATGCAACATCTTGAAAAGGGCCGGCCATCTTTCCCCGTGGGAACCATCCGAGATCTCCACCTTTCTTTCCTGATGGGCATTCAGAGTATTCTTGGGCTATCTGCAGTTCAAAGAAGTAATATCAATCAGATAAGATATTATACATAGTGTACACTGGAGTATGAAAGCAATCATAGCCTACATTCGACAAACAACATAAAGTGGATTGTACTGCAAGTGTGTAAATGATTGAAAAATTGTTTGAAGCTGAAATTCAGGTATGTTTATTGTCCATATTTTCCTTCTGACATAACACACACTAAACGAAATTGTAGTCACAACCTTAAATGCATCAATTGTTTTTAAATAATAGTTTGAAAATAGTGGATAAAAAGATGTCATTATTTATACTTATTTTCTCCATAAAAAACAGATTTGTACTTTTGATTTTTTTGGAAACGTGGGTTAGGACAAAGGGAACGTTTGGTTCAGATTTTTTAACCAGCTTCCTGGCTCGGAAGCTGAAATCTAAACCAAACAGCTCTTTTGGTCACCCAGCTTTTTTAGAATCTACAGATTCTCGTAGTACAAATTTGAAAGCTAGTATAACCCAGATTTAATGAATATTACCTACCATGCTATTAAAACATATCAGTTCGTATAAAATTTGAAAAAGTGAAATTTTAGTAAAATATATCATTTTAGTGTAATTTAAAAATATATAATTTTAATATAAATATCACAAAATTTCATGATTAGAATGATTTACATGTAAAATTACACATTAATAATATAACTAAACATCATGAACTACCAAAATATAAATCCACAACTATTCTAACCAAACAGTTTCTCAGCTTTTCTACAGCTCACAGCTCACAACAGCTTTTCAACAGCTCACAACAACTTTTGTAGAATCTACAACTCAACCAAACACATCCAAATGTCCACTATGCTAACAAAGTAAAACATCCAAAGACTTCCAGCCATAGTCCTTTGATTAGTTATCCACAGTTCAATACTAATTACCAGTCAGGAGTTGGTATGGCCACCAAGCAGTACAAGATCACATACCACTGTACCATTTTTAGGTATCATAACTAATCCTACCAATAATTTTCTCCCATCAGGTATAACCAAAGATCTCAAGTTATAATTATAGTATCAATATGCAACATAATCAGTTAATCACACCAGCAAAATTCACAGTGTGTTCGACTCACTTTTCATAAACAATATTTGTGATTCATAGGATATCAACTGAACCATTGATGATATATCATATATGATACAAAGTTTATCAATACATATGTACTGGAGTCATGAAAACTCTAATGCCTTACTTTTCCTTTGAGACAACCACCCTAGTTTCAAGCTGAGCTAGATACACATAACACATCTGCACTTACCTTGGCAAACTCAGCAGGAGGAACCTTGTCCCCGTTGTCCAACCAGCCATCCTGCAACTTCTTGTAAGCTTCATTGATCTTCCCCTGCTTCTCGGACAATACGTGCCTAGCTGCAAAAACAGAATTGCACAGCAGTAAAGCACCAAAAAAAAACAGGAAATTTACCATCCTAACCAAGGAGCCTTCATAACTAACAATAAATCAGCATCAGCCACGAGTTAAGTTGATGCCCATCTAATTAAGCTCAGAACCAGCCACAAAAATCAACAAATCCATCAACTTGCGATTTGGGACCCTCTCACTCGAACCCTAAGATCTCAATCCCGTCTCGGGGGCCTCAAATCCGATCCTACCAATCACGATTAGTCTGAGAAGAAAGAAATTGCGGCGCTTAACACGGCCGTGATAACTGGAGATACCCTTGACATAGGTGCAGGTGCCGAGACCGTCCGCGGACTTGGCACCCTTGCCCTTGCCTCCCTTGCCGCCGCCTGCGTCGTCGCCGCCGGATGAGCCGGCCGCCTGCTTGCCCTTCCCCTTGGCGTCCTTCGACTTGGAGTCCTTCCCCATCGGAACTGCGCGCGAGAAGCGAAAACCCTAGAGAGCTTGCTGGTCAGATATGCTCGAGTGCTCGACGAGATCGAGATAGGCGACGTGGCGAGGACGACAAGGCGACCAAGATTTATTTTTCTTTTTTCTTCACTCTGTCCTGTGTTTGTGGGCCCGATCTCAACAACATATTAGATACATGTGATATTTAGGTATTTAGAGGTGACAGCTTGGCCGAGCTCGTTGCAAGCCCTAGTGATATTGTATTTGTTTTTATTTTTTGAATTTGGATTTGGAAGTGAACCGGTGATAATAAAAAAACAAATATTATTGAATACAAATATAAATCCACACACAGGTAGAATAGACGAAAGAAAACATATCAACAAATCCTCAACTGCACTTGACTGTGTGTCCTCAACTACCTGTAAGACCAACTCCAGCAGCAGGATTACCCATCTCTTAACCCAAATTAGGGCAAAATCACGTGGGACCCACCATTTTCGGTATTGGGCCGAAGCCCCGTTCCTAGCAGTGTTTCGCTTTCGCCTCCCCATTCGGCTGGCGACGCTGGCGGCGGTTGGTTCCCGCACCCGAGCGAAAGAAGAAGGCGGGCGCGTGTGGGAGGAATCACCAGCAGCCCTCCTTCTCTGTTCTTCTCACGCCGAAGGTATGTCTCGATGCCCTCCATGCCCTTTGTGCCCTCCGTTCTTCTCCGTTTATCTACTACGACACGTCATCATAGAGTTGTGTTGGATGCAGGGTCTAGTTGAGGATGGCATAGCTTCGAAAGCTTCGGCGTGAATGTAGGGTAGGGACTTCCAAAGCAGTGGGCATGCATACCAGGGTGCAAATCACTTTTTGGGGGGGAAACGGTAGAGCAGTGGGCATGCATACCAGGGTGCAGGTGCTTCCGGACCCAACGAAGAGTAGGGGTTGGCCTCCGGCGCTTGGCACCAGCGCCCTTACCGTCGACCTCCCGGCTGATGAATCCGGCAAAACCTAAACACGATGAATCGATCAGAAGGCGGCGCAGTCGAACATTGGGCACTCGTGCAGAGGAAGCGGGAAGAGAAGGGAAAGGCGAGAGGGGAGCTCGAGCCAGACGCAAGGAAGACGATCGAAGCGGAGTGTTGGCGAGCGGCGAGCGAAGCGTACCGTTGGCGAGCAAAGAGGATGGGGGAGAGAGAAGCTCGTAGAAAAGGGAGACCGCATGGAGGATGCGGTTTTTGTGGGAGATGATGGGAGATCTGCTGGAGAAGAGAATAGTAGCAAATCTCATATAATTTAGGATAAAGGGTTGGACGGGGATCTGTTGGAGTTGGTCTTAGGAGAGCAGAAATACTTCCGCATCACTCAAATCACGAGGAGATCATCAAAATCATTATAAGTAACATCATGGGAAGACATCAGTGCATATAAAATCATTTTACAAAGACTTTAGATGAGCTGGTTAGCAACAAGCTCACCTAAGTCTTAAGCTTTCATTGAAATAAAGGTGAACCTTATAGCCTATCAGAAATGACTTCATTGGTGGTCAGAATCCACATGTATGTAAAAAAAAAGAGGAAGATAATTAGGCAGTAGAAATAAATCTCTATTTCGGCGGACATATGCAGATTTATATTTTTTAAAGTTAGTTAAATCTACATCAAAATAGAGTTATAAATATATTTAGTTTAGCAATCTATTCTAATTTTACCGTATTAAAAAATTACAAGCCTGAAGTCACAGTAAATTGAATTTTGAATTTTTTAAGTTTTTGAAGTCTAGCTCGGGCTTGTCTTCTCAACCGTACTGTTTTTAGTGGTGTTGGTATAATAAAGAACTACGGTTTTTAAGTGAACAATCTTAAAAGGTTCAAAATACCATGCTAAAACTTAACAGGATAATATTCTTCCAATATAAAATGTGTTGATCATTACTTTTGTTGTTTGATCCACTTTTAATTTGTAAAGGAATGATATTTAGGGATAAAATTACAACATGATAATATCATGTTATCCTCTACATCAAACCAACTATTAAAGTATATAAAGTAATCATTATAAGAGTACTGCTTCAAAGGATTCTTTGAGCACACTTCTGAGCAGTTTAAATCACACCCAAGCTTCTTCGTACCGAAAAAAACCTCGTCTTGAATAGGCCTCACGTAGTCCTTGTCAAAGGCTTAGTTAATATTTATATTTAGAATGGGGTGAATACATAAAACTTCATGTTGACTTCGCTCATAGCCTTGTCATGGGTCTCACTCAAGGCTTCGTCTTAGACCTCCTTATGATGTTTCGTTAAAAGCTGTTATTTAGTTCTTAAAGCCAAAACATTTTCCCAACAGATGACAAAAGCAAATTCAGCTGAGCATGCTAAATAGTCAAGTCCCATATACAACTCATTTTTTAACCCTTGACACTATAGCTCACGGAAAACTTTCAATCAACACAACCATCTTGATGTGCAACATCTGTGATCTGCAAAAAAAGTAAATTAAATGTAATCCAAGTACATTCTATGGAGTACATGTTTTTACTCTTGGGATAGATTTACGACATTGCAATTTTGTGGTTTACTCTTGGAAAAATTAGATTCATGACATTACAATTTTGTGACTTAGGGGGTGTTTGGTACTGCTCCACTCCTGATTTTTTAAATCTGCTCTACAAAATGGTAGGCAAACAAGACATGATCTCGTTTTTTGGATCCGTGAAAAATTAAAGATCTAGGACTCTCCTCCTTGTTTTTTGGGAGTACCTCCCAGTGTGCTCAGATTCAAGTTTTGAAAATAAACCGTAGAGTTGAGAAGTATTTACCCACCTACCATTTTTAATGAACATACTGAATGTTATTCTCTCTCCGCGTTCTTTTTTTCTCCTTCAACTTTTCCCTGTTGGTTTCTTTCTCCGCACCGTGGTCTTCTCATCTTCAACTTCCGATGGAACACGACGGCGCAGGAACCTCAGGCGGGCAGCACACGGCACTAGGCCACGGCGCACCGACCGCGCATCCCGCATCCATCGGCCATGGCGCTCCTCCCGCAGCCGTTGGCCAGGGCGCTCCTCCCACAGCCGCGCCTCGCGCAGCCCCTGGCCAGGGCGCAGCGGCGGCAGCACATGCCCCTCGCCAGGGAGCAACGACGGCACAGGGCACAGCGGCGGCACATGCCCCTAGATGGGAAAGCACAATGGTAGGGGCATGTCTTCCAGAAAGACAAGACAGGCACAGGGCCAGGGAACGGCAGCGGCGACAGCATTGGCTAGGAAACGGTGGCGGCAACACAGGGTAGGGATGGATATGGATGTCAGAATATCCGAATTATCCGTATTCGTATTCGAATTACTATAAATATGGATATCCGTATTCGTATCCGAATTAAATATGGATGACATTCGGAAATATCCGAATTCGTTTTACAAATGTGGATATGGAAACGGATATCCGAATTCTGCTGAATGTGGATATGGAAATGGATACATCCGTATTCGTTTTAGGATTTCACGCAGATTAAACTTAGACTCAAGATAATATATTATCACTATATTACTGTATTTATTATTTATATAATTATGGAATACTTAAGTTAGTGAATATTAATAAGTTATGGTTTAAAATAAATTGATGGTTAAATATTTGTTTGAACTTTAATTTTTTATAATCAAAATACAACATATCTCATTCCATATAATTTTTTTGTATTTTTTAGATACATTTTCTATTTTTAACTCATTAATTGTGTTTCTAAGATTTAAATTGAAATATGTGAAATTTGAAATGCAAGTACCTAAAATAATGCACTAAAATTTATAGAATAATTGCATTCACTATTTTGTGTCCATTTTTAGTTCTTATCCATGAAATTTAAAGAAATATTAAAAAAATTATGTTACGACACTTCATCGGTAATGTGGAGTTTAAGAGTTTTTAATTATAAAAAATCAAATAAAGTCTGAAAAATACGAGACTTATCACAGTGTTATAATATTATACATAGATACCATGTTAAAATTTTGAAAATGTTTCGAGAAATTTATCATATAGAATGTTAAGAAATCTGAGATTTTCTTAAGAGGAAATAGAGTTTTGAGAAGGAATAGGTTATGGTTTAAAATAAATTTATGGTTAAATATTTGTTTGAACTTGAATTTTTTTATATAATAAAAATACAACATATCTCATACCATATAATTTTTTTGTATTTTTCCAGATCCATTTGCTATTTTTAACTCATTAATTGTGTTTCTAGTATTTAAATTGGAATATGTGAAATTTGAACTGCAAGTACCTAAAATAATGCACTAAAATTTATCGAAAAATCACATTCACTATTTTGTGTCCATTTTTAGTTCTTATCCACTAAATTTAAATAAATGTTAAAAAATTATGTTACGAAACTTCATCGGTAATGTGGAGCTTAAGGGTTTTTTAATTATAAAAAAAATCAAATAAAGTATGAAAAATACGAGACTTATCACAGTGTTATAATATGATATGTAGATACCATGATAAATTTTTGAAAATGTTTCGAGAAATTTATCATATAGAATGTTAAGAAATTTGAGATTCTCTTAAGCGGAAATAGAGTTTTGAGAAGGAATATGTTATGGTTTAAAATAAATTTATGGTTAAATATTTGTTTGAACTTGAATTTTTTTATATAATCAAAATACAACATATCTCATACCATATAAATATTTTGTATTTTTCCAGATCTATTTGCTGTTTTTAACTCATTAATTGTGTTTCTAGTATTTAAATTGGAATATGTGAATTTTGAACTGCAAGTATCTAAAATAATGCACTAAAATTTATCGAAAAATCACATTCACTATTTTGTGTCCATTTTTAGTTCTTATCAACTAAATTTAAAGAAATGTTAAAAAAATTATGTTACGACACTTCATCGCTAATGTGGAGCTCAAGGGTTTTTTAATTATAAAAAAATTAAATAAAGTCTGAAGAATACGAGACTTATCACAGTGTTATACTATTATACGTAGATACCATGATAAATTTTTGAAAATGGTTCGAGAAATTTATCATATAGAATGTTAAGAAATTTGAGATTCTCTTAAGAGGAAATAGAGTTTTGAGAAAGAATATGTTATGTTTTAAAGTAAATTTATGGTTAAATATTTGTTTGAACTTGAATTTTTTTATATAATCAAAATACAACATATATAAAACCATATAATTATTTTGTATTTTTTCCAGATCCATTTGCTATTTTTAACTCATTAATTGTGTTTCTAGTATTTAAATTGGAATATGTGAAATTTGAACTGCAAGTACCTAAAATAATGCACTAAAATTTATCGAAAAATCACATTCACTATTTTGTGTCCATTTTTAGTTCTTATCCACTAAATTTAAAGAAATATTAAAAAATTTATGTTACGACACTCCATCGGTAATGTGGAGCTTAAAGGTTTTTTAATTATAAAAAAATCAAATAAAGTCTGAAAAATACGAGAGTTATCACTGTGTTATAATATTATAAGTAGATACCATGATAAAATCTTGAAAATGTTTCGAAAAATTTATCATATAGAATGTTAAAAAATCTGAGATTCTCTCAAGAGGAAATAGAGTTTTGAGAAGGAATAAGTTATGATTTAAAGTAAATTTATGTTTAAATATTTGTTTGAACTTGAATTTTTTTATATAATCAAAATACAACATATCTCATTCCATATATTTTTTTTGTATTTTTCTAGACACATTTGCTATTTTTAACTCATTAATTGTGTTTCCAGTATTTAATTTGGAATATGTGAAATTTGACCTGCAAGTACTTAAAATAATGCACTAAAATTTATAGAAAAATCATATTTACTATTTTGTGTTCATTTTTAGTTATTATCCACTAAATTTAAATAAATGTTAAAAAAATCATGTTACGACACTTCATCGGTAATATGGAGCTTAAGGATTTTTTAATTATAAAAAATCAAATAAAGTGTGAAAAATACAAGACTTGTCATAGTATTATAATATTATACGTATATACCATGATAAATTTTTTAAAATGTTTTGAGAAATTTTTGAAAATGTTTAATTTTTTAAAATAATAAAATTCAGCTAATTATTTCCAAATTGCCGCCTGTTTTTTGACATGTATGATGAATTTCAGTTCAAGACTTTATATAGTTCTTGTTGGTTGTTGTGTATGATGAATTTTAGTTAGTGTTGTTTAAAAATTTAGTTTGTGCATGGTTTATTGTGTATCATTGTTTCTTATTAATTATAATTCTAATTTGGTATATTGGACCCTTTGGATTTTTGAAAAATTTGTGAAACAACAAACATTTGGAGTTAAACCGAGTAAACCTCTGAATACATATTCGTATTCGAAACATCCGTTTTGTATTCGTATTCGAGAACATCTGAATCCGTATTCGTATTCAAATTAAAATGTGGTAAATAGTGCTATCTGGATTCGTTTCCATCCGTATCCGATCCGAATCCATCCCTAACACAAGACTAGGGAGCAACGGCCGCAACACAGGCACAAGGCAGCGATCCGAAGTCTCATGGCACAAAACGAGGAAGAATTTATAAAAAGAAAGATGAACATGTACTAGACTTCTCATTAATTTTTGGTACTGTTTTAATTGTAACGTGTGATCTGTTCATAAATTAGTGCTATACCATGTTCATAAGTAATTGGCAGTACAATTAGTGCATGTATTCATAATTTCAATCGTGAACACACTGGTGAGGACTTGTACTTTGCTCGAGTTGATCATGATCCTAATTATATCCCTACAATACTAGAAAGATATTCAGTTCCGTCTGATGGGTCAACTGCAGCGACAAATGCTCTAACAATGGATATATTTCATGATGAGTTAGCTACGACACTTTCTCTACATTGGAGTTAGTATGTACTCTGTTTGTGTTGTTCTTATACTTGTGGAATACTTGAGTATACTGGAATTTATTTATGATTATAAATATAAATATTATTATTATACTATAATTATATTAATGTGTATCAACAGATAAAACGTAATACAAATAAGGGGTAAAATAGAACATACATATAAAATTCCATCATTCGTGAATCTGAATCCACTCTGCAAGCCAAACAGGGATTTTGCAAGCCAAACAGGTGCAGGTACTCCACAACTCCACTCTGGATTCCAGAGTAGATTCCATGGAATGAAGCAAAATTAGATACTTCACAACTCCACTCTCAATCTGATTCTAAATTCTAAGTGGATTCCATGGAGTGGAGCAAAATTTAGTGTAGTCCCAAACAAGGCCTTAATGTCATTACAACGTAGCTAGGAAAAAATAAAATACAATACAACAGCAGCCAACAGTAATAGAGTATTATCGGCAAAGAATTAAGACAAGACTGATGTCCCATGGAGGATTTTGGTGCATGTATGACACATACCGTGCCAGTGTTAGGTAAAATAATAGCAACCATAGCTAGTATAGTTCCTAAAAATTGTAGATTTTAGGACGTAATGAGTGTTTCATATGGGGAAATCAAAATTTGAGATAAGTACTCTCATCTGTATGAGATATGTTGCAACTACTTTAATTCTTGTTCATGATCCATATGAACTAACTCAACATACATGTGTTGTTGCTTTGAATTCCTAAGATGTTGCAAAGTATGCATAGTCACAGATTTACAAAGCGATCAACAAGTTGTGTGAATCACAGTACAAAATTCTTGGAACATTTGAAGACAGGGTTTCATATACATATAGCATATGCTTTCTAGCTTAGAAGATGAAAAAAGAAGGCACAAGCTACAGCATATCAACCAATAAATAGAGGGAAATAAGGTCACAAGGGCCATCCATTCCTCTCCATGAGAAGGCCACAATTACTATCTGGAGTATTATGAGAAAGGCGGGCATTGCATGAGCTCCCCACCCTTCACTCGAAGCTCCATGAGCACAATACAACACTTTTTCCAAATGAATTCATCACATAGACTGAGATGTAGGATCCCTCTTGGTTGTTCAAGCGCAGCCAAATCCCAGAAACCTAATATCCAGCTGGTCAGAGACATGTAACATATTTACAAATAACACAACCAAATCCAACCATAGTTCCATGTTTTATTTATTTCGAAAGGCTTGTTTGGTTCTAAGAACTTGCTAGGTTTCATAATTTTTTACTAATGCTAGAATTTGTTATTTCCAAATCTTTGGCAATAATTGACATCTTACAAACTAATTGGCTTTCAAAACAAAGAGTTGCTTATTTGGCATTGTCGAATTTGGCAAAGAAATAAGCAGGCCTAAGATTTTGATATGAGATGTTTAGATTGTTACCTTGTCTAAATTTGGCAATATCAAAATTTAGCAAGGTTTAAGCGGTAACAAACCAAACAGCATAAGAACATTGAAACTACCGATGAGATTTAAAATTAAAACTACCGATGTTATGCAAATGCCTCAGATTTAAATTTATTTCACAGCGATCTGCTCGGAGTATATTTAACACCATCACAGGCAAATTGCTCCAAATCGACAAATAAACAGCATTGAAGAAGTTAGACAAAAACACGAGTGACTACTGCAATCTGCAAAAGGACATCAACTATGGATCGGCAACAAAAGCTGCTTCAGTGGTAGTGACAATATTTGCTAGATCGTCATGGAACAATCCGATAATACGTGCATTTGTTTATGCGAAGAGCAGGACAGCGAGAACGGAGAGGAAAACAGCAAAAACAGAGAGAAAAAGCATAGAAATCCAATCGAAAAATACAGAGAAAAAAGGGGATCGATTAGGGTTATGGAGAGTAAACAAGCATCAGAGAGATTCCCATTTTGACTTCAGTCGATCATTCCCATCCCCAATGATAGGAGGGTGCTGATGTCCCTGTCTTGCTCTCATCACCTGCAGTTTCATCCATGCACCGCAAGCCCGTCATGATCCAATATCGAGGCCTTGAAAAGAAGAAAAAATGAAAGAAAACCAAAACAAACGAACAAACACGAAAGAGAAAGGCGCTTCCGAAGTGCAAAAAAAGCACAAACGAGGCTGGAGAGCACCAAGATGGGGAGAAGGAAGAACCCTAGAAGAATCGGATCGCAGGAGACTAGAGGTTAGGTGCAGCGGCGGCGAGGACGATGGCTAGCAACTCGGAGAGGAGATATATAGCTCACGTGGAGGGCGCTAGGGTTTTCTCTGGAAGTGGGCTCACAGGGGGTAGCTCCGACCGGGACGGCCCAGGTAATATCAGTCCGGTTTTCGTGTTGGGCCGGACAGCACCATCTCGGTCGATTTTATACTACATTATTGCGTAGAATAGTACTGAAAAATCTATTACAGAAGAAAAAATAGTATTCAAAACAGTTCACATAATTTACACAGATATAGTAAGCGGGTGTTTGGATCCTGGGGCTAAATTTTAGTCTGTGTCACATCGAATATTTCAATATTAATTTGAAGGACTAAACGTGAACTAATTATAAAAATAATTGCAGAATCGGAGACTAAATCGTGAGACGAATTTTTTAAGCCTAATTAATCCATAATTAGCAAATATTTATTGTAGCATCACATTGTCAAATCATGGTGTAATTAGGCTAATTAGATTTGTCTCGTGAATAATCTTCCGACTATGAATGAGTTTTGTAAATAGTCTACATTTAATAATTAATACTCCAAAATAGTATTTAAACATTGGATGTGACATGGGCTAAAATTTTAGCCCCTGATTTAAACACCCCTAAGTCTCACTTGGGCTGCTTTAATACATTTTCTCTTTCACTAGTAGTACGGGGAGGAGTGGACTCTAGGGATACTACTAATTGATGGAGTAGTCAAATTATTGTATCAATTCTTTTCTTTAAATTAATCATTTTGCATTAATTATTTTGCCTCAATTGCTATTCCATTGAGAAAATCTATTACTAAAAGTGGGAGACGTAGTTATTTTACACACATGGTGTAGAATAGCGCTCTCGTTGTGTTGAAAATTTACCCTTTTAGATTTTTAGACGACCGTTTAAAAAATCTAGAGACCCTAAGGAGGAAATTTTATTTCAGACATGTTAATAATTTACGAATAATGTTTCAATACAATTACACAATATTTCAGCTAGTATATATAATATTTTAAATAGTTTAACATCCGTTTCATTTTATTTATCAAAATTGATTTTTGTCATACGCACGCACGCAACGAGCGACGCTCTTACAGTTCAGCGAATTGTCCCATTTTATTTCATATTTTTTGTTTCAAATATTTCATCTAAGATAAATATTTTATACTTATATTTTTTAAAATTCAATGTTTTCGTACTGTGAGCAAAATATTTCATATTCATTTTAAATATTTGAACTTTTTATTTCGAACGTTTTTAATCATTTTTATTTTAAATGTTGCACGTCACAAAGACAAAATATTTATGTTATGTTCGTCGGTTGAAGATGAATTGGTAAAATATCTAACGGACAATAGTTTTGTTCTTTGTTTATTAAATAATGTCTTGCTTTTATACATTAATAGTGTTAAAAAATATGTAAAACATGTTATTTGAAATTTTCATACACAATTTTGTTTTACTGTTAACTCAAAAAATAAGAATGAACAAATCTTCTTTTACGACTTTTTCGGAGACAATTACTCGTTTGTCATGAAATTTGTTGTCATGTTCTCAAATGCCACGAAGTTATTGTCGTTTACAATTTTGTCACAAAGTTTGCTGATTTAATTATATTTTTGTCGTTTTTTCTTTTTCTTTTGTAAATTTCATTTCTACCCCTATTCATTTTCTGGTCTGCAGCAAGTCCCCCGAGCGGTTCCGTTGCCGCCCCATTCTTAAGCCCTCCATCGGCGGCCCTAACCACCCACACGCCCTCCGCCACCAACTCCGAGCCCCTCTGTCGTCGACGAGGGTAAAATGAGGATTCAAAATTTAAAAAATACAAAAAAAATGATTAAATTCTGATAAAAATGTGTAGTGAAGCAAATATACAACTCATTCGATTAACTATGTTACAAAATTATAAACAAAATCAACTCCGTGTCATTTAAAAACATGACAATGATCTTCATGACAGACAAACGAGCAATTGTCCTAATTTTTTGCTCCATGGTTGACAGGTTTCATGTAATCATGTTCCCATTCAACATCAGCAGTGGAGTTAAAAGAATCGAATTGAATATACACATGATTCGGCTCAGTTAATGTCAAGAAACAAAAAACATAACGAAAGAACAAAGAATTCACGGAGCACTAGACTCTGGATTCACTAGGCTGTTCTTGCCATGAAATTGAGGAACTCCTGGAAGTCGATCCTGCCGTCCTTGTCCTCGTCGTAGGCTTCGATCATGCGCTGGCACTCCGCGGCGCCAGCGCCGGCGGCGAACCCGAGCGACACAAGCACGCTCCCGAGCTCGCCGGCGTCGATGAACCCGTTGCCGTCGCGGTCGAAGACGCGGAACGCGGCCGCGGCTTCCTCGACGGTCGCCTCCTCCTCCTCGAAGAGCGCGGCCGCCTCCTCGAAACCCACGCCCACAGACGCGCCGCTCGCGCCCATCAAGCCGAGGACCGCGTCCAGGTCGACGCCCGCCGGCGCGCCTTCGACTCCGTCGCGTCCTCTCTCCGCCACCGGCGCCTGCACCGCGGGCGCAGCGAGGCGCCGGGCCGAGGAGGAGGAGGACGACGACGAAGACGATGACGACTTGATGAGGGCGGAGACCCAGACGAAGACGACGTTGAGGGAGACGGTCAGCACGGCCTGCGCCAGCGAAAAGTGGAACGTGTAGGACGTGCTCGGAGCCGCCGCCTCCATGGCTAAAAAAAACTCCCCCTTTTCCCGGTCCGCTTGCTTCCTCCGCTCCTCTTCTCGACTCCTCCCGTCGTTCTCCGCGCCTTGCGTTCGGTTGCCGGGTTCGATGGCGGACGGCCTACCTAGCTCGCATATATACCTCTGCCCCTCGCGACGGCGGTAGGGACGACGGAGGCTTCGCGGAAGGAGTGGCCGTGGAAAAGCGGTCGCGGAGAAGTGGGAAAGAAATGCGCGGTCGTTGCCGCGCGCGCGCGCGCGATGGTTTCGCGGGAAGCTTCGTGGCGTGGAAAGTCGCATGGGACAGCACGCGACGACGGCGTCGCGTTCGCGGTCGTGGCATCGCGCGCAAGCAACGCAGCGGTCAGCCGTCAACGCGGGGACTTTGCTGATATATTCACCAATAATTATAGAATAAAATTAACGGTTAACCATTTTGTGAAGCTCCCGGATAAAAAAAACTACGAATTTTGATATGTTTTACAAAGCCATTGAACAAGCAGCGGTCAGCAATAATGTGGATCAAAATGTGATTACAAAAACACACAAAAGACAATCCGATATTTGATATCACTTCTGTCAACTTTTTCTCGCGTCTCGTTCTCTGCTTATTTCGTATATTATACAAGGCGTCTCTTAATTTGTGTCTTACGTTACTTTTTTAGGAATGAAAACGGTTACTTTTTTAGGAATGAAAACGGTTACTATTTACCGCAGATTTAAATTCGGTACAGATATTAAGTGGATGCGGATATAGAATGGATTATTTCAGATGTCGGAATCGATACGAAGTCAGAATAGAGTCAAGTCGAAAATGGATTAAAATTATCGGATAATACAATAAGCGCAAAACTATCTAATTTACATTGGCATGCTTATATAGCTCAATAAACAAAAATACAACCATACTGATAATGAAAATAATAATATTACAAAAGATAATATGGTATCCATTACTGGATACAGATTCCTCACGGAAAATATTTTATGATTAAAAATCTAGGAGCAAAAAAATAAAATTATATTTCAGTTTTGTGATCACGATGTCCTTACCTTCAATTTTGGGCTTACAAATACAGATATGGCCGGTAAGCCCGCTCAGCTTCAGATTATCCGATTTTGATAAAGTCAGATAATTTGCATAAAAAATCGAATAATTTGAATCCATCGGATTTTACCGATACCATATTTAAATTCCACAATTTGACCGGATTCGAAGCTGATTGATCGGAACTTTCAACCCCTATACTCTTTGAGTGAGATGATTTAGTTCTCATTGCATCATCATACGTATTTTTTAGTACGGAGCAAATAAATTGTTGAAAATATTTCTGAAATTATTCTCAAGCTTGCATGCGGAAGTATATTGGAGCGTATGATTAAATAGAGAAAAGATTGTTGTAATAACATTTTCCATTATACTTGTTATTTATAGTAATAGCAAGTCTTTTTTATTTTGGTATTCACTTCAAAATACTTGCTAAATGTGACTTCCTATCAATTTATATAAATGCAAAGAAAATAAAAACAATTAAACAAGCTCAATATTCAATGGGATAATAAGTTCGGTTGACTTGCTAGATGTAGCAAGTGTGAAGAGAAGAATAGAGAGCTTATAAAATATATAACAAGTCAAGTAGCAAGTACAATGAAGATATTTTTAAATTATACTTATTATTTTAAAGAATAACAAGTACAACGAAGTTGAAGATAGTAAGCACTTTGAGTAGCCACCCAACGTAACATACATGATGTAGACATTCAAATTTTTTAGATCAATTATATCACTATAAATTTGTTGATTAACAATTATAGCTTTTATGGACGCATTGAGGTTTCGTTAGACTGTTATTATCAGTACTAAATTAATATAAAGAAGAATACTCAGACTATTCAATAAGATATCAGATGATTTGTGACATCAATATTTATTATATAATCTACCCATATATATATACTTCATCCATTTCAAAGTATAACGATCAGAAATTTTCATCCATTTTTAAAATCAAATTCGCTTGATTAAACACGTAATCTATTTGGTCAGCTGACTACCTAATACCTACCGTCCATTGTCTATATATATCAAACGGAGACTTAATGTGTCTTCCAAAATTTCATATACGCGTGCGTACGTGAGTATGTATGTCGTCGCTGGTTCCGACTTCCGAGTCAATTTTATATCCCAACTCGCACGAGACGAAACGGTAGACAACAAACTGACGAGTCAACCCTGGTCGTGCACAGCCAAACGTTTGACCAATTGGTACGTACCAACGACAACAGCGCCGGCACCCACGCTCTTCACAAGGCGCACCGAACTGTGGTCTTATTTTTTACAGTGTTTGGTTCAGAGGCAGATGAGATGAAGTCGTCCCACCAAGGAATATTCCTCTAATATTTGGAGATGAATTTGTCCCTAAAAAAATAAGGACGAGCTCGTCCCACCTCGTGCGCGGAGACTCCAGAACGAGGCTAAATGTTCTGTGGCGGACTGAAGGTTCCGAGACGAATGATTTAGGGATGGGTCAGAGGTTTTGAAACGGACCGAAGGTGTTTCGGTGCGGGACGGAGGTTTCAGGGTGGAGTCTCATTCTCTCAACCCACCAACCAAACACAAAACTAATATATCTCCATCTCTCGCAACCAAACACTAGATAAGACGATCTCATCTAAAAAAACTAGGACAGAACCGTGTTATCCCACTTTGTGTGGGAAGTCAAACGACACCTTAGTGATCAGATCGATCCATCCATCCATCTGACGGTTTGTGCACATGTACCAAACATCGATCCCTGCAAGCAAGGGAGAGGCAATCATCAATTCGTCTTCTTCGTCTGCGCTAGCTGTGCTGGTGATGTCTAGCTCTTTCATCAGAGTTAGGCAAACGCCAATGGCCGAAAGGTTTTTGCAAAAGCTTGCTTCTCCAGTTCATCCTCGATAGCTAGGTTTGGCGACCTCCATGCATGCAAAGTTGCTCACGTCTAAGCTATTTTCGATCCGGTTTGGCAGAAAGAAATTAAAACCTAATACCTATCGTCCATTGTCTATATATATCAAACGGAGACTTAATGTGTCTTCCAAAATTTCATATACGCGTGCGTACGTGAGTATGTATGTCGTCGCTGGTTCCGACTTCCAAGTCAATTTTATATCCCAACTCGCACGAGACGAAACGGTAGACAACAAACTGACGAGTCAACCCTGGTCGTGCACAGCCAAACGTTTGACCAATTGGTACGTACCAACGACAACAGCGCCGGCACCCACGCTCTTCACAAGGCGCATCGAACTGTGGTCTTATTTTTTACAGTGTTTGGTTCAGAGGCAGATGAGATGAAGTCGTCCCACCAAGGAATATTCCTCCAATATTTGGAGATGAATTTGTCCCTAAAAAAATAAGGACGAGCTCGTCCCACCTCGTGCGCGGAGACTCCAGAACGAGGCTAAATGTTCTGTGGCGGACTGAAGGTTCCGAGACGAATGATTTAGGGATGGGTCAGAGGTTTTGAAACGGACCGAAGGTGTTTCGGTGCGGGACGGAGGTTTCAGGGTGGAGTCTCATTCTCTCAACCCACCAACCAAACACAAAACTAATACATCTCCATCTCTCGCAACCAAACACTAGATAAGACGATCTCATCTAAAAAAACTAGGACAGAACCGTGTTATCCCACTTTGTGTCTGAAGTCAAACGACACCTTAGTGATCAGATCGATCCATCCATCCATCTGACGGTTTGTGCACATGTACCAAACATCGATCCCTGCAAGCAAGGGAGAGGCAATCATCAATTCGTCTTCTTCGTCTGCGCTAGCTGTGCTGGTGATGTCTAGCTCTTTCATCAGAGTTAGGCAAACGCCAATGGCCGAAAGGTTTTTGCAAAAGCTTGCTTCTCCAGTTCATCCTCGATAGCTAGGTTTGGCGACCTCCATGCATGCAAAGTTGCTCACGTCTAAGCTATTTTCGATCCGGTTTGGCAGAAAGAAATTAAAACCTAATACCTACCGTCCATTGTCTATATATATCAAACGGAGACTTAATGTGTCTTCCAAAATTTCATATACGCGTGCGTACGTGAGTATGTATGTCGTCGCTGGTTCCGACTTCCAAGTCAATTTTATATCCCAACTCGCACGAGACGAAACGGTAGACAACAAACTGACGAGTCAACCCTGGTCGTGCACAGCCAAACGTTTGACCAATTGGTACGTACCAACGACAACAGCGCCGGCACCCACGCTCTTCACAAGGCGCATCGAACTGTGGTCTTATTTTTTACAGTGTTTGGTTCAGAGGCAGATGAGATGAAGTCGTCCCACCAAGGAATATTCCTCCAATATTTGGAGATGAATTTGTCCCTAAAAAAATAAGGACGAGCTCGTCCCACCTCGTGCGCGGAGACTCCAGAACGAGGCTAAATGTTCTGTGGCGGACTGAAGGTTCCGAGACGAATGATTTAGGGATGGGTCAGAGGTTTTGAAACGGACCGAAGGTGTTTCGGTGCGGGACGGAGGTTTCAGGGTGGAGTCTCATTCTCTCAACCCACCAACCAAACACAAAACTAATACATCTCCATCTCTCGCAACCAAACACTAGATAAGACGATCTCATCTAAAAAAACTAGGACAGAACCGTGTTATCCCACTTTGTGTCTGAAGTCAAACGACACCTTAGTGATCAGATCGATCCATCCATCCATCTGACGGTTTGTGCACATGTACCAAACATCGATCCCTGCAAGCAAGGGAGAGGCAATCATCAATTCGTCTTCTTCGTCTGCGCTAGCTGTGCTGGTGATGTCTAGCTCTTTCATCAGAGTTAGGCAAACGCCAATGGCCGAAAGGTTTTTGCAAAAGCTTGCTTCTCCAGTTCATCCTCGATAGCTAGGTTTGGCGACCTCCATGCATGCAAAGTTGCTCACGTCTAAGCTATTTTCGATCCGGTTTGGCAGAAAGAAATTAAAACCTAATACCTACCGTCCATTGTCTATATATATCAAACGGAGACTTAATGTGTCTTCCAAAATTTCATATACGCGTGCGTACGTGAGTATGTATGTCGTCGCTGGTTCCGACTTCCAAGTCAATTTTATATCCCAACTCGCACGAGACGAAACGGTAGACAACAAACTGACGAGTCAACCCTGGTCGTGCACAGCCAAACGTTTGACCAATTGGTACGTACCAACGACAACAGCGCCGGCACCCACGCTCTTCACAAGGCGCATCGAACTGTGGTCTTATTTTTTACAGTGTTTGGTTCAGAGGCAGATGAGATGAAGTCGTCCCACCAAGGAATATTCCTCCAATATTTGGAGATGAATTTGTCCCTAAAAAAATAAGGACGAGCTCGTCCCACCTCGTGCGCGGAGACTCCAGAACGAGGCTAAATGTTCTGTGGCGGACTGAAGGTTCCGAGACGAATGATTTAGGGATGGGTCAGAGGTTTTGAAACGGACCGAAGGTGTTTCGGTGCGGGACGGAGGTTTCAGGGTGGAGTCTCATTCTCTCAACCCACCAACCAAACACAAAACTAATACATCTCCATCTCTCGCAACCAAACACTAGATAAGACGATCTCATCTAAAAAAACTAGGACAGAACCGTGTTATCCCACTTTGTGTCTGAAGTCAAACGACACCTTAGTGATCAGATCGATCCATCCATCCATCTGACGGTTTGTGCACATGTACCAAACATCGATCCCTGCAAGCAAGGGAGAGGCAATCATCAATTCGTCTTCTTCGTCTGCGCTAGCTGTGCTGGTGATGTCTAGCTCTTTCATCAGAGTTAGGCAAACGCCAATGGCCGAAAGGTTTTTGCAAAAGCTTGCTTCTCCAGTTCATCCTCGATAGCTAGGTTTGGCGACCTCCATGCATGCAAAGTTGCTCACGTCTAAGCTATGTTCGATCCGGTTTGGCAGAAAGAAATTAAAACCTAATGTGCCAACCGATCAAAAAGAATCTACCAACAATTAACAAATAGCTAGCTAGCTTGATTTGCTTTGCTTGCTAGAAGCAGGTGGCAGGTCACTTGCTGACACCTTCGATCTTGCAGCTCGGAGTTAGGCTCATGCGCTATATACGAAGAAAAAGAGAGAGGAGATCAGATTAAACTAAACTAAAATTGTGTTGGTGCAGATCAAGCCAAAATTAATGTAGCAGTTCACAATGTGTGCAGCTAACCCGATGAGTTCACCTTGATCGATCGATGACCAGATGTATATGGGTAGAATTGTAGATGATCGATGCTCATGAGAGAGAGAGTAAAAATACATTCTCCTTGCTTGATGCAAGAATGATCGGTACTGTCGAAAATTGGTCCATGAGGTGAACTAATTATTAAATTCTAAAGCATGTGTATATGATTAGTCCTATATTGCTTATTTAGTGAGATGGAGAGTCACTTATAAGGTAGAGTTAAGTCTATTTATTAAATAGAGAAAATTTATGAGGACTTGACTAAATTCACGT
The DNA here is from genome assembly GCA_019279435.1 of Zizania palustris. Lineage (NCBI taxonomy): Eukaryota > Viridiplantae > Streptophyta > Magnoliopsida > Poales > Poaceae > Zizania > Zizania palustris. The sequence goes on along the minus strand of JAAALK010000289.1, from coordinate 43,745,101 downwards.
CTGCTAGTATTTGTTTATGCATTATTATTCGTCTATGAGTTTTTCCTCCGAATAAAAATTGGAATTAAAATATTGCACGTATTTCTAACAGGTACGGTGCTCGAAAACACAGGAGAGATGAAAGGTAGAACCTAGCTAGTATGAGATGATGGCATTATACGATCGAACTAATAAGGGATGAACTCTATCTAGGAACAGAGATGGCTCAGCGCCTCAGCTAGCAGCTGTTTCATCTGAAGTTGGAATAAAATCTTTATGAATTAAAATCTCAGACTGCCGGGCGGCCGGGGCTAATGAAACCAGCTGAATCTGTTTCCGTCACCTTGCTTGCACCAACGATGCATGCACACAGTGAGGAATTAAGCTTAAGCCTGACATCACAAATGCATGCATGCATGCACAGTATGCACTAATCCACTATGCATGATTGGTATTTGGTGGTACGTAGCTCACTGAAAAGAGGATTTATTGATTTCACATGCACAAGAACAGCTCAGTAGGTGTATATATGTGGTGTAGTGTTTGTATACGCGGATAGATTAATTGGACGGATGCGGCGGCGATCGTTCAGTACTTCAGTGCGCCGGTAGCGAGGTCGGGTCCGGCGGGGGAAGCACGCCGCCGCGGGGGTTGGTGTTGGGCTTGGGCTCCGAGTAGTCCTCCATCACCGTCGACACCATCCCGGTGCCCTCCTCCTGCTGCTGCTGCCGACGGCCGTGGAGCCGCACCGGCTTCACCAGCTGCATGGTCCTCCCATCCGCCGCCGCCCCTGCACCGACCGCGCGCGCCCATCGATCCATGGCGGAATTAGAGGACAGCGAGCGAGCTGAGATCGATCGGAGAGGGAGGAGATCACATCGAGTGCGTGCGTACCTTGCGAGAGGGAGAGGACGAGGAGTAGGAGTAGGAGCGCGAGCAGCCTCGGCTTCGCCATTGCCGCTGGGGCTGACGCTCGCGATGGACTCGACGACGTTGTGCTTGGGTTTGGCTGGCGTGGAGAGTAGCTAGCGAGAGGGGAATGTGAGAGAGGGAGAGGGTGGTGTACTGGTGTGGTTTAATTTCCGTGGTTTTTAAACGGAAAAAAATTCGGTAGGGAGGTCCTCACTCCTCACTCTCTCCCACCCCGTGAGGACCCCTTGAAAAACATCTGATACAACGGAGCGGCCCGCGGTGAAAACAGTACGACGAACTGGGACGACGACACGTACGGCTGACCAGAGCAGAGGGTCGAAGTAGATGCGGAGGCGGAGGCGGAGGCGAAGGCACACGATCTGACGGGGTTGCACTACCTAAAAAACATTAGTGATGGGTAATAACAGTCATTAGTAATGGATATTGTATTCATCATTCTTATCACGTCATTAATGACCTATCATTAGTGATAAGTATATAATGCACATGTCGCTAAAGGTGACCTTTAGTGACGGACATATATCTTTACCTATTATTAATGGTCACTTTTAGTGACGCGTATAGATTTTCACGCGTCACTAAAAGTATAGTGATGAGTATAGATATTCACGCGTCACTAAAGGTGGACCACTAGTGACGGGTATATATGTTCTATACAATTTCCTTTAGCTTCTTTCAGTTCAAATGAGTTAACGATTAGATCTGAGATGATCGTGGAGGACCTCTTTTCATAATTTTTATCATCGTTCCGATGTGATTTTCGTGTGGTCATCTTCAGTGAGACCTCTACCCTGAGCCACAATAGAGGTGGAGAGGTAATGATGATGATGAATAGATTCGAGGTGGTTATGGAGGCATTCTTTCCATTATTTTTGTCGTTGTCTCGACATGTTTTTTATGTGGTCATTGTCGGTGAGGTCTCTACCTTGAGAAAAAATAGAGGAGGAGAGACGATGATAAAGAAGAGGACAAAGAGGCGATAACAATAGAGGAGAGCAAGCAATATGATTTGGTGAAGCAATTATAATAACTCTATACCCTTTGTTAAAGCAGTCCAATACCAATGAGTTCATGGTCGAGTGGAGCATGAAGTAACGCCGATCACCGTTGAGTAAATCTTGTAGTGACGCTGTCCACCATTGATAGAGCTCAATCGAAATGAGATTGGTAAATATCAAGTAGAGAGAGCAAATAGGAGAAGTTATAAAATACTTGAGAGTAAAGATTGAGGACGGGAGATGAAGCTTTGTAATAGTGTAAGTATATTTTTGGGTCAATGTCCTTCTGCTCACCTAAATTTTTTAAAATTTTCGTATGCGTCAGTTTTTAGTGACGGATCTAGATATTCACACGTCAGTAAAGGTATGTCTTTAGTGATGAGTCTCACACGCATCACTAAAGATAGGTGTTTAGTGACGGGTCTCAACATTGCCCGTCACTAAAGATCAGTTTAGAATTTAACAACTCATTAATGACACATATCATTGAGACCCGTTGCTAAAGGTAAGATTTTAATGACAATTATAAACATATCCGTCACTAAAGCTACACTACTAAATACCACCCTGCGACGGGGCGGATGCAGCGACGAGGCTGCCCAAGACGGCGACAGAGGTGGCGACGTGACCGACTAGCACAACAGTGGAGATGACGGCTAAGGTGCCGAGGGTCGATGGTGCGTCATATGCTCTCCACCTCCACGTGGAGAGCATTGGAGGGTCCTCATGAGGAAGAAGGTGAGAACTGAGGACCAAAACATGGGATTTTATTCGTTTTAAACGAGGCTTCGAAGCTACTGGGGTGGACTCACAGTTGCCACACACCATTGTAATCTTGGTCATTATCTATATCACTGTAATCCTTCGTATTATTATAATTATTAATACGTAAATTCTTTCTTATTATTGACGTGTGTGTTTTAATATTGTAATTTTGTCTGTTACATGAACACTCAACTAGCCACGCTAGAAATAGCAACCGATACAAAATCTTGAGCTTGTGCTCGCGAGTCTACTCGGCTTGACTTGATTTTATATTACAAGTTATTTGATTTTTTAAATTTAAATTCTTGTTTTTACTAAATTGAAAGAAAACATATCAACCATAGAACATCAACTAAATACACAATCAATATATATTTTCATGACATAAACTATTTTGATATTATGATTGCTAGCATATTTTATATAAATGTGTAAAAAATAAATTTGACTAAAAATAAAACGAGTATACGGTAGAAATGATTTTTTTAATAATATATTTTTTTTTAAAAAATCAAATCTGGTACTCGGTTTTGAAAATTTGTAAAAGTAGACTACCGTCGGCACTTGATCGATCGAACGTGGTCAGATCAGGCTACGTTTGGCACTGCATCGGCCAAACGTGGCCACGTCAGTCTCGTTCGACACTTCAACAGCCGAACGAGACCACATCAGCGCCGCCGCGGCCACGTCGGCCACGTTCATCACTTCAAGTGTCGAATATGACTGACGTGACCAAATTTACTGATTCAATGCAAAACATGGCTCTATAAATGAGGTCATTGCATCAGCGAATTTGACCATGTCAGCCTCGTTCAACAGTTGAAGTGCCGAACGTGGCTGACGTGACCACGTTCAGTCAAAGTAGCCGTTGCATCGTTGACGTGGCTCTACGTCAGCCACGTTAGACACTTCAACTATCGAACGAGGCTGACATAACCACATTCGAGCGATCAAGTGCCGACAGTAGTTTACTTTTGTAATTTTTTGAAATCGAATATCATATTTGAAATTTTTTCTTTAACAAATATTATTTAGAATTCTATCACCTTCGGTAATCCTTGTGCAATATCAAAGTAGGCCCAATAATAGCCGCATACTCCAGGCTTTCGTCGAGCCGTCGACTCGTCGAGGGCCAAACCGCCGGCGTCGAGCTCAGCCGCGTATCCCCATGGCATGGCCGCTCTCCACGCCCTCATCGCCGGCGCCGCCACCGTCCCCCACCTTCGGCAGATCCACGCCCACATCCTCACCTCCGGCTGCTTGCACTCCCTCGGCCCCAAACTCCTCTGCCGCCTCATCTCGCTGCCCTGTTCAAATCTCCACCTCCCGCTCGCCCACCGTCTCCTACTCTCCCTCCCCTCCCCGTCCCTCGACCTGTTCAACCACCTCCTACCTCCGGTTGCCGCCTCGCCCTACCCGTCATCCGCGATCGGCCTCTTCCTCCGCCTCCGCCGCGGTGGCCTCCGCCCCAACGCGCACACGCTCCCGCACGTCCTCACGGCACTCACGCGCCTCGCCCCGGGGTCCCTCCCTCTTGTCGCCTCCTTCCACGCGGAATCCGTCAAGGGAGGCCTCGCATGCGTTGTGGTCTACGTCCGAAACGCGCTCATGGCCGCCTACTCGGCATGTGGTCACCTTGAGCGCGCCATCCAAGTGTTCGACGAAATGCCGCGGCGGACCGTTGTGTCCTGGAACACCGCGCTCACAGCCTGCGCGGGCAACGATCGCCACGAGCGTTGCGTCGGGATTTTTGCTGAGATGGTAGAAACCGGCTTCGTTCCTGACCTGACCACATTTGTGGTCATGCTGTCTGCTGCCGCCGAGCTAGGCAACCTGGCACTCGGCAAGTGGGCGCATGGGCAGGTTGTCGCACGGAAGCTGGACATGACACTTCAGTTTGGTACAGCCGTGGTGAACATGTACTCCAAGTGTGGCGCAGTAAATTATGCCTTGCGCTTGTTCGAAAGATTGCCCGCACGGAATGTGTGGACATGGAGCGCAATGATCCTAGGGTTTGCACAGAATGGTCTGGCCCAGGAAGCACTGGAGCTGTTTGACAAGATGAACATCTCAATGGTCACACCCAATCATGTCACATTTCTCGGGCTGCTCTGCGCGTGCAGCCATGCCGGGCTGGTTGATGAGGGGCGCCGGTTCTTTTACGAAATGCAGCATGTCTATGGCATCAAGCCGAGGATGACCCACTACAGCGCCATGGTTGATGTCCTAGGGCGCAATGGCCGTCTCCAGGAAGCTTATGACTTTGTTGTAGCAATGCCCATCGATGCCGACCCAATTGTGTGGAGGACATTATTGAGTTCCTGCCAGCAGCATAGCTCCAAGGACTGCATTGAGATTGTTGACAAGGTGCAGGAGAGACTGCTGGAGATGGAGCCTAGGAGAAGCGGGAACTATGTGATGGTTGCGAACATCTACTCCGAAATCAAGTCCTGGGATAAGGCGGCCATGGCAAGGAGAGTGATGAGGGAAGGAAGGATGAAGAAGGTTGCAGGAGAGAGTTGTGTCGAGGTGGGAGGGCGGGCGCATCGGTTCATCGCTGGGGATGATTCTTGCCCTGAATTTCATGGGGCTTGTAGGATTCTCCATGAACTGGATCTCAACATGAGAAAATGTGAACCTACAAACCCTATTTTACTTACTGATGTTGACTAGCCTTTAAATTGTGTGCATTGTTTCTGTTGATGGTGAGCTTGGTTCTGTTGAATGGTCTAGAGCCTGTCATAGAATTTTACTCTAAACTAGCAAACCAAGCTTGCCCTTGTAAAATGAAGAGCACTAGAATTTCAATTGGTCATTCTTCATGCTCTTGCTACTGGTATAGCTTTCCAAATTGCCAGATGATCATTTAGAGCTGCCAAATTCTGAAACTCTGGACAAAAACAAACAAGGAGCATAGCAATAGCTACCACCATAATAACCATGTGTTTAGTGGTTAATATGGTATGGACAACTAGGTTTTTAATGTGGGAATTTTTATAAAGAGAGTCTAAGCCCTGTTTGGAGCACACTAGGGCCCCTTGTCATATCAGATGTTCGCTTGTCACATCATATGTTCGGATGCTAATTAAAGGATTAAATATGAGCTAATTATAAAATTAATTGTAAAATCCCTAAGCTAATTCGTGAGACGAATTTATTAAGCCTAATTAGTTCATGATTTGACAATGTGGTGCTACAATAAACATGTGTGAATGATGGATTAATTATGGTTAATAGATTTGTTTTGCGAATTAACCCAGAGTTTCTGTAATTAGTTTTATAATTAACTTATTTTAGTCATTTTGATTAGTATTACCTAACTCTAGCAAGAAATAAGAAAATCTGCTGCATTTTTAAACCTGGTGTCAAGGCCCGTTCAAAACCCGCAGAGTAAGGTGGCCCACCCCCGGTGGGCCCCGCGCTGAAGCCTCCCGTTGCCGTGCCGGGCATATATGAGCTTTGCGGGCGGAGGCGCGGAGCCCCCATCCCACGGTGCGAGATCGCCGGACGAGGCCGCCGGAGTCGCACTAGACCTTTACCTCGCCTTCGGTAACAAATCCCCCTCTTCCCTTTCTTCCCCCTACGCCACCGCAATTCCCCTCGCTGGATTTATTCCTGCCCGATTTCCTCGCTGGGATTTCCTCTCGTCCGCTGCGGCGAGGCGTGCCGTGCCGCGCCCGTTGGAGCTGCGATTCGGGCGCCGTTCGATGCTTGCGGGGGTCTTCTATTGAATCTGTGGCCGCGCGGTTGGGTTAAGGGTTGCGGCATTAAATTCCGTGGGGATTGGGGAAGCGACGATTACGAGGGCGGGATTTAGTTGGTTGGGTGCGGTTCGGTCGATTTGTGGCGTTTCGCCGCGCGATTGGAGGCATTCCTTGTTGTTGTTTGGTTTGGGCGTAGGGTGATGCTTGAATCGGTGATCGGCTGGGGATGGTGAATATGGCACCATTTCGTGAGGGGAAGCGCGAAGCTTGTGAGGGAATTGGATTTTATCAGTTGATGTGATTTTTGGGCGCTTGGATATGCGAGATTTGGAATTTTGGATTCCAGTGTGCGCTTAGGTGCGTACTTGAGGAATATTTATTATAATATGCTCTGCTATACCTTCAATTTGGGAATTTTTCTAATTGTATTCCCTTGGTAGCGATGTATAACGGCAACAATTATGGTATTCTTTATCCCTTCTGGTTTAATAAAACTAAGGATGGCAGTGGAAGACTGGAAGGATCTTTAGCTCAATCTAGGGGCAAGAAAAGAACCCATTTTTGGGACCTAATTCTATTATTTATAACTGTTTCTTTTTCATTTAACCTTATATTGAAAAGCATTTATCTTTGGTTTTGGTTCATATATTGCTAGGATTGAGATACGCATTGTGTGTGCTACATTTGCATAAATGTTGTATTGAGTTATGTGTTAGGAATGCTTTGAGATGATGTGGTCAGAATTTGTGTGTTAAATTTATTATATCCTTTGGTTACTATCTATGATTTTGATGATGGTATATTGGTATCCAATGCTTATGATGTTTTTCTGAGGAAATCTTGTGACAATTGCAAGGATTATAGTTTGGGGTTATTTTTGTAAGCACACTTGTTGCTTTAAATTGCTGGGGCATGTATTACAACTTGCAGGATAACACCATTTTCCATTTTTAGTTGGTCTGATGTTTTGTTGGATCTTGGACGTATCTTATCTATACTGATTTAGTGCTCAATCACCTATGCTATTGTGGAAGCATCATTTTAATATCTTTTTACTATTCAATTGTGAGTTATGACTTATGAGCTGTCAATAATTTATGTTCTGCTGCCACATTTGCTGATAGAGCCATAGATGAACTTCCATGTAGAAAGGTGGAGCTCAAATCATTATTGCCTCACATATCTTTTACCAATGACTCTGGTGCCTCATTTTGTGAAAACAGGCAATTTCTGTGAGCTGCTTTGTTACTGTTCTATTGCAAGTTTCCTATCTTTTCAGAATTATTCTGCTGTTAGTTTTTCTAATAAACCATATCATTGGTTGAACCCTTCTATTTTTTTTTCAGCAGGGGGCTACACTTGACTAGCAATTAGATTATGAACTTTCAGCAGATCTCATAGGATTTCTAAAGAATTATTTTATTGGAATAGCTATTACTTATTTGCAACAATGAAGGATCATTTAATGGTCAATGTTGATGGCCTAATGGTGCCTGAGACAATTGGAACGGCCAAGAACTCCTCATCACGGGAAGCCACTGCACGGCCACCGCCTACAGTGCATAACTTTTTGGCAGTTGGAGAAATCATGGTCCCTGAAGGAGGATCTCTTCTGCAGATGGTGGAGTGTCGCATTTGCCAGGAGGAAGACAGTATAAAATATCTAGAAAGTCCATGTGCTTGTACTGGCAGTCTAAAGGTTCACACATAACATTATCCCATGAACTCTAGTTTTGGTTGCCCCTATTAATTCAAGTATCATTGTTTAAAGGGTCTTTTGTCCTTCTGTTTGGTATTTACAATAAATGCGGTTGTCTGGATATTATTATTGTGATATTATTGTCATTTTCTCCTTTTTGTTGCTTAGATTGCTAGATTCGGTGTTTCTATGCCCTTGTTTTGACTTGGTCCATGACACATCTAAACTACCCATTTCAGAGCACTTCAATTATTTCGTTTTTCAGTTAACATGTAGTATATTTCACCAGTCATCAGATCAAGACTCATTAAAGATTGTACATGCTTTCCTGAAAAGTGTGATGTCTCAGGCAGAGTTTTTTGTTATGTTGCCAAGAAAGCGGTAGTCTACTAAAAGAAAAATATTCATTTTGAATAACATGGTTTAGGATTCAGCATCTCAGTGCATGAGTTATGTCAAAAATCTCATCATTAATGATAAGAAACATCTCAAAAGTTTCCTGATGTCATTTATTCTTATATCAAGTTTAGGCCAGTGCTTAGTAGGATGAAACTATCTTCCTAGTGTAATTATCACGTTTATGGATAATATGAATTTGAAGTAACCTTTCTTGTATATTTAAAATTATGAATATGGTTTTAACTACCTTCTAGTAAATCTTGGCATTTGCATATTACACTCAGGCGTGGAAAAGGTAGACCTTTTATGTTCCACCTGTGTCCACACTCCACACCAGTTCCTACATTCTGGCTGTAGAAAATGAAGTTTGTTCATGCTTTTATGCTCGCCTGATTTTATGAAATTGTGATCCATAGATATTGCCCGAGAATACCACTCTCATATATTTTTGTTTGTGTGATGCAGTATGCTCATCGGGCTTGTGTACAACGATGGTGCAATGAGAAAGGAGATGTAACATGTGAAATCTGTCATGAGGTGAATTTGTGTTTAGACAATTAATTTTGTCTCCCCCTCCCTAGGAGCAATCCTGAATTTGACTTGTTGAAATGACCTTATTGCAGCCATATGAACATGGTTACATTGCACCTACCAGGCCTCACCCTGATGAAAGTACCATTGATATAAGGCAGGGCATCATGCTTTTCTTTATTGAAGACGTGGATACTTGTTATATTTATAATTAATTTCTGATGTTGTGCTGATAGTCTTCCAATTTAACTGCCACTTGTTTTTGGAGGGTACAGTGGTGGTTGGACCATTACTGGTACCACATTTGAGTTGCGTCATCCTAGGATCCTAGGAGTTACACAGAACCAGATTATGGAAGCCGGATATGATAATTACTCTGCCACGAATGCCAGCACTGCTGCCTTTTGTCGCTCTGCTGCTCTTATTGTGAGTTACTAATTACTACTTTGTGATGTACATATGTATTTATATATTTTTTGAGATAACATATGTATTTATATTCACTGCACACGTAATGGAATGCTTGCTTATTTTATTTTTCTTATGTTCAGTTAATGACTCTCTTATTATGGAGACATGCACTGACTCTAACTGATGAAGATGATGATGATACTTCAGCAATGTTTTCAGTGAGTGAAAGAATGCTATTTAAATAGGCTGTTACCATTCTTTGTTGTACAGTATCATTAGAAGATGGTATTGATGTTCTATTGTTTGATAGCTTTTTCTACTGCGAGCTGCTGGTTTTCTGCTACCCTTCTATATAATGGCTTTGGCGGTTAGTATCATGCAGCGCCGCAGACAGCGACAGGTCAGTATGTTATCATGCAGTCGATTACTTTCTTTTATTCCATCATTTTATATTTGTTACTTGTCAGGACTTGGAATGCCTTATAATTTTGTGCTATTGCCTTGTTCTTCAGATATTTGCCGTTGAGTTGATCTATTTTTTTAGTTTAAGCCTGTTCAAATTCAATTGAATTCCTTATATACTCTCTTCCTCTTGATAAGCGAGGGGTCATAAAACTAGATTGGCTACTGATTCTGGGTGATGTTCTCAAAATAGTTGAGAGCTATTTTGGAAGAGGGCTTTTACCATCCTTGAGTGAGCTACCACCGGGTACAAGGTACTAAATTAAATCTGACCGTTAATTTGGAAGAGAAATGTCACCAGGTACGTAGCTCACCCCTTGCGCCTGGCCGCTGCCGTCCCATCGCCTGGTCGCGCCGCCCATTCGTTGGCCCGGCCACCTCGCCGGATGCATTACCATGCCACTGGTCTCCCCCGTCACCCGCAAACAGATCCCGCTCGTAGCTCCGCCCTTGCGCTCGGCCGTCGCCACCACCCCACTGCCAGCCTGGCCATCTTGTCGGATGCGCCACCAGGGCGTCGACCTCCCCAAGAGGCCAAGACGAAGCTCTTGTTTTGTGCCGTTATGCGAAATTCCAAAAATGTCCTTCCACCTGACACTTGTAGTAGAGGTACTATTTTTTGTCCGGAAAGGTAATAGGAGGTACTGTTTTAATCTCGGCCTTTAGATAAATTTAATCAATTGCTTAGATTTGGTACCTCTTCATCTTCAAGGATGGTAAAATTTCTCATCTTGGAAACCTCTTGAGTGTAAATTTGTCTTTTAGGGAAAATTTCAACTGTTTTTATTAATAGATTTTTGCATGATACAATGGATATTTGAAATTGAACAGGGTTAGTTTCAAGAATATCGTCGGCTTCTGGGTCGAAGTTAAGCCTTTGTTTCAACGCATCTATGTATGTCCAGGACCAGGAGGTGGCATTCATTGTTCAGTCCGGGCAAGGAACCGGAGTGCATTTTAGCATCGCACCGGATTCGCCCGCTACACCGCAGCAGGAACCACAGCTTAAAAGATGGCTGACGAGGGGCGACTGCCGGCTGCCGTAGGCTGTTCATTTGTTCGAACCACAGCTTAAATGATTCATCGCTGGTTGCTGCTGCCAAGCGCAGGACCATATACGTTTCTTCCGTACGTCAGTGGACTAGAGTGTAGAGGTGCATGCTGTACACCTCTCCCAGTTAGTGCTTGTGCTTCGTATTTCAGTTCGTGTGTTTTACTTGTTTGCCCGACCGTAACGTGGTGTACTGGTGACTGGTGTGTATATAAAACAACGGCAGTTTCATCTCTCTGCAATGTCTGCTTGTCTCTAGATTCGAAGATTCAAAGAATTGGATATGTATGTAAATACCATTCTTTACCGTATTTTATTTTGAATTAAATGTAAATCCAAATATTTTCGAATATAAATATAAAATGGACAGTTTGAATTCGAATTTAGAAGTTTACTAAGTTTAACTTGAAATGAATACCCTTGTGAAATCCGTCTATATTTTAGGTAGATTTGATCATATTTAATTAATCAACTAAATTTTTATAAATGGTGCCTACAAATATGTATGTATGGCACAAACATAACATAAACGTGTGTGACAGTTTTTTCCCGTTCCACATTTCAATAACATACATTGAAGAAATAACAACATATAATATCAAACACATTCATATATATACTTTACTGTTTGGACTTTGGATGACCATCAAGTATACTTTACTTCACGAAACTATTCTAATTCAAAGCAATTATTTGTAAGTAAGAAAAGAATCGACGATAATCCTGTTGCCCTATACTACTAGAAACCCACAACTATCTCAAAGGTTTAATAACATAAAGAATAAATAAATCACATCTTGTAGAGATGTCTCCATAGCCCTAGATTGAGTGATTGTCAAGGCACACACGAAACATCCTGACCACTCCCGAAAATTCGTGCCATCAAAAATGATATTTAGGAGCGGTACAGGAACAAAAGGACAAAGAACAGCTATGGAAGAAACCCTTACCTTCTCTATTTTTTTGGCAGCCCCAACAGGCGGTCACAGGAGCAAGCGGATGGAAGGCCAAGACCGCGGGGTGGTGTAGGAGGCAGGCGACGAGCTTGGGTGCAGACCCACGCTCGAAGATGGGTGGGCGTGTGGCGGCAGGAGCACACGCGGACGATCACACGACAGCGCGGCGCAGGCAAGATGAGGGGTCGTCGGCGACAAGATGAAGGAGGAGAGAGGGAAAGAAACCCTAGCTCTATACCATGTTAGAAAATGTCTAACATCTATTCTAAAGGACCTAAAAGACAATATGTACAAGAGAAGGATCCAAATGACAATAATACAAGAGAAGGATCCAAATGGCAATAATACAAGAGAACGAAAGCTTTATCAATAAACCCCTATATTATACAATATATCTCTAACGGATAGTACCACCTTTGCTGTTTGAGTAATAGTTGTACCTATATATAGACTCACATGTTTCTACCATAGCATCATCAGGTTAATCCTTTTACACAAAGCTGAGATGAAAATATAAATGAGGTGCTATACCTACGTGGGCCGCTCCTCAAAAGAGCTAGGCTAATCCAGATTTGGGAAGCTATAATGTGACAGATGGTATTAGAGGTGAACCCTTATGAGGGGATGGTTATGTACTCTAGTGTGGATGATGTAAAAACCTAATACGGAGTTGTATACAACATTTTTATGTCATTTGTGCATATGATTCGAATTTACTTGAGGCTAGCGCTTATAGAAATCAATCAATTAATCAAGAATGGTAGTTAATTAAAACAATTTCATATATTTTTTTAAAAAAATTGTGCCGCTTAAAAGATTCTACATGCAATTTAGATAACACACCCGTAAGCTGAAACGAACAGAGAGTCTCTGCTGAACAACGAAAACAGAGGCACAAACAATAAGATTATATTCAATGCAACAAGAAACTTAGCAGTGCATGATGACTAATACATTGCAAAAGACAATAATCAAACACCAGCTCAACTAAATTCCATTAGCGGTCCAGAGAAGTGAACAAAGTAACAGATTACCAAATGCTTCACAACATCTGACATCAGTGCATCACAATGGTACACGGATTTGAACTCAGACAGTTATACTAAAACATTCAGCTCGAAGAGGCTAGACCACTGATCATCACCATCAACAAAAAATGTTGTCTTGTTTACAACACACCATCTTGACTTCACTTCCAGTAGTTCTACTTTGAGGCTGACTTGTCTTTGGTTTTCTGTATTTTCAAGACTTTCTTCACAATCTTCTGCTCTTCAACCAAGAAAGCGCGAATGATCCTGTAAGGCAATATGAATCAGGTGAGGTGACATAAAATACATGTTCAGGATAAACACATATGAAAATGTTGGAGCATGCCCAACCTTTCCCTAACTGCAGTTCCAGAGAGCACTCCACCGTAAGGACGGTTCACGGTTCTGCGGTTCCTAGACAACCTTGATCTCTTGTACTCAGTAGGCCTGAGGTGGGGAATCTGTAAATGGAAGCCGCCACAGTATGAGTAGATCAAATTGAATTTGACACAAAGCACCATGGGCAGCAAAATTATAAGCCAAAAATGACAACACATCCATGCTAACTAATACTAATCATGACAAACATCAAACGATCAAAAGTAAAAGCTTCTATGAAATGCATTAAGGTTACCATACAGAACAACAATATTACGTGTGCAAGCAATGGAGGCGATTAAATTCAGGTCGGAATCAGAGATATTTCCAGTGCAATACATGCTACAAACCAAATCAACACAAGTATGACTGAGAAAGCAACAGATTATGCCAACTTGATATGCCTATCATACTTGCTTGTTTGGATGAGGAGATTCATTTTGCTTAATCTTGGGAACTTAGATTCTAAGGAATAAGATGCCACCTATTCAATAAGACCTTTAATCCAAGGCTCAAATTTTGACTGGCAAGATGACACCCATGCATGTTCTCTCAGTAAAATCTTAATCCCCTTGTGAAATTACAGATAATCAGATTGACAGGGAACCAAAATCCAGTAGGCACAGACATGACTATTAAGTATTATTGAATCAGTGCGAAAAATGCACGTGTGCTTAATTGAATTGCCAAGTTGACAATCATACAGTACATAGATTTAGCTCCCGCAATTTCAGAATTGGATACCATGTGAATCCAAGCCACCAGAAGGAATCATTGATTGACACAAAAAAGATGCACAAGGGCACAACTAAGATCGAATCACAGATACTAATTCGTCTGCATTTAACAAACAGAATAAGATCGAATCACAGATACTAATTCGTCTGCATTTAACAAACAGAATCATTAGCCTATTCAAATGTGTACCGCGCCAATCAGTACGAGAATTCATCCTACTGGAACATCTAAAACAATCAGAAAATGCATTTGCATTGTGCAGGCTAGGTTAAGCAGGCACTCACTCCCTGGATCTTCTTCCCGGTTACGGGGCACTTGGGCCCGCTCGCCCTCTTCTTGGTGTACTGGTACACGAGCTTACCACCTGCAACCGCAACGCCACATGCCGCTCAGCCAAGCGCGAACCTTCTCCGAGACAGATCGAGAAAACCACAAGAGAGAAAAAAATGCGAGTCCTGAGGAAGGGGAAGGATTGGGACCTGGGGTCTTGACGACCCGCGTCTGGTTGGACTTGGTGGCATAGCTGTGCCGCTTCCTGTATGTCAGGCGCTGAACCATCTCGCCGCCGCCGCCGCCGCCGGTGGATAAACCCTAGAGGTGGCTGGAGCAGAGCAGAGGGAGGCTGGGTGGAAATGGGGGGAGAGGCGGGGCAAGCGCGTGGCGGCGGGGATGGATATAAACGGCTGGCTCCCCGAGCGGCCGAGCCCTGACCTAGCGCGGACGGCTAGGATTGGCTCGATGCGGTAATGGGCCGGAGCGGGACGGCCTGGATCGATTTGGGCCATCGGGCCACTGTTTCGTTAGCTCAAAGGCCATCGAAAATGCAGATAAAGGGAGCTTTTCGAAAACATAATTTTTTAAAATGACGCCGTTGTAACATTTGATCATTTATTTTATTAAATTTTTTTATAAAAATATGAAAAAATAGTTATGTTAGAATTATCTTCAATAATAAAATAAATTATTACAAAATAAATAATATTTAAAAATAAGACAAATCGTAAAATGTTGTCATAAACTTTTTTAAAGACATTGAGGTAGCGTTTCAAACAATTGAAAAACTAGACACCTAAAAACTAGACGAACAGAATATTGAGCAATACTGTAGTATTATATACTGAAAGAGAATCACTGTAAAGTAAACTAAATATTAAAAATATTGTAGTCAATCTACAGTATTGAAAAATTTAGTACAAAACATTTTTTTCCGAAACCATGGTATTGTCATGGATGTAGTTTTTAAAATATTGTAGTTTTCTGAAAATTGTGTTTCTAAACAGAACTTAAGATATATGTTATATGCCGGAGATCTGTATAGTATAATAAAATATTTTAAACTTTTATATTTAATTGAAAATTAAAATTAGATTAGTTAACTAAATACTTTTAATTCATTCGCATTTTTAGTTCTAATTTTTTTTAAACTAGATTGAACCAGCTTTAAAAAAATTCTTAAAAGATCGTCGAATAAAAGACTGTTTCGCTCGTCTTTTCTTTACGAGATATTGTTATTTGTCGATGTGATCTGTGGAGTGTCCACGTTGTACGAATTCCACCAGAAAAATGTGTTTTTTATACTTTTATAATATAATTTAGGCCGTGCAGGTCGTAATCGAATGAACGAAAAATAGAACTGCTTGGCTTATTGTAAGTCGTTATTAGTTAAAATTCCTTAAGTTTAACTATTTTTATTAAAAAATATAACAACAACAAAAATGTCAAATTATATTTATTATAATATATTTTTTATTTAAAACTGGTTAAACTTAGGGTATTTTTTTAAAAAAAGTCAATAGATTTTCCGAATCGGGGGAAATTAAATGGAAAATTTAGATCATGCCATTATAATTTTGCGGTTTTAGAGAAATATCATTCCAATTCACGTATTTAGATTTATGTCATTACAAATTCAGAGAATTCTGAACTATACCATTACAAATTTAGAAAATTCCAAAATATGTCATTACAATTTTAGAAAAATCTGAAATATGCCATTAAATTTTGTGAGAGCTGCAATTCTGAAATAACATACATCCAAATAAACAAATTATAGTGGCAAAGTTCTAATTGTAATGGTATATATTAAAAAACCCAAATTAAATGCAGGAGAGAAATGGACGCGACAAAAACAACGGCAAGGTGGTAGGCGGCGGCACACGTCGTCTGCTTCCCGCTGCCCCGGGTCGCGCCCGCCTCCGCCTCCAACGACTGACACCTCCGAGTCACCAACTACCATGCGACCCACCGGGGCGGCGGCCGCCGCCTTCGTGGCACCCGCCGTCGCAGTTCTCAACCGCGCGGTTCCGCTCCCCGCCCGCTGGCGCGCGAGGCGCTTCGCCGTCCGCTCTGTCGCCTCCCCTCCCGCCTCCAAGCCCGCGGCTCCCCCCTCCAAGGTGAGATCGGCTGTCACTTGCTCTCCGAGCAGTTCATGTACAATGGTGCGGAGTGCTGGCCGGATTAGGCTCACTAGATCGTTGAATTTGGGTGCTCGATGAATCCGTTGAACCGAACCTGGAGTCGTAGCCGCCGTGGAATCCATGTTCAAACTGTTTCTGTGCTGTTTTAGATCTCATGCCGATAGGGAGTTGAGTTTCGGTGTCTACTCGTGAGTCTATTAAAACAAACGCAGTTGGTAATGCTAGTTTCCATGCTATATCGATTTTTGTATGAATAACGCTTTCTGAAATGCGCATAGATGCAGGTTCGAAGAAAATCCAGTTGAAGTTTGCATAATTTTGCCTTGACTCTGAATATAATCAATGTAGAAAAAAATCGGCCGATTAACTTGTACTCAGCAACATAGCAGTTAATTTACAGTAAAATCGTCACATTAATCGATTGACCGATTAATCGGACGTTGAACCCAATTAATGGCCGAATTGCCGATTGATCACCATTTAATGGCCGATTATTGGATCGGCTCCCTCGTCGCTAGATTCGTTGCCCCGTCGTCAGATCCGCTACCCTGTCATCAAATCCATGTAGTCACCACCAGATTTGCACCTTGCCGCCGCTAAATCTGTGTAGCCACCGTGCCCTCCCATCTACACCGTGCATCGGGTGGTTGTGTTGTGTGTCGCGGGGCGGAGGCTGTGCAAAGGGCTGACCGACGCGTGGTGCTAGCGGTGTGAAGGGATGACCAGTGCGGGTTGCTAGGAGAAGAGGGCAGGCGACACACGTGAGGTTGAGGAGGATAGAGAAGCCGCGCGAGTAAGAGAGAACTCAATCTTGGAGAGAGGGGGGAAGACTGAAGAGCTCAATGAAAGGGCTGGTGGCAGGGAGGTTTCAGGGTTGGAGGAGAGGGGAGGAGAAAGAGAGTTTATATACTTAAGGCTAGAGTTTGACTAAAACAGTATATTACCTCAAAAAAACTAAAATAGTATATTAAATATAACTCTAATATTTAATATTCAACCGATTAATTGATCGACTGGTTAATTCAGTTAATCCCTCGATTAACCGATTAATCCCTACTCAGTGGTTGGCCGATCAGCTACCGATCACTGATTTTTCTAACATTGAATATAATAGACCATTCGGGATCTGATTGCTTTAGTTTTGATGCATACTGCTGCTTAGATTGAGCTGAAACAAAACTCTTTTGTTAACATCATTTCTGATACAGAATATTCTGAACTTCCAATTACGAAGAGATGCTATTTTGCTAACTACAAGCTCTAGATTTTACATACAAGTTTGTATGCTGGCTTAGTAGCAGTACTATTTAGTTTCAGAGTGCTACTTAACAGTTTGGAACATCTACTTTGGTGTAGTTAGTTCCTTTTCATATTCACTGCTATATTTTCTCTTCATTGGTTCTCAATGAATTTTGATCACTGTAAGAGCAAGGATCCTAACGCTCATATTGAATGAGATGTTTTCGACATAGTTATACAAACAATTTTGTTCTGCCTCTGTATGCCGTTATCTGTGCTATAACATTATCCATATGTGTTCCCAGACAGGGAAGTGGCAATGGACATTTGAGGATAAGCCAATAAACATTTATTACGAGGAACATGAGCATGAGACTTCTGAGAATGTGAAGAACATTCTTATGATCCCTACGATTTCTGATGTTAGCACAGTGGAGGAATGGAGGGTGGTTGCAAAAGATATCGTGGCGCGAAAAGGAGAACTAGGTTACCGTGCTACAATTGTTGATTGGCCTGGTCTGGGCTATTCAGACAGGCCATCACTGAACTACAATGCGGATGTGATGGAGAATTTTCTGGTTCAGCTAATTAATTCACCAAATAGTCCTGTGGCAAATACAGGTAAACCACATTTCCCCTTAAAGCGCACTGACAGTCTGATACTGCAAGCATTTCCACTGTATTTCTTACCTGATTCAATGCACTGTACCTCTTTTGGGCACATTCTATTAATGAACATTTCATTTCTTTCTTCAATTTTCTGTATTACACTTACCTACTTTATCTGCATATTATTACTGTAATTGTTGTTCTGTAAAAGTATTTATGGCTCTGGCTACTCAGTGATTCAACTAAAAATAATATCCTTGTATTAATATGGACAAGATTACCCATAGCCAGTGTTAACAGTTCAGTACATAACTAAAAGAGTATAGAAAACATATTTTATGGAAATATTCCAGTTAGTACTTTTGGAACAATCTTTTTGCTTGAATATAAGTACTCAATTGATGGTTTTGTTGATGTTTCTTCCACTCGATCAGATGGTGAATTGGTAGTAGTTGGAGGAGGACATGCAGCAACAATTGCAGTCCGTGCAGCTGGGAAGGGCCTTATAAGACCATCTGGTGTTGCCGCTGTTGCACCTACTTGGGCTGGACCCCTTCCCATTGTATTTGGCCGAGGTTCTGATATGGAGACAAGGTATAAAACTCAATATATGGGCTTTTGATATAACATATATATGTCAAACCATGCTTGGAAAGGTCCTCCAATGGCCTTTGCTCTTTGTTTTATGCTCAGCATCAATACGGAGTGGTTATCTTGCTATGATAGCTTCCAAGACAATACTGATACTGCTCTAAAAAGGATAAGAATATTGCTAATAGGAACATACTAACTTCATTACTAGGTTTCAACAACAGTTTGCCCTTTTGATCGATGCCTCCTCGTTGATACCATACAGACTATTTACATACCTCATCTTGCAGGTTGTTGGCCTTTAGTATATATTACCTGCCCCTCAATATGCATATAAAATGCTAATATATTGTGTGATATATGTCAATTGTGAAAGGTAGTGGTGTAATCTGTCAATGGTAAATTGGTAATAGTGTAGTATCATGTATAGGTGAGTAGTTGTGGTAGTCTAGTACTCTAATCTGGTCTACTTGTAGGTTTTTGTCGTGTATTCTAATATTCTATATATTAGCCCTTGGGCTCTTGAAGTAGAACTACTAGCTTTCGTTCTGTCGCTAGTTGAATCACGTGTTCTTACTGGAATATCCCATTCAATGAAGAGGTTCATTTGGTAGATGGGTTAGCAACATGGCGCAGCTAGGATGCAGTGCAATTGAGAAAATATGTTGGTGTTTATGCAGTTGATCCATTGGTAATATATGACCCTGCCTGCCATTTATGGTTTGGACTTCATGTATGTTGTGTGCATAGAGAAAGTGCCAGTAGCATGTTTATGCAGACACTTTTTTCCACATTGATAAATCTGTATGTGTTTGTTGTTGTCTAGAGAGTACCCAATAGCATGTTTTTGCAGGCACTTTGTTATGCAAACTGGTGGCATGTTTTAATCTGGTTAAGGTGACACCAATTTCATTTTCGGATTTTCCATCACTTGTTTCTATCCTTTTCACATGTATTGGTACAATTCATTTAAGTAATGCTGATATATATGTATAACTAATTAGTGAAACTTCTAATGGCACACATGAAAAGATAATAATTACTGATGTAGATTTTTTTCAAAACCTGACTGATGCTGATAGTTGCGTGATACCCTCGTTCCCTTTTAGCCTTTTTACATACATTTCAGCCTGTTATTTCCTTAGATAAATAAATTGATCGTGGTAAAATTAATTTCCCTAACTATTATCAAACAGGTACGGGCTTCTACGAGGAACCCTCAGGGCCCCGGCTATTGGCTGGATGATGTACAATGTTCTGGTGAGCAACGAGAAATCCATCCAGTCCCAGTACAAATCCCATGTTTATGCCAACCCTGAGAACGTGACTCCAGATATTGTGGAGAGCCGCTACGAGTTAACCAAAAGGAAAGGTGCACGGTTTGTCCCAGCAGCATTCTTGACCGGTCTTCTTGACCCTGTCCAATCAAGGGAAGAATTCCTTCAGCTTTTTGCCAAGTTGGACGGCGACTTGCCAGTTTTGGTTGTGTCGACGCTTAGTGCTCCCAAGAGGTCGAAGGCTGAGATGGAAGCTCTGAGAGGCGCCAAAGGAGTGACCAAATTCGTGGAGGTTCCAGGTGCCCTTCTGCCACAGGAGGAATACCCATCATCAGTTGCGGAGGAACTCTACAACTTTCTGACGGGATCATTCTCGCCAACGAGATAATATCCAGACGCGAAAACTACTGTTCAGGGTCAAATTCACCAACATTCCACACTCATACTGTACTGCAGCTTGTAGTAACTGAAGCAGCATCAGTTCCTGTCTGGGTACCACATTTCCAAGCCTTTGCATTTGGCAAAGCATATTGCACTGATCAATAATTGCATCTCACCTTCAGGCTCATCGTTTTTCTGGTATGATCAGCACATATTCTTTGATCTGGTGGTGGTACATATATATTCATCGCACATGATGACAGCAGATCAGCAGTTCCTCAGTTCTCTGCTATACTTTGGTCCCTGATTCCCTCTCACCGATGAGAAGTACACGCCCATTGAAGACACTGCTCTCCTCAGGTAAACACATCTTCCTCTCCCCTAATGTGTACGTTTTGACCATGCCGATCGATGTATTCTTGCTGCTGTTGCGAGTGCGCTGTCGCCGGGGAATCAATGCTCGAAGCTGAGAGGCGCCAGCTCTCCCTCTGCTACTACGACCTAAAGTAGTAGCCGGTCCACTG
Source organism: Zizania palustris (assembly GCA_019279435.1). NCBI lineage: Eukaryota > Viridiplantae > Streptophyta > Magnoliopsida > Poales > Poaceae > Zizania > Zizania palustris. The sequence continues at coordinate 43,724,031 of JAAALK010000289.1, read as the reverse complement.
GTAAGTACATAACAGTACGCCCAGATTCCGCTCAATAATTAGGCCATTATCCCCACTGGCGCCGCGTGCCGTGCCGTGGTGCGGCTATCGATTCATCAATGCCGCGTCCAGTGAAAGCGCGCCTCACTGGCAGCTGTAGCGGGCACGCGGCCTCGCCTCTCCCTCGCCGTCGGCTGCGGTGCGTGCCCTTCGCCGTCGTCGCTGCCAGGCAAGAAGCCGTCACGCGCCTCAAGGAGGGAGGCATTTAAGGGCTGGAAAGTGAAGCGTCCGGTCTATCTCAAGTTCCATGCTGGGTGAACAGCTTCGGTGCTTCGCTGGCCGTGTAGCCGGTGAAAGTTTGCCGTGCAGCTGCTCGCCGTCGACAACGAGGGGCATCAAGAGTTTAAGCAGGACATTTCCATCAGGGGCGTTGGTTGAGCAACCGACGTTGGGGATGGGCTTCCGGCGAGCTTTGCCGTAGCAAGGGGAAAGGCCGAGAGGGTACGGAGCCGGGCCTGGAGGTAGGCGCCACCGCGATCGGTTCGGTTAAATGCGGCATGATGGGGCCTTTGATTTGTCTGAATGGACTGGTAGGATGCACGTGTTGGCGTGCGGCGTCTCTCGCTTCTCCTCTCAAACAAGAGTTTGGTTCTTGGACGTGAGTGGATGAAACTATTTCATCTAGTTTTTGTAGGATGTGGTAGGATGTGGTGATATAAATTTTTGTTTGATTAGATAGGATAGGATGATTTAGTTTTTTGTTTGGTTAGAGGTAAATGAAAATGGATAGAATGAAATCTTCTCACAAAAGATGGTGGATGAGTTCATCCAGCAAAAAAATTTGGATGAAGCTGTCATCAAGTATCTAGAAGGAATATTTCTGTTCAGTCTGCCTACAAACCAAACACCACTTAAAGTGGATGGGATGATTTCATCTAACCCCATCCAAGCAACCAAACAGACTCTTACTTTTTGGCTGACCGTTTAAGGACGTGCTTTTTTTGCTTAGATTAACTTAAGTTAGAACAAATATATCAGTTTATTATACTAGTTTATAATAATGTAGAGTATGGATTATAACGGTTTATAATAATGTAGAGTATACTATAGGGAGCGTCTTTTTACACTCCGGCTGGAGCTTCAGTCTGCATGAATCAAGCTCTCAGAGTACAAATGAGATCCTCTGCAGTTGGCCTCGCCGACTGCAGAGGGCAGGCCAACTGCAGAGGGCAGTCAGTCCTCGGAGCCCTCCGATCTCAATCGGACGGCTGTGCGAGGGGGGTTTCGCGCTGGTGGGACCCACTTCGTAGAGGGCTTCGGAGAGAGAAAGGGGGGCTTCGTACCGCCCGATCAAGATCGGACGGTGCGCGAGGGGCGACTGCCCTCTGCAGTCGGCGAACCGGTTCCCTCATAGTAGCGGTTTCCTGGTTGGGATGGCAACGGTCTCATCTATTGCGGGATCTCATGCCCGTCCCCGAGATCTGGTAAGCGATGTACTCACCTCTGTGCTTACCTCTGCATGTATAGCCGTGACAAAAAGCGTTCGTTCGTCGGTGGCAATGTTTCTGTAAAAAAAAGAGTCTCGTCTGATAAACACAGGCAGTATCCGCATGCAATCTGCTCCGCATCACAGACGGCAGGAGCCTTGAATGTTTTGTTGTCCTCTCTTTCTTTTGTACGTGGACAACAGTGACTCAGTGAGCGGCTAAGGCCTAAGGCTACACGATAACTGACTTGCTACATCAGTGTCCTTTGCTCCCTGCCAACCGCAACAAATGCGAGTGGCTTCGTGATCTCCATGGCCCTTTTGGTTGCTCCCATCTCCTTGGTTGGCTTGGTACGTATTAAAGCTCATCCTACCTATGTTCCATGTTCCGTTTTCAACGTCAGAATTCAGCAGGACATATTTACTTCTTCCAGCCATAAAAGAAAATTGATTTTTTGAGTTTGATTCCTAGCCACACTTTGTTACACCTAAGGTTAGACAAATTTGATTAAATTGACAACTGTTTGGTTGCTGCCACAAATTGTGGCAAGATTCTATTTGGTTCCACATGTCAATAACTTAAAAAAGCGTGGCAAGATTTCCTTAGGCTTGCCAAAGTATGACAAAGAATTTGATAGCCTCATCTTAGGTAAGTGTGACAATTTTTATTGGCAAATGGTCGTTAGCAACCAAACATGCTCATAAGGCTATATTTGGTATAACTCTAAATTTAAAATGAATATAAAGTTGTGGAGCTGAGAAAATGGAAAAGAAAGCCTTCTTATATATTTTCTCTAACAAAAAGTTACACACACATGGTTTTGTCAAGACAAACGTGCAGTATCATTTCGATATACCAAAACTTATATTCAATTATAATCAAAATTAACTCGTGTCGACTCCATGCATCCTAAAGGACTATAGGATTGTTTTGTTTCTGTAATTGACATTAGGGTAAAAAAACAACAAAGGTTCCAACAGGTTGTTGGTCTCTTCTCTCTCTCTCTCTGCATCTAGAAGACGGTTAACAACATTAAAAGGGGCGGCTACTATACGGAAAGCAGCTAGCTGCTGTGAGTTAGGGTGGATGAATGTTGCTAGGGATTACGACTTGGACCGCAGTAATATCACGAGTTATGAAATGGAGCATTCGCCATTAATTCACTCCATGACGCACACAACTCTGGCCTGGCCTCCTTGATGGGTTTTCTCCAGAAAAATAGCAAGAATTATCTAAAAGGCGTCTCTATTATACTTGCTATTTGACTTGTTATTTTAGTGGACTTGCTATTTCTCTCACAAAACTTGTTACATAGCAAGTTTTGTGAGAGAAAAGGCAAGCCCCTTAAAATAGCAAGTCTAATAGCAAGTAAAATGGAGTGAGTAACAAAATAGCAAGCCAATTAAAATAGGAAGACTTGCTATTGCTATGAATAGCAAGTCAAAAATAGTTATTACAATGGAGATGCTCTAAGTACCTGTTTGTTTCATCTAGTCTAAAATTTAGTCCTGCCACATCAAATATTTAGATATTACTTTGAAGTATTAAATATATACTATTTATAAAACCTATTCATAATCGGTGGATTATTCACGAGACGGATTTAATGAGCCTAATTATGTCATGATTTGACAATGTGATGTTACAATAAACATTTCCTAATCATAGATTAATTGGGGTTAAAAAATTTGTCTCGTGAATAATCTCTCAATTCTGCAATTATTTTTATAATCAGTTCAAGTTTAGTCCTTCAAATTGATGTCTAAACATATGATGTGACACAGACTAAACTTTAGTCCATGGAACGAAACACTCCCTAAACCACGGTATTCTTTGGTCTCAAAAGATTAAAAATAATTTTTAGTGTTGCCTCAATGAGTGGTAATAGGATTAGAAAATATAAAACTGTCCCAAAAATAGAGAAATGTTATTATCCATTCTACTATCAATAAAAAATTATCATAATAATAAACTAGTTAAAAATAATTAAATCAATCGTACGTTTTTATCTTCGAACCATCTGGATGGATTGACGATGGCATGGCTCACAGAAGGTGAAGGTGATGAGTTTGCCTAGACAGACAATGACAGAGGGTAGGAACATAAAACCTACGGGAAATTTACTTATCCGCTACTAAAAATTCATATGATTTTTATTACTCACTCTTTCACTAATACGTATTTCTAAGATCACATGTTAATAAGAAATAAGAGAGCGAGCGATAAATAAAGAATCACATGAACTTTAAGGAATTAATTCAAATCTTATTGTTAGTTGGAGGGGAGCAATAGGATTCATCCGAGATAAACACAGCTAGCGGCGCAACAATGGATTCATATTCGTCGCGATAGATAATGCAATAATACCCTCTCTTGCCAGCTTATGGATGGACACAACCCCTGTGGGGCCCATAGGGTCGGCGTTCCTTAATCTTTCTTAATTCTTCCTTAATTTGCACTGCTCATGGCCCTGTTTGGGATTGTTTTCTCCGTGTTTTATAGCTCCGCTATACGGACGTCTAGTCAAACAGGTTCAGATCTCAGTTTTTGGATCCACAAAAAATACAGATCTATGACTCCGTTCCACGTTTTTTTGGAGGTGCTCCGCGGATTTATTTTTTTAAAACAAAATGTGGAGTTCGGGGTAATTTACCCACCAATGCTATTATAAACTTATCAGTTTACTTTTTTAGTTGATATTTATTATTTTTTCATTTAGTACTATCTATATTAACTTTTAAATGATACTGTTGACTTTTATCACAAACTTTGATTATTCGTATTATTCAAAAAAAAATAAATATTATTTATTTTGTTATAATTTGTTTTATTATTGAAGGTACTTCGAGTATAACTTATATTTTTGCATATTTGCATAATTTTTTTGATAAGATGAATGATCAAAGTTTGTGATAAAAGTCAACAATGTTATTTAAAAGTTAATAGAGGGAGTACTAATTTAATATATTTCACATAATGGACATGAAAAATAATATAATGGGAGATTTATTAATAAACTCCGGGATAAAATAGTACATTCCTACCAAATTATACCATTCTTGAATCTGAATTCCCTCCACAAGCCAAACAAGTGCAAATACTCCACACTAGATCTGATTCTAAGTGAATTTCGTGGATTGGAGCAAATTTTAAGGGAGTGGAGTATTCCCAAACAGGCCCTATATTATATATAATATAGGCTTTTATAGTGCCCCATGTACTTCAATTAGAGGTAAGAGGTATTTTCAATATCAGCCTTTGATTAAATTAATTTTAAAAAATATTTTTACTACCTTACCTCTTCTCTCCTCTTCGTCCATCCCGTCACCACGTCCCGCCGTCTGTCCACCACCGCCACCGCTGTCGTCACGCCTCTCCACCCATCGCTTTTGCCGCTGCTGCCACATCTGCCCTATCGCCATGCCCCGCCACCCACGTCCGACGTAGTCATCCCGTCCTCCACGCCCTACCGCTGCCCCGTACGCCCCCGTCACCACGCCCCACCACCGGCCGGCGACGCACCATTCGCCCTTCGCCCACCACGTCCGCCATCACCGCCCCGTCACCACGCCCCGCCACCCATCACGTTCGCCGCCATTGCCCCGCCACCTGCCGAGTCCACCACCGTCGTGCCTCCCCTCCTTGCCTGTCGAAACAAGCCGGCCAGGCCTAGCAAACCCCACCACGTTCGCCATCATCGCCCCGTCACCACGCCCCGCCACCCATCACGTTCGCCGCCATTGCCCCGCCACCTACCGAGTCCACCACCGTCGTGCCTCCCCTCCTTGCCGAAACAAGCCGGCCATGCCTAGTAGCAAACGGAGAGAGAAAATGAAAGAGAGGAAGAGAGAAAATAAGAAGAAAAAAATCTAAGAGGTAATAGTTTTTTTTCATTTAAATCTGGACCATCAGATTGCTGAAAATCAACTATCCACGCTGTAGTGGACACTTATAATTGTTATATATACATACATGGATATACGGTCAGTTAATTGTTATACATATATACGCGGTAGCTATCATATATTTCGACGTACGCGTAAAAAAGGAGAATATAAACGCGCGTACATGTGACACTTACAATATAATATGCATCGCTCCCTTTAATTTAACAATCGGTGTCACGCCATACATAAATTTTGGCGCCTCGATCTTTCATGTGGATCATATGCATATATTCATGCATGCACGCACATTTGTAAGCAACGAACCTTTCCGTGTGTGTTGAGACTCAAAAAACACGCACAAAAAATAACGTTACTTGTCATGTCACGATTAGAAGACGTGCATCCGTTTTATGTACTGTACCGACCTAGCAACAACATACATATGCTACTACACATCCGTTCCAAAATTCAATTATTTCACCCTTCAAATTTTATCTTAAATATTATAACTTTTACAAAATTTTCTCGATATTTCCTCGTAAATCTTCCTATTTTACTCTTAGTATTAGTTGCATGTAGAATTAATTGTTTGGAGTATTAGTCGTGGGATAATCAAGAATTTCCACCTTATATCTTAATAAACACAATAAAATCTAGAAAATGTGGGAGTATAGTTCTCATCAATTACCAAATTAAATTGCAAATGGCACGTACTCACTCTGATCTCAAAAGGAAGTCGTTTTGGATATGATTTCAGATACCAAAATAATTAATTTATGTGTATTTTTCTTGTTTGCCCCTATAAAATACAATACATAAGTAAAGATAACACACGAAACGAGAAGAAAGTAGTACTACTTTAGGGGTATAAACGTTCAAAATACAAAAAAAAATACAAAACGACTTCTTTTAAGCAACTCTTAATACAAGTCTAAAATGACTTCTTTTATGAAACTAGAGGGAGTAAGAGTATAAAAGATTATACATGCTATTTAATACTGATAAACAATAAAAACACCTCTTAATTAATTACTTGTGGAATTTGAAATTATACCCTAAATGACTTATACTGGGAGTACCAAATTTAGTGGTTAATTAACTGCAATGCACATACTAAATAAAATTATACATAAGGGGTCAACCAGCAATCTCTATTCGATTAATTTGAAACTGTTTTGAATCATATTTATTCCGTTTAAACCTTAATTAAGAAGTGAGTTTGCCCTTCATTATTATTCTTCAGTCTCTTGAACAGAGAGAAAAAGAGGAAATAAATGCGCTCAGATCACTTCACTCCAATCAAGCTGACTTTAGCTCGCCCCATCCGATTGTTGAATGCACCGTGCTGTCCTCTTTTCACAGCTCCCTACTCACTGCCAGAAAGATGCCACGTGTCTTGCGTATCCGTATATACTTAGGCTATTCACAACGAGGTTTCATGAGGTATTTCATGATATTAATTATCATGTCATATCAGATTTTTTGCTGATATGACATTCAATTAACGAGGATAGAGAAGAAAGTAGTGTCATCACCATGACATGGTGTTAACTCGTTTCTAAGACTAATAAAACGAAATGAAACAACCATTGAGTGTCAAATTGTTTCATCAGAGAAAGGGTATTTCATTATGACACTTTCATTATGACGTCACTTCTGATACTGATATATAGGACCACCTAAATCAATGACAGTGGACCCAGATAGCAAAAATACGAAGCCACTTCTTAGAAGTGACAAATTCTCAAATCTTACCCAAACATTTTCAAAAGTGAGATCGTCCCATCCTATCCAAAGAACACCGTTAATGAAGTATCGTTCTAATCGTATATTTTCAAACTATAAAAATTATAATAATACATTTATAACTTCTCCTTTTTAAAAAAGAGAGGACAATTCATTTAAACCTATTAACCAGCCCAAATTTCACAACATTAGGGAACACTAATTGTTTGGTTATGGTAGAGAACGTTTGGGTCGTCAGCATCGTGCTAATTAAGACGGCATGCTTGGTTGTTATGGGTTAACTTAATTAAATAGTAGCGTGGATGTACCTGTTGAATGTTACTGTCCCTTTCCAAAAATACTAGAGTCGTTCTAAGATTGTTTAGGCAAATCTGTCTTTAGAAGAATGACTAAGTTACCCTAATCTTATTACTTATATTTGTCATTTCAGTGTTTATTAAATTATATAAAACAATTAATTAAGAGAAATTACTCGTGTGCCATTACAATTTTCAAGAATTTCCTAGGTACCACTATTAATGACTGTGATGATCTCGTCTATCAGTGACACACCGATAAGACGATAATATATTGGCAAACCGTAAAAATTGTAATGGTAAAAAAATATTAACCAATTAATTAATGATTACTAATGCTAAAATAACATATATTGTAAGATAATCTCAATGAACTAAAATGACACATATGGACACCATACATGAACTAAGGTAGTGTTTGGTTTGGTGTACGACGAGGAATGGAAAAATCAGTACCACACGGTTCAACATCTACAGGGAATATTCTATTTTTGGGGATCGTTTGGTTCGACTTGATTCCACCTCATCCCTCGAACCAAACAACAGTATCATCCCATATCAGAAACTATTCCGTTCCGTTTCTCCTCATACATGTAACCAAACACTACCTAAAATAACATAAAACGATATCACACCTGCTACTTTAAGGCCTCATTTGGGAGCCCTGGATCCCGAGGGGATCTTGGCCTATTCCCTGGGTACAAATCTCATGGGATTTTTTCCTTGGGAAATAGTTGTGCATTTGGAAACTCTGAGATGAGGGAATGTTGGCCAGATACACGTGGTTTTTGCGGGGAAACAATCCATACCATGATAGGTCAGGAAATTTTCCCATCGGCTTCACCTCCGCCTCTGCCTTCATCTCCCCTGACGCCTCCATATCTTGGGATGGCGCTACTGCCCGCCGCATCCACGACTTCCACGCCCTCCTCTTCTGCATGCCCGCGGCCTGCCTGTCTTTGCCGTGCCTCGAAGCGCCCTGGCCCGAGCCACCCCCTGTCTACCCTGCATTGTTTCGGCCAACGCTAGAGCGAGGTCCGGTTGTCTCTCCTCCACTGTCGCCCCACATCACCTGTTGTTCCATCGTCGCCGCCTGCCGCACCACGGGTCCATACGTACAGGCCATGGCTTGGCTCAGGGCACAGCCGCCGTGCTCCGGCTCCGCATGGTCTCCCCACTCTTTTCCCTCTTTCTCTCTCCCCTGCCAAGTTGTCTGACCTTGCGTGCACACTGTGTCGTGTAGGCGGGGCGCTGCCATTAGCTCATCTTTGCGACTCCTTTTCCGCTAAGAGGGCTCATGCGCGTGCGGTGGCAAGCCATACACACACTAGCAGATGCGCTTCCCCCTCCCTGCTATTCCAGCCTTCACCGTGCAACTTCTAGGGATTTTGTTCCCAAAGGATAACGGGCTTTTCCCCCCATGGAATTGGATGTCACAAGAAAAATTTCCATTGGGAAAATTTTCCGTGGGTTTTCCCCCTATGCTTCCAAATGAGGCCTAAAGGAATTCATTCATTTGAGAGAAAACCAAAATGGCAGATATGGTGCGCCAGTAAGCTAGCACAAGAGGAAAAATAACAATTACTCCACTAGCTAGCCCATTTATTCCTTCTCTATATTCTAAATTATATATATATATGTTTGTTTTTATAATGTATTCAGCAAATAAACAACTTTAACCATTATTTTTTAATATATACTATCAACAATAATAAAGTTATTTTTATTATATATTATGAAAAAGGTAAAATCTAGCAAACACAATACACACAACTCTAAAGTTATCAAAACTATAAAATTGATTATTTCTAAAAAATAATTATTTTCTCCTCTTTTCGTTTTCGTTGCTTGCGCCGTTGCGCTGTACATCGATCTGCACGTACGCGTGCTTGTCAGCATGTGTACCATGCATGTAACATGTCCATGTCGCCGCACTTCATGGTTAGTATTAGCAGCAGCAGCATCATCAGCTAGGAGTAACTGATCTCTTCTCTCCTTCAGTCGTTCTCCTTCCCCTCGAGCTAAGCAATTAGCTACTAGCTAGCTAGCCATGGCGCTCTACTAGCTTATATATACCTCCCCCCATCCCCTTTTACCTCATCTTCTTGGACCCTGGTCTCTCTCCGTCTCCTGGGCGATCGAGAGGAGGAGGAGGAGGAGGCGGCGGCATGGGGAGGTCTCCGTGCTGTGACAAGGTGGGCGTGAAGAAGGGGCCGTGGACGCCGGAGGAGGACCTGATGCTCGTGTCCTACATCCAGGAGCACGGTCCAGGGAACTGGCGCGCCGTGCCGACCAGCACCGGTGAGCTAGTGTGTGCTTGATTCGGTCGGGCCGGGCTGGCTTGCTGCAGATTAATTGCAAGATCCGAGCTTTTCTTTGATCTGAGGCAAGTGGTTGTGCACTTGTGCAGGACTGATGCGTTGCAGCAAGAGCTGCCGGCTCCGGTGGACCAACTACCTCCGGCCAGGGATCAAGCGCGGCAACTTCTCCGACCAGGAGGAGAAGCTCATCGTCCACCTCCAGGCCCTCCTTGGCAACCGGTGATTTCTTGGTTTAATGGTTGCTTTTTTAGTAATTTTATCTGATTGTTGTGGCCGTGTCACAAACAGAGTGACCTTGATTACTTTGGCCATGGCTGAGTAGTGGGTGTGGCGTGGCTGTGGGTGTAGATGGGCGGCGATTGCTTCGTACTTGCCGGAGAGGACGGACAACGACATCAAGAACTACTGGAACACGCACCTCAAGAAGAAGCTCAAGAAGATGCTGGCTGGCGGCGGCGGGGAGGATGGTGCCTCATCGGAGGGTGGCGGCAGAGGGAAAAGCGGGAAGGTGGGCGCCCCCAAGGGGCAGTGGGAGCGGCGGCTGCAGACGGACATCCACACGGCGCGGCAGGCGCTTCGCGACGCGCTCTCGCTCGATCCCGCCTCGCCGACGACAGCGAAGACCGCGCCGTCGGCGCCGGCGCCGGCGCCACCAGCAGGGCCGCCGGCATACGCGTCGAGCGCGGATAACATCGCGCGGCTGCTGCAGGGCTGGATGCGGCCGGGCGGCGGCGAGGCAAAGGGTCCGGAGGCGTCCGGGTCGACCTCCACGACAACGCAGCAGCAGCAGCAGCCACAGTGCTCCGGGGACGGCGCGGCCTCGGCCTCGGCCTCGGCCTCGGCGAGCCAACAAAGCTGTGGCGCCGCGGCCGCGGCAGCTCCGACGGCGCAGACCCCAGAGTGCTCAACGGAGACGAGCAAGATGGCCGGCGACGGCGGCTCCGCTCCGGCGTTCTCGATGCTGGAGAACTGGCTGCTCGACGACGGCATGGGGCACGGCGAGTTGGGGCTCATGGACGTCGTGCCATTGGGGGACCCCAGTGAGTTCTTTTAAGTGTACAACCCAAGTTAATCAAGTAGACAGCAAGAACAAAGCAAAGAAAAAAAAAAGAAAGAAAGAAAGTTGCCGTGTTAATTAAGCTGTAATTAATCAAGTTAATTAAAGGGTTTCTTCGAGTAAATTCGGTGTTCATCTACCTTGATAAAGCAAGCCTTTTCTTTTGTAGGTTTTTAATCTCTAATACTAGCTAGGGTTTAATTTGATCATATAAGTTACTTACACGTGGGTCCTAGGCGGCTGAGCCTACATGGCAAAGACACATATAGAATTGAGTAATTTTTCAGTAACATATTAAAAACAATCTCTTATTTGTACTAAGAGTGAGATGCCGTGTGGTGTGAGCAAGTAATAACTTATTTAATAAGTGGATAAAAGCCGAAACGATAAATGTACATATTTTAAAAGAATTATATATATTAATTAATTAATATGTATACAAGTTATTCCCTCTTTTGTATTATTACATATTTTGTCTTTTCAAGGCAAATATTTTCCAACAAAAATTAATAATATGAGCAAGATCTGCCAAGATGTTCCGATCCAAGTAAAATTTTAGCCGGATTTTTTTTCCAAAATCTATCATAAATGAAATATTTCTGTGGGAAAAATGGTTTACAAAATATGTTGTGCGTACTGTGTAGCTTTAGTGATTTAGCTTATTTTTTGTCTGAATACAAAACCCAATTAATTAACTATCAAAGTATAATCACCGTACGTGAAGATCAACTTAACCAAACATATAAACCTCAAATTCTTCTATATATATCCATAAATTATCATGTGTGGTGTACCAATATGAAAAATTAAATCTTAGTCAAGAAGAAGAGTAGAACACTGTGTAGTATTAGCCCAGCTAGTATAGGCCCATTGAGCCAAAGATACATAGATCTATTTAGTTCAACCTATATCTCTTGTATGTTGTAGTAGGAGGTCGAGTCAGTCATTGTGATCTCCTATGTTGTTGTAAACTTCTCCTCGTATAGTGAGTTTTGCCGACTGACGCCCGTGATTTTTTCCCGTAAGAGTTTTCCACGTTAAATCTTGTTTGATTCTATACTTAATTTTATAACAACTGGTATCATTAATAATGAATCATTATATAAAATATTGGGATGAAATATACATCTTATCACATCGTTTCAAAAGAACTTTGTAACGCATTATGTGCCTTAATGAACACCAAAATGTGCTTAATTAAGCAGGTCCCCTGAATGCATGCTTTGGTGAGACTTGAAATCCAATCCAATCAAGGCTGACCAGCCAAAGCATCTTGTGCAATCTCTTTATCTGTTTGGTCATGAACTGAATTAATTAGCAAGAAGATCAGCATGTGCCCATACTTCAAAAAATAAAATAAAGGAAATAGACATTATAACAACTCCTCAAACAACAATTGGTATTGCCAAAAGTTCTCACAAAGATATTCCTCTACATATGCATGATTTGGCACATTAGGTTCAATAGGTTGTCCACGAAAGTGGAAAACTAAATAAGGACCAGTTTGGTTAGGAAAGGATTGAAGGGATTGGAAGAAATTGGGAGAGATTGGAGGAGATTTATACTACAATTCTCTCTGATCCCCTCAATCCCCTTCCCCAAAGGAATTAACCGAACGGTTCCTAAATCGGTATGTTTTATCTGGAATAAATTGACTTGCAAATGTTCCATGAGGCTGTTCACTCCTCCCTTTCAATCGCATAAAAATAATTCGTTTGGTGTTATGAGGTTGGCTCTAACAATAGACGAGTGCTCTCTGAAGACGTTAGTGTAGGCACTTGATCACCGTCTTATTAACGTTTAGCGTCTATTTAAATACTGATATATAGTAATATTAATTATTATTGACGTAAAAGATTATGCTAAATAGATTCTAATAACCTCGAAGGACTAGCTAAGAAGACAGATTTTACTGTGGACTAAGCCATGCCTTCGAATAGGATAATAATCGTAGTTTGATTCGAAGTGTGTTCTATTCCATGATTTATGTTTGTATTATAGTAAAGGAAAGGGGTATTTATAGGCTAAGATTCAACAGGAAAATACTATTCGGCTCTCTAGTTACAACCGTCAATGTGGACTCTATTCAGAAGACTTCGTAGAGGTACAATAGTAAAAACATGTGTGAGCACATTTGTAAAACACACGCTTAGCTTGTCTCAGACGTCCCTCCATAACGGAGCCTCTGTGAAGGCTCCGAGATAGTCGAGGCCACCGTATCCTTCGGAAGCTTTGAACCCTTCATTCGATGGTTGCCGGAGCCTGTGTCATGGTACTTTGAAGTAGCCCCTCCGAAGTACTTTCGGGATCGATAAAAGGCTTCGAACCTCTCGACTCTGAAATGACCTCCGGACATTTTAATATATTTTCGTTCATATTTACCCTTACTAAATACATAAATGGTATTTTACAATGCAAATAAGCGAAGGTCAACACGACCATTTAATTTAAGCTTCTTTATTCCGATCGAGTCTAAAATGGCATTTATCCGTGCCATTGACCTTTCCCTTTCACCTCATCACCTGCAACCAAGGCCCATCCATCTCCTGCTCCAGAATTCATCACAGTTGCACTCTTCTTCTTTATTATTATTTTTTAAAATGGCCATGTCTCTCATGCAAGCCATGATCTCATGGCCAAAAGCTAAATAAAGAGTTATTGCAATAATATTAATCCTGTGGAACCATACTGGAGTGACATGTTACACCCATGCATGCATGATGCATTATATATATATATATATATATATATATATATATATATATACACACATGGGAACGCTATTCTACACTATGGATGTAGAATGCTATTCTACACTGATCATCCCGTGCTCCCACACCCCACCCAATCCCAACCCCCTCCATTCCACGTCGGTGTAGAATAGCATTTTACACCCGTGGTGTAGAATAGCATTTGTATATATATATATATCCTGCAGACTTGAGGACTGCATGCTGCAGCTTCCTCAGAGAATTCAGTGCAGTTGCATGGAGAATCGAAGGAGCACATGAATGGTTTGGAACATTAATTGGATAGACAAATTTAATGAGCCTAATTACATCGTGATTTGACAATGTAATGCTACAGTAAACATTTGCTAATCATGAATTAATTAGGCTTAATAAATTCGTCTCGCGAATTATCCTCTGATTCTACAATTGTTTTTATAATTAGTTTATTTTTAGTTCTTCAATTTGATGTCTAAACATCCGATGTGACAAGGAATAAATTTTAGTCCACGAAACCAAACACCCCCTAGCTAGCTAACACATGAAAGTAGTACTATTTTTTCTTATATTTTACGCTATCTTTATTACCATATTGTATTTAATAGAAATAAATAAGAAAAATATGGACTAATTAATAACTTCTTTATATCTGAAATCATATCCAAAACGATTTATTTTTCTATATCAAAAGAGCAGCAGGAAAGTAGGGATCAACCGAGCTAGCTAGCCGGAGGTTTTCCTTGGCATTTTCAGTTGTTGCGAAATCGATCGAGTTAATTCCAATTTACTCCGGAGGCTGATCATCGATCGACCTGAAAGCGACGACTCCAACGAACGAGCTGAGGCGTTCGTTCAGGACAACGTACAACTGAACTCGCCGACAGCAACACTGACGACGCGATCGAATTAGACGCAAATGCGATCGAATCGACGCGGAAACACGCCAAGAACTGCTGGATAATCGACTTAATTAATCATCAAAGCTTGTCGATTAAAATCCTACAAATAGTTCAGAATTAAAGTCGCCGTGCAGGGAGGACGATAGATCGAGCATTATGCATACGAACACAAGCTAGCTAGGATCGAAACTAAACTCGACAGATCCAAGGCCGAAATCGATTGCACGAGCATATGCATTGGATGCATCTTCGAAATGGGCCGAGTATACATCAAAAGTCAGCGTGACCCAAACTGATTTCTTTTAAACCGATTTCATTTATTATTTGAGTAATGAGCTACTTGGATAATTAATTTTGGCCAAGCTTCACAGTAATGTCAAATTGATTTTTCAAGTGTTCGATCCACGTAAACAATATTTGCATTTGAGACGTACCAACGTGGTTACGGATGAATGAAATTGTCTCGTGTTTCTTCAGCTAGCAGAAGAAATCTACAACCATGACGTAAATTGTGTGTTGCACCGGCTGGCCGCCGGCGATGGCTCATGGGCCACGGGGGTGGTCCTCCCACTGCACGTACTGCTCATCGTCCACGGCTTCGCCTAAGTCGTCGTCGTCCACGTAGTCCAAATGATCGTCCTCATCGCCATATATCAAAATGTTTTCGTCGCCGTCATCGTCGTCGAGGTCGTCCAAGTAGTCGTCCATGAAGTCGTCGTCGGGTCCGTCTGCATCCAGAACGACGCCGCCGTTGAAATCCATGTACATCTCCTCCGTTAATAAAGCGTCTTCGTCTTCATCGTTCTCGTACTCATCTTCGTCGGCGCGGACCAACACGACCTCGTCCAGAACGACGCCGTTGCCATCGAGCACCACCTCCCCTAGATCGTCCACCTTCATTACATCGTAGTAGTCGTCGTCGTCGGCAAGTACAAAACCGCCGTCTTCAAGATCCTCCTCGAGTTCCATCTCCTCGGGATCATCCACGGATCCACCACCACCACCTCAAGCTCCGGTTCCTCCTCTTCCACCACCTCCCCTAGATCTTCCTCCTCCTCCTCCTCCTCCTCCTCCTCCCACTCCCCTAGATCTTCCTCCTCCACCTCGAACTCCACCTCCTCTGGATCTTCCTCCTCATCCACCGCCTCAAACTCCGGCTCCTCCTCCTCCTCCTCCACCTCGAACTCCACCTCCTCTGGATCTTCCTCCTCATCCACCGCCTCAAACTCCGGCTCCTCCTCCTCCTCCACCTCGAACTCCACCTCCTCTGGATCTTCCTCCTCATCCACCATCTCCACATCCTCTAGATCCTCCTCCTCCTCCACCATCTCCACATCCTCCGGCTCCTCCTCCTCCTCCACCATCTCCTCCTCCCTGTCCGGGAGATCGCCATATTCGTCATCGTCCAAGAATTCGTCGGCGTTCAGTTCATCGTCCAAGAAGTGGTCGAGGGCCTCTCCCTGCAGCGCCACCGCCTTGCCGTCGTCATGCTCCATGGGGGTGGAGGCTGCCGGCTCCATCGGCCTCGCGCTTTCTAATCTAGCACACAACCACAAAGCAAAGCGAAGCGAGGCGAGGCAATGCAATGCAATGCAACGCGCTTAAATAGGCTGGAGGTTGAGTCGATCGGATTCGGACAAAGAAGGACTCGGATTGACTTACCTGTCGCGTGCAGGGTTCTGGGATCAACAGATGAAATTCAGAATTTTTTAAATCAGTATTTTTTTTAAAAAAATCAAATTTATATGTGGGATTCAAAAAATTACAAAAATAGTACGGCCGACCGGACCAGATACTATTTTTGCAATTTTTTGAATCCAACATACAAAATTGATTTTTTTTAAAAAAATATTATTTTTAAAAAAATTCTGAAATTCGGAAATTTTGGAAATTTCAAACAAAATTTGACCAAAACTGTAACAAAATTTAAAACAAACAGAAAACTTTTATATTAAATTTGGTTAATTTTATATACATTTAACTTTTATAGTAATTCAGATATTATCTGTTATTTAATTTTTTATTAAGTCAAAGTTTTTAAAACTTTGGTTACATTTAAATATAAATATATAGACACATGTAATATCAAATAAATTAATTATTAAAATATAGATCAAATACATTAATTATTAAAATATATTTATAGTAAATTTAATAAACTAATTAGATATTATTTTTGTTAGTATATTTTACGAAAACACTTTATAATTTTATGTACTTCCTAGGATGCACAATAATTTTAGTGTAAACTGTAAATTTTGCTACGTCAAAACCAAGATTTACGTAAAGAATATTACTAAATTAAATGTGTTAAATACTGTGTTTGCTCATACTTGATGAACTGCCTATATATTGTGGATATTCTGCTTGTGCTTGATGGATTATCAGTAATTTGATGAAACTTTTGTGTGGATGTTATTTGCCTTGTGATTAATCTTAATCTGCCTTTTTACTGTTTGTTGATTTGTTGATTTGTTGATTTATTTTTTTACTGTTTCTTAGCGTGCACAGTTACTCGCGAAATCAACGATAGCGAGCCGTGAGTAAAAAGTACCGGCCATAAACAGCAAAAACTCATGTTTGAACAGTAACATTTTTTTCCTTTCTCTTTTTTTTTCACAAAATTAGGCCCCGTTTGATTTAGGGTGGCTAAACTTTAGGACTAAAATTTAGTCCCTTTTAATCGCCATGTACCAAACATGAAGACTAAAACATAGAACATTTTACTATAACATGTTTAGGATGAATAGGAATGTATTTGAGAAGCTCTACAAAGAGAATGTCGTCGGTAGAGGCATCATGTCTGTTCTTATGGATTTGTGCTGCTCCTCAGAGTATGAGACAAGCTGAAAACCGATTTGTTAGGTCAACCGAGACATGCTGTAGGAAGTTTCAGAAAGTACTTCTTAGTGTTAGCAAGCTTGCAACTGATATCCTAGGCTTTCTCCATACTTTGATAATTGCATTGGTGCAATAGATGGGACACATGTGCATGTTATAGTGCCAACTGATAAAGTTGTACAACATATGGGAAGACATGGATACACTAGTTAGAATGTATTAGCCAAGAGTGACTTCGATATGAGATTTACTTTTGTCGTTGCGGGTTGGCCTGGTTCTGTTCATGATATGAGAGTGTTTAAAGATGCATTGAACAAGTATGGTGACAAGTTTCCACATCCACATCAAGGTACTGCTCTTTTTGTTGGTCTATTCTTTCACATAATTGTAGTCCTTTGCATACAAGTAACACAAGTAATATGAATGTGCAGGGAAGTTTTATCTTGTGGACTCTGGATACCCGAACCGACCGAGTTATCTTTCACCGTACAAGGGGACTAAATATCATCTACTGGAGTTTCAACAAGGACCAATTCAAATAGGTAAAAAGGAGCTTTTCAATTATGCACATTCATCAATTAGAAATGTCATCGAGTGGTCTTTTGGAGTTTTAAAGATGAAATGGCAGATTTTGTGCGACTTACCGAGTTATCCGATAGCAAAGTAAAGCCAAATAATTATCTGGTGGATGTCCTGGTCAACGACTCGGGACCAATAAGGGGGGGTCTCAACGATATCATGACCCTGCTTCCCCAGAGTTGGTTGACATCCTCACATCGGTCGCGTACTTAGAATTCCATCGGCCAGATGTACAACGGGCGTTGAGACAGATGGCCGATTGCGCCAACTACCCGACGCAGCGGGAGGCGATCGAAGCTCACGTTGCAACGGCGGTGGCTAAAAGAACCCTTTTGTATCGGCTTCAAGGCAAGTCATCGACCACATTGTAGGAATTAGATCGGCTTTGGGCGGAAGAAACCGATCTAGCTTCGACGCTAGACGTCGTGCAGATGGAGATCACCGTGAAGGAAGCTTCCCTAGCTTCCCTTCCGGACCGGATTGAAGCTCAAAGACACCGACTCTCTGGTGTCGTCCACCTTGCGCATCGTCAACGCCACGCCCTCTGAGACATTCTCGGCTCGGACGATGAGGACCGCACTATCCTCTAGAGCGTCGATGAGATCTGGTTGCAGGCAATCGAAGGTATCAGTCATGCTCTTCCTTGACCTTTTGTATGGGATCTTGACTTGTAACGGAATGTTACGTTCTTATAATATTTTTGTCTTGATCTTTAGAATCGGTCTTGAGTTTTTGTCACTAATGGTGATGCCTCTTTGTGTCAAGGTGGGCTGGTCAGACCAGACAAGGTGGATAGGTCAGACCGCGTATAGACCGGTCTAATTGGGCCAAGGTGGGCCTGTCAGACTAGGTATAGACCGGCCAAGGTGGATCCCCTTTCACTCTCAGTTTAATTGGGTCGTCAGAACGTGGCATCGGCGTCGTGTGATGTTTGATGGGCCACCCCTAGGCGTCTATTGCGCTTTTGGATCGCCGGATCGACGTCAGTGACGTTTGGCGCTTGGTCGGACGATTTTAGCGTTAACAGGAGATTTCCATCTAGAGTAGTGTATTGATGATAATCAACATTGGTGTGGACTACATGTATTGTTCAAGTTTGGACTACATGTAATTATAACTGGGTCTTACCTTTAAAAAAAGAGATTATTCCTAACATGTCACTGAAAAATTATGCAGTTCCATATATACCATTGGCTGTGTCACTGACATCTCGGTCCTGGGCCCACATGTCAGTGACACAACTAGTGACATATTTGGAACCGAGTGAACTTTCAATGGCAAATATGGAACTTTCCCTAAAAAATCGCGGTAAACAAGCGAAACATTTTTCCCTAAACTTCACAAACAAGCAGGTAAAATGATTTGAATGATTTGTTTGACATATATAGACCCTAATGGCACACTGTCTTTAACAATGGCTAGGGTTCGTAATTTTATCCTATACCCGCTTACTCGTCGGTTCGGTTGATAATTTTACATGTATATATACCAATTACTAAGGAGTAAAAACTAAAAAAAATTATTAAATCCGAGTATGTTTCTAATTTTCTTATTAGTAAAATAAATTAGACCGTCACGAAAATAACATAATTAACTTAACTGTTTCCTCTTTTTCTTATCGGTTTATTTCTAACCCATCAAGCCAATAAACTTCTTTTTCTATTGGTTATCAAATAACTATCAAACCAATCTATTTTCCTATCTGTTCTTTTCAGCCCGTCAGCCATAAATTATTTTCCTGTCGGTTCTTTTCAACCTGTCAAACATAAACTTTTTTCCCTATCGGTAAGTAAAAAACCGTAAAAAATGGTGCCACCGACATGAATATTTCATTTTCCAGTAGTGACAAGAAATATATGTATATGTGTTAATAATCTCCTAGATAAGCATCAACATATATACCAACAAAATCTAATATCGACTACAATAAATTACATATTCAAGCCTCAAGCTAGCTTAGCCCAATACATACCTCACCACATGTGATGATGTAAGGTGAGTTCTACAAGATGATTCTAAGTAGCTTCTACTGGCACCTACTTGGATTAGCTAGATAATTTGAGTATCTAATTGACGAGAATAATCTAGAGAAGTTGATGATGTTTTTTAGCTTCTGGATTCTAGTTCATTTCTAAATTCTATAGCTATTAATTTTCACAATTAAGTTCGGAAATTAGACTGCTTATTTCGGTTTCTAATTCTAGAATAGATACATCTAAAAAACAAATATGTATTGGTCTCTTGAGTGTTACTACGACCTTGCATCCAGCCTTTGGACTTTTGGTGTCTCCAAAGATAGATAGATATATAGAGAAAGAGAGAGAGAGAGAGTCTAGCACAAAGGTCATAGATCAATAGACTCGCCGTCACATGAAATGAGTTAGCTGGAGAGAGATTACTATAACAAAACATAAACTTTTCGTCGGCTAAAATAACTTCTGTTGGTCTCAAAGAGCCGACGGAAGATAAATTAATTTTCGTCGGCTTTTGACTGTGGCCGACGGAAGTTAAAAGGATCCACCCCCACTCGGGAATATATCCCTTAACTTTCGTTGGTCAGCATTAAAGTCGACGAAAGTTAGTTAATTTTCGTCCAACCACTTCTGTCGGCTAAATGCCAACGGAAGTTAGGTTTTTGCGGACGAAAGTTACCTTCTTCCGTCGGCAATGGTCTATTTTTTATCGTTTTTTGGTAGTGGATATTGTAAATGGAGAGAGAGGATGCCATAAATTTATTACTTCCTGATGGCGAGGTACTTAGTATGATAGGATATAAATACAGATACAGATATAGATACGTCTTAGCAGCTCGGTTGCGTACGTACACCGGTCCAGGTACGTTTACTGGTATCACCATCCTATGGAGACATCTCGGCCGTCGGATCCATGTTGATACAGGCGTGCATGTGGTGGATCGAGGATTCGTTGCATCCGGGAGACGAGATGATGAGATGGATCGGAATTAATGAATGTGTGGTACAGCACCAGCGGTGTTAAGTTGGGGGATTTAATTATTTATCATTTTTAACATGTGAGTGGTAGTAAAATTGTCACTCCGAGTCACTGACATATGAGATCACCTGAGTTACTGACATGTGGTCCATTAATTGACACATAAAAATAGTGACAAATAGTTAAATTATAATGTTAAGTTGCGCACGATACGATGCTGAGTAAATACTGCTATGCTCGGAGAGTGGTGCATGGTACGTACGTACAGAGAGAATGGAAGGAGGATTAATCAGCAAAGCAGTGCAAGTGTGTGTTCAATTCCGTAAGAAATGAGATCATCTCTTATCTCCGACGGCAAAGTACAGTAAAGGAATCGTAATTGTTTTATTGGAATCCGATGGTGTAGAACAGTTGTCATGAAACTCACTTCCAACTATTACGAAATGAGCCCTAATAATGACTCCTCTGCACCGTCGGATCTCAGGATGATCGAGACCAACTGATGTTAGACGAGCCGATTATGTTCTGTAAACCAGTGTGAAGAAGAGAGCGACGCGCGCAGTATGGAATTTTTTTTGAAATAATATTTTTTTAAAAAATCAAGTTTGTATGGCAGTTTGAGAAAATTTCAAAAATAGATAGCAGTCGGCCGACTAACTGCCGACTGCTGCCATGTGGTGGCTAGTCGTCACTTGATCGGCCGACTGCAGCCACGTCAGCGCCAGTTGGCTGACATCATACGTCTCATATCCCCAAATCTTTAGAAAAGACAAACTAGGATGTCTTCCAAACCACATCTCATATGACGTCTTCTCTACTGATTTAGATGGAACTCCGTTTAACGTGAAAGCGGTAGTTTCTAGAGCGTGTCCCTGAAAGGATAATGAAAGATCAGCATGACTCATCATTGACCGCACCATGTCCAACAAAGAATGGTTTCTCTGCTCAGTCACCCCATTCCATTGGGACGTGCCTAGTGGAGTCAGATGTGGAATAATTCCACACTACTTTAGATGATCACTAAAATCATGACTTAAATATTCACCTCCATGATCAGATCGTAGAAATTTAATTGTCATACCCATATGATTTTGTACTTTATTTTGGAACTCCTTGAACTTTTCAAAGGACTCTCACTCATGTCTCATCAGGTAGACATAACCATATCTATTAAAGTCGTCATTAAAATTGATAAAGTACTGAAAGCCACTCCTAGTCGTGTGACTCATTGGACCACACACATCAGTATATACTATGGCCACTAGCTCACTCGCCCTTTCACCATGACCAGTAAAAGGCATCTTTGTCATTTTGCCAAGTAAACAAGACTCACATATGTCATATTATTCAAAATCAAATGACTCTAAAAGTCCATCTCTATGGAGTTTCTGCATGCGCTTCTCATTTATATGACATAAACGATAATGCTAGACATATGTGAGATTCAAATCATTGAGTATATAATCCATTCACTAATGAACAAACACCATAAAGCAAACCATTCAAAAATATTGAACAATTCTTGTTCTTTATTATGAATTCAAAACCATCTTCTTCGAAACATGAAGAAGAGATAATGTTTCTGTCTAAGGCAGGAATAAAATAACAATTATTTAATTCCAAAACTAATCCTAAAGGTAGCGAAAGTGAATAAACGCCAACGACCAATGCTACAACTTTTGCACTATTGCTGACGCGGATATTCAGTTCTCCTACTGCACACTTTCTTGACCTACTCAGTCCTTGCAACGATTTGTAAGTATGAATCATCGACCCGGTATCAAATAACCATGAATCATTTGGACGAGTAGCAATATTAATTTCAATAACATTTAGACTTCAAGTAGAAGCGGTAGTCCTACTTCTCTTCTCCTTCCAAATTTCTTCCAAGTACCATTTGCAGTTCCTAAACCATTGACCAGTGTTGGACGCCAACAAGGACAGTGAAGTACCATACCTCTTAGCCTGAGCTTGGCTTTCAAAAATGTCTTGATGTCCCATAATCATATTATGGACATTCTTGTTCTCATCTTGCTTCCAAAGCTATTATGGACATTCTTGTTCTCATCTTGTTTCCAAAGCTCAGAGGACAAACAGGTAGGTATGAGACAACTTACATTAAGTGACTCATTCGAGTGCTTCTCACAAGCCCTCAGGTCAACTAGTTCATCACGATGGGACTCCTCTAGAACATTTCCTTTTTCCTTTCGCTTGAGAACATTTCTCAAGTTTCCAAACCAATCAATAAAAATTGTTCCAAAAGAATCGATCGTAAAATAAAGAGTAAAGTGTTCATAACAGAAGTAGGTGCCATAATCTACAAAAGATTTAAATGCAAGGTTTAGCACTATGCAATGTTTATCTTTCATTCAATAAAAGATGTTCCACTATTTTAAAACTAGTCACTTTTCCTCTAATGACTAATAGTAATGCAAGATCCATATTCATTCTAACTCCTAGTGAGCTTTGGCATCACTGCTAGAAGCTAGGTGACATAGGTAAGCAACACTTTTCTAATCACATCGTATGTGACTTTTGTCGTTGGAGAAGCATCCAATGCTCAACCCCAACTCTATACCCCAAGGCCCAAAACCATTTTGATAGCACTGTTAAGCAAACTAATACTATGCGTGCAGAAGTCTGACTTCCGCTCCAACTGGTCAAGATAAAAGATAGCACCCTACTTTAGTAGACCCACTATCGATGATCGAGATCCTTGGTGGGTGCAGCTATTGGAAAGAGCATCAATACTTAATTTTTTGAGGGAAAACTATTCTAGCAAGGTAATGTCCCTAGCACGCACGAAACATGCAAGAATAGCATAACTGGAACATAAGAAAGCATCACAGGCAATCATATTAACTGTGACATAGCATGACACTCTTCACATGGTGATCTCTATCTCCATGGTTTCTATCATTTGGTGTGTGCTTCCGGCCTCCATGAACTGTACTAGCCTATCACTATAGCACCTATACTAGTAACATGAGCCGAAGCATCAATATTTGACACACAAGTCGCAAAAGTACATCAGCATTGGGTTGTAAATAACCATGACACATAGGCCATATTTAATTTACATTCATTGCATACATCTTATACATCACATTTATCCAAGGCCATGCTAGTCACAACATTCTCTGTAAAACAAAGGTGTTTGCCGAGTGCCACGGTGTTTGCCGAGTGCATTTCATCGGGCACTCGGCACAAAGGTGTTTGCCGAGTGCCCTGTGAAATACACTCGGCAAACACCGTGGCACTCGGCAAAGACTAGGGTTTGCCGAGTGTCACACCATAGGCACTCGGCAAAGCACCTGAAAAATCACCCGCCCAATTTTTTGCTGACGACGTTATGGCGGCAGGGTTAAAAATCAATTTTGCCGAGTGCCACTAACGGACACTCGGCAAATGCTATCCTTTGCCGAGTGCCACAAATAAAAACACTCGGCAAATAATATGTAGTTGCCATTATTTCATGTGAGATCACAATTTAAGCCTACATCACATTTAAAACATTTTTTGAACTTGAATTTTTTTTTACAGTCCTAATTCAACATTTTTTAATCATTGGTAAATTTTCATACTTTTATGAGTGGGTTTGGTATTTGTAATAAAATATTTGTATTTCTAGCATTTACTTCCAAGTGGGTCAAATTTCAACTAAATGTACATGAAATAATGACTCAAAAATTATGGAAAAATCATATTTGTGTTCATGATTACATTTGTAATCTTTTACAACTAAATATAACTAAATATTTAAAATCTAATTTACGACACTCGACCGGCAATATGCAGGTTAATGGTTTTTTAATTATAGAAAATGTAATTGATGCCTAAAAAATATGACACTTGACATGGTGTCATTATATCATAAATATATGATATGGTAAAAAATTCATAATGTTTCGACAAAGTTTTCAAGTATGACCTTTAGAAATTGGACAACCTTCGAGAAGGTTTAGGAGTTTATGGATGAAATGAGTTAGGTTTAGAAGCAAATAGATATTCAAATATTTGTTTGAACTTAAAACTTTTTGTACTACTAAAACTCAATTTATCTTATACCATGTCAAAATTTGACATTTTTTAGAGTTACTTTGCTATTTTTGGTTAAAAATGTTGTTTATAAGATTTTAATTAAAAGATCTCAAATTTAAACTCTCTGTGTCTTATATTTGATTATTTGAACCTAGAAATTTTCTAGGATGAAATATTAGTGTATATTATATAATTACAAATTATGGGATTTTTTACTGTCTTTATTCTATTTTTGTTTTTTTTTTGAAAATAGTATAAAACAATGTTTGCCGAGTGCATTTGGACCTGGCACTCGGCAAAGACAAAAAAAATCACTTTTGCCGAGTGCCATAGCTAAATGCACTCGGCAAACTGTGATGATCCCATTATTTCATGTGAAAACATATTTTCACTCTATATCACATTTAAAACATTTTTTGAACTTGAATTTTTTTTACAGTCCTAATTCAACATCTTTTAATCATTGGTAAATTTTCATACTTTTATGAGTGGGTTTGGTATTTTTAATAAAATATTTGTATTTCTAGGATTTACTTCCAAGTGGGTCAAATTTCAACTAAATGTACATGAAATAATGACTCAAAAATTATGGAAAAATCATATTTGTGTTCATGATTACATTTGTAATCTTTTACAACTAAATATAACTAAATATTTAAAATCTAATTTACGACACTCGACCGGCAATATGCAGGTTAATGGTTTTTTAATTATAGAAAATGTAATTGATGCCTAAAAAATATGACACTTGACATGGTGTCATTATATCATACATATATGATATGGTAAAAAATTCATAATGTTTCGACAAAGTTTTCAAGTATGACCTTTAGAAATTGGACAACCTTCGAGAAGGTTTAGGAGTTTAGGGATGAAATGAGTTAGGTTTAGAAGCAAATCGATATTCAAATATTTGTTTGAACTTAAAACTTTTTTTACTACTAAAACTCAATTTATCTTATACCATGTCAAAAATTGGCATTTTTTAGAGTTACTTTGCTATTTTTGGTTAAAAATGTTGTTTATAAGATTTTAAGTAAAAGATCCCAAATTTAAACTCTATGTGCCTTAAATTTGATTATTTGCACCTAGAAATTTTCTAGGATGAAATATTAGTGTATAGTATATAATTACAAATTATGGGATTTTTTACTGTTTTATTTCTATTTTAGTTTTTTTTTAAAAAAATAAAAAAATCTTTGCCGAGTGCAATTATCCTTGGCACTCGGCAAAGCAAAGAAAATGTTTTTTTTTTAAATAATATTTGCCGAGTGCCTCACTAATGGCACTCGGCAAATGTTTTTTTTTTAAAAAAATTGTTTGCCGAGTGCCACCCAATTTGGGCACTCGGCAAACCTAGTTGCCTTCTAAAAAAGGCCCGCCCGCAGATCTGGGCGCAGCGCCCAGATCTGCTCCCCCGCGCGCCCGCAGCTGTCCCCCGCCCCGCCGCCGCTCCCCTGTCGCCGGCAGCCTGCTCCCCCGCGCGCCGGCAGCTGCCCCCCGCCCGCGCGCCTGCTCCCCCGCGCGCCTCTGCTCCCCCGCCGCCGGCAGCCGTGCGCCCCCGCCGCCGGCCGCTGCTGCGCGCGCCCCGGCGCCAGTCCCCCGCGCCCCGCCGCCGGCCAGGCCGGCGCCCCCGCAGCCGGCCGCCCCCCCCCCTCAGCCCCCGTCGCCGGCCTCTCCCCACCCCGCCGCCGGGAAGCCCCCCCCCGCCGGCCGGCGCCACCTAGCCTCCTCCCCGGCGCCTCCACCTCCCCCGGCCTCGTTCTCCCCCCGGCGTCCCCGGCACCACCGGCTCCTCCTCCTCCGGCCGCCGGCCCCCTCACTCTTGCCGCCGGTCCCGCCGTCTCCTCCGCCCCCAACAACCCCTACCTCCTTCGGTATTTTTGACACCTAAAATTTAGGGTTTTAAATTTTTGTTTGAAATTAGTTTAAATTTTGTGGTGATGCTATAGTATGTCAAATGTTAGTTTATTCATTTGTTGAAATTTCATATATATATATATATATATATATATATGTGTGTGTGTGCCTATATATATATACATGTTAGTTTATACATGTTAGTTGAAATTAATGATATATTTAATGTAATGTTTAATCACATATGTAATCACATGTTTAATGCCATGAATATACCATGTTGTTGTAATATACATGTTTTAGAAATTTTAATATAATCGTTGTAATAGTTTTTATGTTTTAATGATTATGTTGATTAATATCTTTTGTATGTGGATGCCGGCCATCGTGCCGTGATATATATATACATGTGTGTATGTGGATGTCGGCCATCGCGTCGTGATATGTGTATGTGGGTGACGACCATTATGTCGTCCTATTTTAATTTTTCTTGTTATTGTCGCGTAACCTAGGCGTCTCCCGTTCGGAAGAGTTACGGTTTGGAATATGCATGTCTTTGCATATTTGTGTCCGTAACTGTTTCGAATTGTCCACGTTTGGACAGCCGGAAGATGCGTAGATTGAGCTCGTTTTCATGCCCCGTTCCGATTCGACTCATGGTTTCGGCAGCACCTCCTCGTTGTTCTCCGAACGCACATCCTCTTGGCATGTTGCCCAGACGTGCGTTTGGAGAGCAGCGGGGAGGTGCTGCCGAAATTTTGGGTTGGATCGGAACGGAGTATGAAAACGAGCTCAATCTACGCATTTTCTGGTGGGATTAGGACCTATCTTACCTATCTAACCCCTAAACACGGGTGTTGTTTCCTAGTTAAGTTCAAGATGGATCAACGTGAGTGGATGTACACGGGTCGCCCTAGTCAGGCTGAGGTGACCATGGATTGGATCAAGAACACTGAAGTATTCTTAGAGACGGCGTTTGGTAGACGGAATGTACGTGACAAGACCTGGTGTCCATGTAGTCGGTGCGAGAATAAGCGTCGACAAACAAAGGATGCTATGGGTAAACACCTATGCAAATATGGGTTCATGCCAAATTATACCCGATGGACGTATCATGGTGAGTCCCAACGTCCTAGAGAGGAGGTGTTGCGACATCGCATGGATGATGATGAGGGAGGGGTTGGATTTATGCTAGATGACTTTGAAGATGCGCACTTCGACGAAGCACGTGAAGAGGAAGTGCCGGAGCCAACGGCAAAAGCGTTTTATGACATGTTGTCCGCGTCAAAGCAACCTCTTCACGGTCACACTAAGGTTTCTCAACTGGATGCCATCGCACGGCTATTGGCCATCAAGTCGCAGTTTAGCTTGAGTCGAGAATGCTTCGATGTTATGCTGACGGTTGTTGGTAGCCTTCTTCCAGAAGGTCACAATCTTCCGAAGAGCATGTACGAGTCTAAGAAAGTTCTCCGTGCACTTAAGATGCCTTATGAGCAAATACATGCTTGTCCCAATGGATGCATTTTATTCAGAAAACAATACGCAGACGCAACCTGCTGCGTGAAATGCAAATCCTCTAGGTATCTGGAGGTAGACTCCGATGATGGTGTGAAGAAACAACTCTCAATTCCCGTGAAGATCCTTCGGTACCTTCCCTTTGTACCGAGGATCCAACGACTGTACATGACCGAGGAATCTTCTAAACAGATGACATGGCATAAAAATGGGATTCGTTACAACCCAGACAAGCTAGGTCATCCATCAGATGGAGAAGCGTGGAAAAAATTTGATCAGCTCCATCCCGAGAAAGCTTTAGAGCCACGTAATGTACGAATTGCTATAGCAACAGATGGGTTCAATCCATATGGTATGACGGCTGCCGCATACAGTTGTTGGCCAATGTTTGTTATTCCCCTCAACCTTCCTCCCGGCGTCATCTTTCAACGACAGAATATTTTCTTGTCCTTGATAATTCCAGGGCCTGAATACCCGGGGAAAAATATGAGTGTGTATATGGAGCCTTTGATGGATGATTTGGTCCATGCGTGGGAAGACGGTGTGTTGACATATGATCGATGTACAAAGACAAACTTCAGAATGCATGTCTGGTATATGTACTCTCTACATGACCTACCGGCATATTCGATATTTTGCGGCTGGTGCGTGCATGGGAAGTTCGCATGCCCGATTTGTCGGTCGACTCTAAAGTTCATTTGGCTAGCTAAGGGTGGAAAATATTCCTCGTTTGACAAGCACCGACAATTCCTTCCTCGGAACCATCCATTCAGGAAGGATAAGAGGAATTTTACAAAAGATGTGTCTGTAAAAGGCTCAGCACCAATTAAAATGACCGGAGCCGATGTTCGTGCTCAATTAGAGTCTTTGCAAATTAATACACAAGGAGCTGGTTTTATCGGATATGGTGAGCATCATGCATGGACTCACAAACCATGTTTATGGAATCTTCCTTATTTCGATGATCTTCTCCTTCCGCACAACATTGATGTGATGCACACTGAGAAAAATGTTGCCGAGGCCATTTTCGGCACAATCATGGATATTCCCGAGAAGACGAAAGACAATGTCAAGGCCCGATTGGATCAAGCGGCTATATGCAACAGACCTAAGCTCGACATGATACCTCCTAGAAGCGGGAAATCCTGGACGAAGCCAAAGTCTGATTTTGTTCTAACAAGGGGACAAAGGAGGGAAGTACTTGAGTGGTTTCAAACATTAATGTTTCCTGATGGCTATGCAGCTAATCTGAAGAGGGGAGTTAATCTAGCTACTCTGCGAATAAACGGACTCAAAAGTCATGACTATCACATATGGATTGAGCGGTTGCTCCCGGTCATGATTCGTGGCTATGTCCCCGAGGATGTCTGGCGAGTTTTAGCTGAATTGAGCAATTTTTTTCGTCAACTTTGTGCTAAACAGTTGCCTCACACCGTGGTAGCAGACATGGAGACACTATCGCCCGTGTTATTATGCAAGCTAGAAAAGATCTTTCCGCCCGGTTTTTTCAATTCGATGCAACATATGATATTGCACCTTCCGTATGAGGCCCGGATGGGAGGTCCGGTTCAAAGCCGTTGGTGCTATTCAATTGAGAGATTCCAAAAGATTCTTCGGAATAAATGTAAGAACAAATGCAAAATTGAAGCATCCATAGCTGAGGCATATGTTTTGGAGGAGGTGTCAAACTTCACAACTAGATATTATGCGGACAATCTTCCAAGCGTGCATAATCCACCTGCCCGTTACAATCTTCCAGAAGAAGAATCAAATCTCAGCATCTTCAGAGGCCAACTAGGAAGTGCAAGTGGTGCTGCTAACAAGACCTTACAGCATGAAGAGTGGCGTTTGATTATGTTGTATGTCCTGACAAACCTTTCCGAAGTGGAACCGTACATTGAGGAATTTCATCGACGATTTTGGCGTGGTTCGAGGGAGGCTAACATTGAGGAATCCACTGCCCTTCTTAAGTATGGTGTGGGAAATGGTAATCCCGATTTCATTTCTTGGTTCAAAACTAAGGTATTTCTCAAATTAACTTTTAGTTAGTTATACCTTTCAATTATATCTTATATGCGACTAATATACATGTTCATCGTGTTTAAACCTATAGGGAAGAACCGACACGACAATGAGTTCCGAGTTGAGGCAAGTTGCGAATGGCTGTGCCTACAAGGTTAAGACATTCAAAGCTTACGACGTAAACGGCTATCGTTTCCACACAACAAGCCATGAACAGAGCCGACCTAACCGAAGAACCACAAATTCCGGAGTTTTTACTCCGGGCACAGACGGGGTTGACTACTATGGACGACTCGAAGAAATATATGAATTGAGTTTTGATGGGAGCAAACCTCTTAACCCCGTTATATTTAAATGCCACTGGTTCAATCCCAAAGTAGTGAGACAGACTCCCGAACTTGGCTTAATAGAAATTCGTCAAGATACCACCTTGCCGAGTGAAGATGTTTATATTGTGGCTCAACAGGCAACACAAGTTTACTATCTCTCTTACCCATGCAAAACCGTCGCACGTCTTAAAGGTTGGGATGTTGTGTGTAAGGTGTCGCCACACGGTAAACTGCCTGTTCCCAACAACGAAGACTATAACATAGACCCGAACACATACGACGGAGAGTTCTTTCAAGAAGATGGGCTACCAGGCATGTTTGTTATTGACTTGACGGAGACGATGGAAGTAGATAACGAAAGTGGTTCCGATGCCGACGAAGGAGACGAGATTCATAATGGAAGAGACTTAGAACTGCTAGAGAGATTGCACTCAAGCACTCAACGTGATGACAACATTCCACCTCCTGAACAGCTGGACGATTACATCATATCACGTGATAGTGATGACGATACATATGATCCAGCAAATCCGGACGGCGATGACTATTTCTAGCAGCTGTATGAGAATTATGTTTAATTTTACAATAAATGCGTTTAGAACACATTTCACGGTTTATCTAAAGTGATTTACTCTTTTTCGTAGCAGGTGATTGAAATATGGTGGGGGGTTTAAAGAAATTAATAAGTGCAGTAGTAGGAAAAGGCGGTAGATCCACTCCCTCTCAAGATGAGGTCGGGTCCTCATCTAGACCTCGAGGTAGGAGAACGAAGAAGTCAGCAGTGAGAGGAAAGGCACCCGCTCCCTCGAGTGAAACTAGCCATATACCGACATCCCGTCGCGACGATGATTACGTGCCGGATGAGGAAGAGGAGGAGCAGGCTAGGGTGGAGGAGGAGGAGGAGGTGGGGGCAGAGGGTGGGGAGGTTGGGGCAGAGGGAGAGGAGCAGACTACAGAAGCGACTGCAGTGTGGTTGCGTGGTCCTTCGTCACTCCCGAGGCGACCAGTGGCAGTAGCTGATCGTCCGCTCATTCGACCAGATGGAAATAGGTAAGTTGTTGTAGAAAGTCTATAATATATTCTTTTCGTTAGTTTAATTTTTAATATATACTAATACTTTTTAATGATATCGGGATAGGAACTGGATTATGGTTGAACGAGGAGGTCGTGAGTGCTCACGCCATGTAAACGGTATCCTCGGGCTTCTTATCAAGGAAAAGTTCCCTGGTTTGATATCTTTGGATGGGAGGACGGAGCCGGCGTACTCATGGAGGCACTATGAAAGTGCGCCGGACGCCCCTGACCGAGAAGGGAGACAATTTGCCCACCTAGCCGATCGAGTCAGGGCTGAGCTCTGGGTAAGTTTATTTTCTTAATATATGTGTCAATACTATTAACATGTGAAAACATATAACATTCTCTTTACATCTATATGCAGGATTTTTATAGATGTGATGAGGGGTATGCGGATCAGGCTGCCGCAGTTATTAATAGAGCCGCCAAGAAGCTTGTCACCGACATGCATTATGAGGCGCGCATTCAAGCTGTTATTGACTTCTGCGCTCAGCACCGACGAGAGAGGAAGAACAAAAAGGATGCACGGACCACCTTTCTGACACGAGAGGAATACATGATGGTAAGTGTATTCTCGTGTATCTTCTAATACTTAATATTATGTCATTAACAAATTCACTTGCATCAAATAGGTCCCTCCACAGTGGTGTGCCGCTCATCTTGAGTGTTGGGGCCAAATTGTTGATAGGTGGTGTTCTGCCGAGTGGCAGAGCAGTCACGAGGCATGCCGCCAGCGACGCCTACTCATGCTGGGGGCAGCACACCATCAAGGCTCGCTGAACCTCGACCAGTTCAGGGCGAGATGGGTATGTAGTTACATTTTTTTTGCTTAATTGCACAATATAACTCTAACTATCTTTTGTTTTAGTCAACGGCCAATGCGGGTCAGGAATGCTCCCAAGTCATGGCATATGCTCTGGCTCACAAAGGGAGGGCGGTTGAAGGAAATACTTACAATCCAAATGACCCCGCTGAGTCGTACACTAATCGGAATGCATATCAACGCCTCCAAGACTATTCAGAGATGGCAAGGGAAGTGCATGGCGCCGATTATGACCCAATCGCACATGACATCGATGGCGAGGTGGTCATGAGGGCTGGAGGAGGAAAGAGACATGGGCGATATTTGATGGGCGACGACGCCATTGATACCCGTAGTACCCCCTCTCTATCTGAGGTGAGAGCTCGGAGCTCGACCTCCGGTCCGGGTATACGTCCTCGCCGAGACACATCTATGGGTCTGATTGCTGATCTACAGGTTAGTTCATTTTCATCAATCATCGAACACTTCACATTGTTTGTTTGAGAACATTAACTCTGAAATAATGTTTTGTAGGCCCAACTAAATGAAGAAAGATCACAAAGGACCGAGTGGCAGACCCAGATGGAGGCTCGGCTGCAGGCTCAGATGCAAGCTCAGATGCAAGCCGAGATGCAGACCCAGATGCAGCAGTGGTTTGCGCAGATGGGTGGATCTTTCTCAGGTCATATGGGTCTGCCTGTACTTCCTCCTCAACCTCAACAATCTCCACGGACTCCACAGAGCGGCAATGTGAGTTTCTAATATTGTTATTGTCGGTTTTGTTATATACAAGTGTTCTAACTATTTTTCTTTTTTTTCAGTTTCATCCATCGGCAGCAGGATCAAACACGCAGCCATCTCCACACACTGGTCATAGCGGTAATGATAATTTGTGAGGCGTGGTGTGAGTTGCCGTGATGAATTTGTTAATTAACTTAAACTTATCACCGTTAACGCGAACTTGAACTTGTGTATCAATTTGAACTTGTATTTGTGACGTGAACGTGAAATTGTGATGTGATCGTGAAATTTGTGATGTAAATGTGATTTTTGTGATGTGTATGTGATTTCTGTGAATATCTGTGATTCAGTGTGAATTTTGGGGCAAATTTTGTGAATAAATGTGAATTTGTGATGCATTTTGTGATTGAATGTGTTTTTTGGATGAAATATGCAAGAAATAAATGAAAAAAAAAATTTAAAAATATTTTGCCGAGTGGTACACTCGGCAAAGCCACCTGCAGTGCACAGAAACGTGCCACGTGGCACGTTTCTGTGCACTCTGGGGAGGCTTTGCCGAGTGCCTCCACGTGGCACTCGGCGAAGGGGGTGTGCCGAGTGCCACGGGGGCACTCGGCGAAGCCCCACGCGCCACGTGCCCCCCTCCCCCGAGCCCCCTTCGCCGAGTGCCCCCCGTGGCACTCGGCACACCCCCTTCGCCGAGTGCCACGTGGGGCACTCGGCGAAGCCCCCTCGCGCCACGTGCCCCCCCCCCGAGCGACCTTCGCCGAGTGCCCCCCGTGGCACTCGGCACACCCCCTTCGCCGAGTGCCACGTGGGGCACTCGGCAAACCGCGTTAACGCCCCCGCCAGCCGTTAGCCGGCCTCTTTGCCGAGTGCTACGCGTGGCACTCGGCGAAGTCTATATTGCACTCGGCAAAGACTTCGCCGAGTGCCCGATAAAATGCACTCGGCGAACCCCCACGTCGCCGACAAGGCTAGTGCCGAGTGGGGTTCGCCGAGTGTGGCACTCGGCGAAGCCTTTGCCGAGTGCATTATGGGCTTCGCCGAGTGCCCTAGACACTCGGCAAATCCCTGTATTCCCGTAGTGTCTGTCGGCTAAATGCCAACGGAAGTTAGGTTTTTGCGGACGAAAGTTACCTTCTTCCGTCGGCAATGGTCTATTTTTTATCGTTTTTTGGTAGTGGATATTGTAAATGGAGAGAGAGGATGCCATAAATTTATTACTTCCTGATGGCGAGGTACTTAGTATGATAGGATATAAATACAGATACAGATATAGATACGTCTTAGCAGCTCGGTTGCGTACGTACACCGGTCCAGGTACGTTTACTGGTATCACCATCCTATGGAGACATCTCGGCCGTCGGATCCATGTTGATACAGGCGTGCATGTGGTGGATCGAGGATTCGTTGCATCCGGGAGACGAGATGATGAGATGGATCGGAATTAATGAATGTGTGGTACAGCACCAGCGGTGTTAAGTTGGGGGATTTAATTATTTATCATTTTTAACATGTGAGTGGTAGTAAAATTGTCACTCCGAGTCACTGACATATGAGATCACCTGAGTTACTGACATGTGGTCCATTAATTGACACATAAAAATAGTGACAAATAGTTAAATTATAATGTTAAGTTGCGCACGATACGATGCTGAGTAAATACTGCTATGCTCGGAGAGTGGTGCATGGTACGTACGTACAGAGAGAATGGAAGGAGGATTAATCAGCAAAGCAGTGCAAGTGTGTGTTCAATTCCGTAAGAAATGAGATCATCTCTTATCTCCGACGGCAAAGTACAGTAAAGGAATCGTAATTGTTTTATTGGAATCCGATGGTGTAGAACAGTTGTCATGAAACTCACTTCCAACTATTACGAAATGAGCCCTAATAATGACTCCTCTGCACCGTCGGATCTCAGGATGATCGAGACCAACTGATGTTAGACGAGCCGATTATGTTCTGTAAACCAGTGTGAAGAAGAGAGCGACGCGCGCAGTATGGAATTTTTTTTGAAATAATATTTTTTAAAAAATCAAGTTTGTATGGCAGTTTGAGAAAATTTCAAAAATAGATAGCAGTCGGCCGACTAACTGCCGACTGCTGCCATGTGGTGGCTAGTCGTCACTTGATCGGCCGACTGCAGCCACGTCAGCGCCAGTTGGCTGACATCATACGTCTCATATCCCCAAATCTTTAGAAAAGACAAACTAGGATGTCTTCCAAACCACATCTCATATGACGTCTTCTCTACTGATTTAGATGGAACTCCGTTTAACGTGAAAGCGGTAGTTTCTAGAGCGTGTCCCTGAAAGGATAATGAAAGATCAGCATGACTCATCATTGACCGCACCATGTCCAACAAAGAATGGTTTCTCTGCTCAGTCACCCCATTCCATTGGGACGTGCCTAGTGGAGTCAGATGTGGAATAATTCCACACTACTTTAGATGATCACTAAAATCATGGCTTAAATATTCACCTCCATGATCAGATCGTAGAAATTTAATTGTCATACCCATATGATTTTGTACTTTATTTTGGAACTCCTTGAACTTTTCAAAGGACTCTCACTCATGTCTCATCAGGTAGACATAACCATATCTATTAAAGTCGTCATTAAAATTGATAAAGTACTGAAAGCCACTCCTAGTCGTGTGACTCATTGGACCACACACATCAGTATATACTATGGCCACTAGCTCACTCGCCCTTTCACCATGACCAGTAAAAGGCATCTTTGTCATTTTGCCAAGTAAACAAGACTCACATATGTCATATTATTCAAAATCAAATGACTCTAAAAGTCCATCTCTATGGAGTTTCTGCATGCGCTTCTCATTTATATGACCTAAACGATAATGCTAGACATATGTGAGATTCAAATCATTGAGTATATAATCCATTCACTAATGAACAAACACCATAAAGCAAACCATTCAAAAATATTGAACAATTCTTGTTCTTTATTATGAATTCAAAACCATCTTCTTCGAAACATGAAGAAGAGATAATGTTTCTGTCTAAGGCAGGAATAAAATAACAATTATTTAATTCCAAAACTAATCCTAAAGGTAGCGAAAGTGAATAAACGCCAACGACCAATGCTACAACTTTTGCACTATTGCTGACGCGGATATTCAGTTCTCCTACTGCACACTTTCTTGACCTACTCAGTCCTTGCAACGATTTGTAAGTATGAATCATCGACCCGGTATCAAATAACCATGAATCATTTGGACGAGTAGCAATATTAATTTCAATAACATTTAGACTTCAAGTAGAAGCGGTAGTCCTACTTCTCTTCTCCTTCCAAATTTCTTCCAAGTACCATTTGCAGTTCCTAAACCATTGACCAGTGTTGGACGCCAACAAGGACAGTGAAGTACCATACCTCTTAGCCTGAGCTTGGCTTTCAAAAATGTCTTGATGTCCCATAATCATATTATGGACATTCTTGTTCTCATCTTGCTTCCAAAGCTATTATGGACATTCTTGTTCTCATCTTGTTTCCAAAGCTCAGAGGACAAACAGGTAGGTATGAGACAACTTACATTAAGTGACTCATTCGAGTGCTTCTCACAAGCCCTCAGGTCAACTAGTTCATCACGATGGGACTCCTCTAGAACATTTCCTTTTTCCTTTCGCTTGAGAACATTTCTCAAGTTTCCAAACCAATCAATAAAAATTGTTCCAAAAAGAATCGATCGTAAAATAAAGAGTAAAGTGTTCATAACAGAAGTAGGTGCCATAATCTACAAAAGATTTAAATGCAAGGTTTAGCACTATGCAATGTTTATCTTTCATTCAATAAAAGATGTTCCACTATTTTAAAACTAGTCACTTTTCCTCTAATGACTAATAGTAATGCAAGATCCATATTCATTCTAACTCCTAGTGAGCTTTGGCATCACTGCTAGAAGCTAGGTGACATAGGTAAGCAACACTTTTCTAATCACATCGTATGTGACTTTTGTCGTTGGAGAAGCATCCAATGCTCAACCCCAACTCTATACCCCAAGGCCCAAAACCATTTTGATAGCACTGTTAAGCAAACTAATACTATGCGTGCAGAAGTCTGACTTCCGCTCCAACTGGTCAAGATAAAAGATAGCACCCTACTTTAGTAGACCCACTATCGATGATCGAGATCCTTGGTGGGTGCAGCTATTGGAAAGAGCATCAATACTTAATTTTTTGAGGGAAAACTATTCTAGCAAGGTAATGTCCCTAGCACGCACGAAACATGCAAGAATAGCATAACTGGAACATAAGAAAGCATCACAGGCAATCATATTAACTGTGACATAGCATGACACTCTTCACATGGTGATCTCTATCTCCATGGTTTCTATCATTTGGTGTGTGCTTCCGGCCTCCATGAACTGTACTAGCCTATCACTATAGCACCTATACTAGTAACATGAGCCGAAGCATCAATATTTGACACACAAGTCGCAAAAGTACATCAGCATTGGGTTGTAAATAACCATGACACATAGGCCATATTTAATTTACATTCATTGCATACATCTTATACATCACATTTATCCAAGGCCATGCTAGTCACAACATTCTCTGTAAAACAAAGTTAGACGAAGAATCTACAAGTGACTAAAATATGGATCTAAAAAACCCAGCTCAACAGGCTCGGAATTTTAAATTTGAGTGGGTCAAAACTTCCGATCTAGCATCGGAACTTCCGATCCACCAGAACTTTCGATCAGTATCGAAATTCCTGATGGCAACAATTGCTCTCTGTATCGAATCATCATTCGATATCGGAACATCCGATCAGTATCAGAACTTCTGATCTAGCAAGCATCAAAACTTCCGATCTAACATCGGAACTTCCGATCTTCCGTGGACAGAAAACAAATCTAATATATTATTCCACCATGTATCTACATACATAGTCGATCTATATTGAATACTAGGCACGTAGGCTCTGATACCACTATTGGGTCGCGGGGAAGCTACACTATCCGAAAATTTCAAAAAATCGCCCCTAGGCCCTAGGAACCATGCGCGTGAGGGATCATGGATGTGTAGCTTCTAACGCAAGACGCGCTAGGTCCAGCGGAAGAATATGTTAGGGAAGTATGTCCTCGCTTATCCTCGTCTCGCTCCGCCCGTTCCTCGGTGATCTAATCGGTGAAGATGACAGTGTCCACGCGAAGAAGCCCATGAACGTCGCTATTCGAGCAGTACCTCCACGGAGTCCACATGTACAGGGATAAGAACCTTCTCACACCTGTGTGTTAGCACCGCTCGTAAGAAACGAGAGATCCACAATCTCAACTTTTGAAATCAAGAAAGAGAGAGGAGAGGCTCTTGGTGGCTAGGATTAGATCCCATCTAAATAATGAATAATGTGTTGCCCAAGACCTCCTCCTCTGTTTATATATAGTGCCAAGCCCCTAGCCCCGAAACAATTCGAGACTTAACAGATCCAATCTGTTATTTCCACTTCGGAACTTCTGATCCTGGATCGGAACTTCCGATCGCTATCGGAACTTCTAATACTCTTATCCGATGTAAGTTTTGCCCTTTGACTCGAGTCCAAAAAATAATCGAAACTTTCGATTCCAAATCGGAACTTCCGATTCAAGTCGTGAATTCATCATCGGAACTTCTGATACCATATCAAAACTTCCTATATGACATTTGCTCTTTGTTTCGCAAACAGTAAATAATCGGAACTTCTGATATCATATCGAAACTTCCGATTTGAGCTCTCTGTCTCTAATTCATAAAATGATTGGAACTTTTGATTCCAAATTAGAACTTCCGATCCAACCGGAATTTTTTTGGGCACTTTTCTTTTAGGCGTGTCATCATACATATGTCCAACAACATCTTCTATCAGTTGACTGATATTAACATGCATTTCCTCAATATGGGAATTTGTTTCCAGACTACTAGTGTGTTCCACTAAATGATCACCTCGAAAAACCCATTCATCATAATTCTCAAGTATCCCATTGCACACCAAATGTCCAAACATCTCATCCCTTGGTTGTACAGTAGTGTGCACACATGTTTAACATGGGCAATAAATCTTGGTATCTTTAGGATTATCTTTAAATGCAAATTCAATGAACCTCTCAACACCAGCTACATATGGATTAGAACCTTTAGGATAACGCAAAAGACGCTTGACCATTGCCACATCCATTCTGAAATTGTAAAATAAATATATTGTTAATTGTACTATAAGAATCACATGTACATCCTATTTTTTAATCATAACATTGCATGTATCTAATAAGTCACATTCTTATTCTATGATGATAACAAGTCTACAAGTTATGTCATGACAACAAATTTGGCTAAATCAATACTGACATAACAAGCTTATGAATTCCTGCCACAGTGAATACATTATTAGGCTATTAGCATTCACTTGTAGTAACTAGATCTTGATAATAATTTGTAGGATAGGAATAATGATCGTAATGCCGATTGAAATCTAATAATACAATTGATATAGTTACTACTTGATTATAATAAGGATATAACAAGCTTATTGGTTTCAGCACATTTAAGCTACAGATTGGGGATGAATGAAATCTAGGGACGCCAGCTGCTGGACTAGGTCTAGAGGAAGCCACGCCAGACTTCCTGAGGTGCGGACGGCTGAATGAGGGCGCCGGAGCTCAGGGGGTCGGGTTCAGGGATGGAGGTGGCCGCCGGTGACCGTGCTAGGTCGGGGTGGAGCCGCACAAACTGCCTGAGGTACGGACGGGGCACGAGGGGCGGGCCACAGGGCATTGGAGCCCAAAGGAACGGAGCCGGTGATGGAAGCACTAGATGGTAAGGATGGAATCGGGGTGGAGTGTGATGGTGAAAATAAACAGGAGCGGGTTCGATCTGGCCTAGATGGCACTTCCGAAAACAATGAATAATTAGAGGATTTGTAGGTTTCTAAGTGTAAATTCTACTTGGCTGAGTTGGTTAGTCCAGCCATCTAGAATGCAGTAGGTCTCTGGTTGAATCCACACCTTTTTTTTACTTCACTTAAAAAAATCAATGACATCAATTGAACAGTAATCATATTATATAAGCTTAGAAAAATATTGTTGAAAATTAGGTATGTGAAAAATAGACGGACTATATAAAAATATCATATCTACGTATATATTTCTTGCAACACAATACTTACAACATATAGTAATTGTTTCTACTTACAAGTTTGCAACACATAAAATAATATGTTGCTATTTATGCGTTGTCACTTCCCTAATTAACCTGATATTATGCAACACATAGAACCATATGTTGTCACTTCCCTAACCCTCATATATATATAGACGTTCTAGCTTGGATCCTTTCGGGGCCAACTAGGACTCTACCTTGATCCCTATCCTATTTATTTAGATCTCTATCCAAATTGAGCCTAATTCAAATCTAGATTGGTATTCCAACCCATTAAGTATACGACCTAGTAAATTAACGTATGAAAACTCCTTTCTAGTACTCCATCAATAGCGGCCTATAGCAAAGCATATTAATCCAAGTATATGTAAAGATCATATCCATTGAACCTTGCCATGTTCTATATGTATAAATCCCTTTGCCACACAATATCGATCTATCACAAAGTGAGACTTATGTCATCCTATCAACTACTCAATCTCTCTCTCTCTCTCGATCTCTATATTGGATTATAACTTGTGATTAACTCTTTAATCATGTCTTCATGGCCATGCACTTCCATAATCCATTACATCGAGAGGCTCAAAGATATCCCTCCCCTAAGGAGGAGCGAATTTCATCTCGATTACTCACATCCTACTACATGTTTCATAGCATATCTAAACACTACTTTTATAACTACCCGGTTATGGAATAGCATTTGATAGATTCAAAGCAAACTACTGCGTATGTTGGGAACCATAATGATCCTAGGTCTAAGGACTTTACATAAACACTACTGGGACCAATTGACGATGACACATAGAATCTCAATAGTGTATTATAGTGAATCTATCTAGCATATGTTCTCTAACATACGCCCATGTTGTTGATTTGGTATCTCCATACCCATGATCCAAAAGACATGATCATCAATCAACACACATATCGATCTCAATCATATCTATTCCATATATGACTTATATTTGATCATGGATCATTTAGAAATAGTACTATTACGAGTCTCGTGAATGAATCACATACTCGTTGATTCATAATGATGGTTTCTATTTAAGGAACAAAATAGCTTTATTTCATAAATATAGTATACCACGTATAACATCTTCATATTTCCTCTAGGGCATAATGCTAACATCCACCCCCTCATCGGATCTCTAGAGCCACTGCTAGCCCAAGCCAGGTGCACGCCACCTATGATGCCTCTCGCCGCCGCTCACCGCTGCTCTATTGCTCGTTAAGCCTCGCCGACATCGTCGACACCTTTGCCATCGCCCGCCGATGGTCAGCCACCCCACCATGACATCCAGTTGTCATTGAAAGGTCATCGTTAGTGTTCGCCCAAGCCTTTCGCCACCTATTCCTCACCGTCGGCCGCCTCCTATCACAGTTGCGTGCCATCGAGCCCTCTAGTAAGACCCTCGCTTGTTTAGCTACCGGAGCCAGAAGGAAAATCGCTTGTTTAGCTACCAGAGCCAGAAGGAAAATCACTTGAGTCCTATTGATCATGTTTGGACCTATATTTTGAAGTTATGTTTTCATTCAAAAAGTGAATTTATTTTCAAATGTCACCTGAAATGGATTAACCTACTGTTTATCAAGCCTTCTGTTGGTTTACCCTATTTCTTTGAAATATGTGGTTTAATATTGACTAGTTAGGCCCATATGATGGTTTGACTAGATTAATTAGGCCTACTTAGCCCTGCTTAGAAACTAGTATCACTTAAAATGCTCATTTATGTTACCTATTATGCTAATGCTAGTTTAATGAACTTTTTTTAATGGTTAATTCAACTAAAACTTTGACTATGGTGGATTGTGAGTACATGGTTTT
Organism: Zizania palustris; assembly: GCA_019279435.1. Taxonomy (NCBI): domain Eukaryota; kingdom Viridiplantae; phylum Streptophyta; class Magnoliopsida; order Poales; family Poaceae; genus Zizania; species Zizania palustris. The sequence continues at coordinate 43,681,883 of JAAALK010000289.1, read as the reverse complement.
GCTTGTCGTACTCATGACAATTAAGAACCAGTTCACAATCTACTATTGCAATGCCTTATAGCACTTACCTATAGCTTAGTGATCTTAAGTGGTGGATCGAGATCATGGTGTTATAGAATGGAGCACCGGGTACATATTTCTCACATGGGATAGAATTGTAGCCTAGGGTGTGAAACTTAGGGGATCTAGGTGAAAGGGTCTTATCGCAGGTCTTTTTCATGGTACCATGGAGGTATCAAGGTGCATGGTGGCATGTTATAGGGTTATGTCTTGTGAATAAAGTTGTGTATCTCCGATCAAAGTAAAACTATTGGAATAGTTGTACTCATGGTTATGAGTGAGTTGCGCAATGTTTGATTAGTCTCGTGGTTACTTAACTAGCTTATTTAATTCTGTTTAACCTGGTAAGCTCTAGTGTAGTAGTGGTCTAGTTGATTTTGGGCCTGATGACCTTTGGTAGGGTCGTTATTAAGTGAATGGTTAATATTGCTTTAAGTTATTCGACTAATTAGAATAACTTTTTTACTTCTTCAATTTTTCTTTAAATGTTGTTTTTACGCAAAAGAACTCCATTATGCTTTTTCTTTGTTGCTCTGATTTATTCTTCTACTTTGTCCTTAGGTGTCTTGTTGAGTATTTAAAATACTCACCTCTGCATTTCCGTAACCAGAAGAGTAGTAGTCAGTGAAGATGAAGATGGAGCCTTTTGAACTATCCTAGGCAAGATGCCTGTGAAGTAGAGTTGTTGCGTTTAATTATGAGTTGATTATTTATTAATATTAGTGTTTAGAGGTTCTAATATGTCTATAATAAAGCATTATGTTATGTCACCGTGAAAAAGTTATGCTTTTAATATCTAATAAATTATCTATTGTGTACCTCGGCTGATTCTTCGATGAGGGTTCTTTCTATACAATAAATTGTTAGGAAATAGTTGAAATTTTCGAGCGCGGCAGATATGAATCTAATAACTAGACAGGATGAGCCCACGCAAAACATCATGATCACCCACAAGCTAGATGGATGCACTAGGCATGGTATGGCATGAAGCACTCAATTAGCATGTATTTAATATGTGTGCATCCTACATTAAATGCAGATGATCTCCTATATCTAACTCCATTAGTATACCTATCTCATTTTCATCACAAACATAGGATGCTCTATCTAACAACCATTGGCACCTAGGAGAGCACTAGGGCTGGAAAATTAGCTCAAGCTTGTGAGCTCAAGCTCAGGCTTGGTTCTTCGTTGCTCAAAGGAGCCGAGTCTAAGTTTGATTTTTGGTTTAGTACCAAACCGAGGTGAGCTCAAACTAGTTCACGTCTGCTCGTTGGCTCGTGAACATGTTCCGTATTTTTAATTTTAATTTATTTATAAGACATTTTATATCAATGCATCAATGCATAATGTTTAAATTTAGATGCTTCAATTTGTATTCTACAGACAACATATATTAAAATTTTACCAAAAAAACATATATTGCAAATTACTAGGCCCACGAGCCAGGATCAAGCCGCCTCAAGCCAGAAACAAGCTGAGCCTAAGTTCAATGAACAAAGAATAAAATTTGGCTGTAAGTATTGAATAAATATCAATACTCTTTTGATTGTCTGTTGAGTGCTGCCTATATGAATCCCAGGAAGTCACGTTACTGAAAGCAGAAATGTCTTTACCCTTCCTGCAGCATTGTCACCGGATGCATCTGGCGTTATTTAAACCAAACCATTTTTATCATACCAAATATTGTAAGGCTCCGTGGAGACATGGTTCACCCAGGAAGGCAAGAACATTGACAAGCCTCCCCATCTGTTGCCGCTGTACTCTTTACAATCAGAGTTTCTTCACAGCTTCTTCCATCGCACGTTCGTAGTATCTCATTCTCTGGGTAGCTTTCACTCCATGGTCGAAGTCCCTTTTGTCAAAGGCTTCCTCGAAGGAATTGGACCAGGTTTCGAACTTTCTCTTAATCTGAAAAAGTGTGGCATATAATGTCAGACGAGAAACCATTCAAACGTAATTATGAATGCTAGTGATAACATGGCATAATTATGTCCAGCAGAACCTGAGATTGTATCTTCTCCAGGGTTTGAGAGTCGCTGGCCTCATTAACTGCTTCTCTAATCTCCATCATCTGCAAATTATGTAATATACAATTTGTTCAAATTGATCTTGAATTGAGATATACAAATTTCTAGTTTTGTTTGTGGTTATTGAAAACAAGCTGTATGGAAATATAAACTAATAATTGGGTTAGCTGAATGAGAACGATACAAGAGAAGATTCAACAAATTACCTCCATAAGAAGTTCAGGATCAGTTATAGTCTTCTCTTCATCGATGTGTATCCCTTCAAGTTGCAGCTGCCAAATTGTATTGTATGGTTGAGAGTCTATTTAAAAGACAAAGCAAATGTTTATTGACATAGGTCTGCCTTAAGGCTACATGTCCACATGTGATTGTCAGGAAGTATAAGGCTGGTTTTCTATTTATTTTAGGGTGCAAATGGGGAAGGTTGCCACACATCAGTCATCACCATTAATAAAATGTGGAAAAAGGAGAGAAAATCTGAGGATGGTGTAATACTTTTGTGAATTGAGATACTACCAGAGGAACTAACCAAGTATAATGCCCTTGGCAATGGTTTGCTAAGTGTGCGATATGCATCAATCACAAATGTAGATTGCTCTGCAGCAAAAGCTCTTTCTTTCTACAAAAAAGAAGTCAAATCAGATGATGTTTGGAAGTTGAAGATACGAGTACTTTTATTTGCATTAGCTGAATGTCAGAGACCTCAGATTTAGAATGAACTAGGTCAGGATGTAACTTCTTCTGCCAGTTCTTGTACTTCCCTTCTAAGTTGTTGTCCTTTATGTTGTATTCTCTTTCCCTGTACAAATGATGAAGTAAATTATCACTGTATAAGTAGTTGACTATTACATTAAAAATATTAGCAGAACTTACACTATGGTAAAAAATATTGTTTTAAGAGTAAAATTCATAGGGTGATTACCATGAGTCCACGATGAAAACCAGTGCTATTTATGATGAAGGAAATTGTACAATATTATAGCAGACAAATGCATGGGATGACTAAAATATGCAGGGGAGTGAATCATAGGTGCAAATCTATGCATATGCAAAACTCAGAGAGTTCTAGATGTCAGTTGTTACGGCGACGCGTGGCGACCTACCACCTTCACAACTTTAAAGCACTTATGGCGCGTGGCGCGATATCAACATAGACACATCGGCGTGGAGAACAATATAGAAAAATAGTTTATAGGATTTAGAAAAATATATAAGTACTAAAATACTCCTTCCTTCCCATAATAATTTTTTATAGATATCAAGGCACTTACAATATGAGTTGTATGGTCTCGTAATATGAGATGCATGACCTCTTGCATGCATCAACTTTTCACAGGAAACTCTTTTTTTTTTGAGGCAAATCAGTAGGAGAGGCTCCTACCAAAATTTGATTAATTAAAACAAGGAGTACAACAGAGAGCAGGAGCAAAGAAGACCGGAAGGGGGGGGGGGAGATTACAGGAGGAGGTTACAGGTGCCCAGCCAATTCCTTGCCTCCTCCTTGAGCCGAGGCGGGAACCGCTGAGACTGAGCAGAAAATACTGTGATGAAAAGACCTGACCAGCCCCCGACCGCCGAGGGAAGGGACCTGAAGATGCTATTATTCCTAGTAATCCAAAGGGCCCAAGCGGAAATGATCACAATTTCCATAAAGAAAGGTTTGCCAAACCTCCTTCTAGCTGCCGAGAGCTTGTCTTGAATCGTGGTCGAGGACTGCCAATGAATGCCCAGCAAGTGCCAGCAGTGGCGGCTGAAGGTGCAATCGAAGAAGAGATGGGACCCCATTTCCTCCGCACCCGAATGGCAGAGGCAGCAAGAAGAATCCTCTTCCCAGAGCAGCACGCGCTTACGGCGGAGGATATTCCTTGTGTTAAGGCGGTCAACCAGGAGAAGCCAGAAAAAGACCTTGAGCTTGCTGGAGCATTTGGACCTCCAGACCCATTTATTATTGGTGTTTAATAGCTAAATATGTCTTATATTATGGGAATTAGATCAAAAAATTATAGGCCTTATATTATAGGAAGGAGGGAGTACTAAAGTGCAAATAACAATAGTAATATAGCATGATAAACAGGGCAATACCTATTTTCTCTTCTACAGTCATATTGATATGTATCCCTGCACACCGAGCTGGCTGGGAGCTAGAGTTGTCGCTGGCCGCCGCATTCTTGCATGCCGAGCCACCTCCTCATGCCGCGCCACCCCGACTCTCCCTCCTGCCAGATCCAGGTAGCTCTTCTCTTTTTCTTTTTCCCCCTTCTTTGTCTTATCTTATGTCTTCTATTCCCTTTATAGTTCTTAGTTTTTAATCTAGCTCTTCCGTAATTGGGGCAATGTTTACAGTGAGCACTGAGTAGTGGAAGCAGAAACTTAATGCGTCAAGGGCTAGGGGCTATTGCTGCTTTCTCTTCAATTTATTTTTTCTGTTGTTCACAATATAATGTTTCATTGAGATCCCCATGGAGAAAAGCATTCTTCACATCCAACTGCTGAATTGACCAGTCCTTAGAGATGGCAATGCTGATAATGATCCAAATGGTCACGGGCATGACGACCGGACTGAAAGTCTCATCATAATCAATACCTGGCTGTTGAGAATATCCACAGACAACCCATCGAGCTTTATGGCGAGCAAGGGTACCATCTGTAAGATATTTGTGCCAAAAGACCCACTTGTAAGATACAATATTTACACCTGGAGGGCGAGGAACAAGAGCCCACATGTCGTTATCGATGAGAACCTAAAACTCTGTTGTCATAGCATGCCGCCATTGAGGGTCCTTCAAAGTGGACAGATAAGACTTTGGAATTGGGGATGCAGCCGACATAGAAGCAACAACAGCTGGTGTTGAAGCAGAAAAACCATAGCGGTGGATAGGGGTTGCAAGCCCATCTTTGGCCCGCATCCGCATGGGATGAGGACCAATGCCAGGCCGAGCTAGTAGAGGGGCAACCTGAAATGCCTGGACTTTTACAGGAGCAGGCTACGGCGGTGCAGCAACAGGGCGCCATGAATAGACCGCGTGAACCAGCGGCTTGGGGGGCAGTGTGCGCCATGGTAGATCAACATCATCCTGTAAAAACCAAGATATCGTGCTGAAATAATCGGAGACGAGGTAATTGAGGGAAAAGGAAATGTCCCCTCATCAAAAATAACATGGTGGGAGGTAATAATGTGATGGCTTACTGGATTATAGCACCTACAACCTTTGTGATTAGGAGGATACCCCAGAAACACACAAGGAGTGGATCGGGGCAGAAGTTTGTGGGCTATAGTTGTTGTGGTGTTTGGGAAACATAGACATCCAAAGACGTGATAGTGGTCATATGATGGGGCTATGTTGTGCAGAGCCTAAAAGGGAGTCACATGGGAAAGAGCTGCACTAGGACAACGGTTAAGCAAGTATGTTGTCGAGGCTAAATATTCTGCCCAAAAGAGAGGTGGAAGTTGAGTTTGAAGGAGAGTGCGCACAACATCATTAATAGTTTGGAGAGCACGCTCAGCCTTGTCGTTTTGAGGGGAGGTGCAGGGGCAAGAACAATGAAGAACAACCCCTTTCCTGTCCAAGAAAGCCAAAGCGATAGAGTTAACAAATTCTTTTCCATTGTCAGTTTGTATAGCATGAATAGCAGCCCCGAATTGAGTGTGAACAAAGGCAAAGAAGATCTGCAGCTTAATCAGAACATCGAATTTATGGTCGAGAGGAAAATTCCAATAAAAATGAGTGAAATCACCCACTATAATAAGATAATACAAAATGCCGGACATGCTTAAAACAGGGGATGTCCACACATCACAATGGATTAATTCAAAGGGTTTGCTAGACAAACTGAGGGAAGAATCAAAAGGTAACCGAACGCTTTTGCCAAACTGGTGGGCATGACATAAAGAGTTGCATTGTTTTATTGAATTGTAGCTAAGATGACGAAGCTGATTGGTGGAGTCACATCCAAGATAACCAATACGCTGATGCCATACTTCAGGGGAGACTGCAAGGGAGGCAAAAACAGCAGTGGAGCTGGTTGGTGTGTCAGGAAAAATGTAGAGGTCTCCATGGCTATTGTAGCGATAGAGTCGCCTTCATGTGCAGGTCCTTCACAGAAAATCCGAAAGGGTCAAATTCAATAGAACAGGTGTTATCATGAGTAAATTGACGAACAACGAGCAAGTTAGGAATTAATGAAGGAACGCCGAAAAGGTCAAATTCAATAGAACAGGTGTTATCACGAGTAAATTGACGAATAAATAGAAAGTTACGAATTAAAGAAGGAACATGAAGAACACAATTTAAGTGAAAGGAAGACCCAGATGGGGAAAGAAGGGTGCAGGAACCAGCATGGTTGATAGGGACCATAGAACCATTACCGGCGGTTACAAGAGACAAGGAAGACCGGCGAGAGGCAATGTAGGTTACCATCATCATGAGTCATGTGGGCAGAGGCACCAAAGTCCATGACCCATCCACCAGCACCACTGAGCTGGAAAGAATTCAGCGCCGAGATAAGGCAGGATTCGGTGTAGAAGGCTAGGACTGGAAAGGTGACATGGTTGTAGTGTTGAATGCCTGAGGAGGACGCGGACCAAGGATCCCCGGAGCACCTGTTAGAATATATTAGCATCAGCCCATTGGGCATGTAGGCCTGTGGCCCATCTACATGTATCTTGGCAGCCAAGTCTTCTAGACTATATAATAAAGTAGACACCCCTGTCAAGGGTGTGGTTGCAGCTCACTTTTCTTGGTATCAGAGCAGTCTCTGATATCCTCACCCACCCACCTTCTGCTACCTTCTCTCTGTTGTCTCCTTTCTGGCCAGTGCCTTCTTCCTCCCCCCGGCGTTGCAGCTTCCAGTACCTCTGCACCACCCGGCCGCCCGACCCTGTCGCGCCGCCGTACTGTGAAGCTACTCCGCCATGACGACGCCTTCGGGTTCATCAACTTCCGACGGCGTCCTGAACTCGCAGGACTCCGGTGGGCTGGGGCTTGCTCTAGCTCCTCCCGTCTTCACTGCATACGCTGCAGTCAACGTGAAACTGCACGTGCCGATCGACCTCTGCGCCAAGTACGGGCTGCTCGACCACGTCGACGGCACGGGGGTCGCACGTCCGGGTGATCCCATGTGGTCTCAACCGGACGCTTGCATCCGTGGCTGGATGTACGGCTCCGTCGACGACTCTGTCCTCGACCTCGCCATGGAACCCGATCAGGATGCGCGGGCTCTCTACCTCTCCATCGAGACTTTGTTTCAGGCTAACAAGGAATCTCGAGCTGTTGTCCTGCAGCAGGAGTTTCACAATCTGTCCCAGGGAGATCTCTCCATCGACGCCTATGCCCAGCAGATGAAACGCACGGCAGATGCTCTTCGGGAGGTTGGCCACACCGTCCCCCCCGCGCAGCTTGTGCTCAACCTGCTGCGTGGACTCAACCCTCGCTTCGCCAACACCGCCGACATCATCGCCACAACTTCACCTCTGCCTGACTTCAAGTCTGCCACCAACACTCTTCGGGTCAAGGAACTTCGTCTTGGCACCGAGAGCAGTGAAGCCTCGGCTTCACTCTTTGCTGCCTCCACTACACCTCCCTGTCCACTGCCGAGCAACACTCGCGCCGCGTCTGCGCCAACCAACAGCCGCGGAAACGGTGGACACGGACGAGGGGGCAAAGGGAAGGGTGGTCGCGGCCGTGGCGGCGGCGGACGCCACAACCAGCAGCAGCGTGGTGGCGGGTTTGGTGGCCAAAACAGTGGACCCGGCGGGCGTCCTGCACCGCCACCGGCCGCTGCTTGGGGTTGCTACAACCCTTGGGCCAACCAGTGGCCTCCTCGGCAGCAACAGTGGGGTGCGCCACCTCCTGTTCTTCCTCAGCAGTAGGGTGCGCCATCTGCACAGGCGCACACTGTGCAGTGGGGTGCGCCACCTGCCCAGGCGCATACTGCCTTCGCACCTCACCCTCAGTTCAACGCCGCTGGGAGTCCTCCGGCGTTTGGATCTTCAAACAGCTGGGATCCAACTGCCCTGATTGCTGCCCTCAATCAGATGGCAGTCCAGGGAGGGCCCCCATCCTGGGTCATGGACAGCGGAGCGACTTCTCACATGTCCTCCAACGACGGTATTCTGCATTCTCATCTTTCCTCACCACCGTCTTCCATTATGGTCGGTAACGGCCATTCAATTCCCGTTGTTAGTCGTGGCACTTCTCTTTTGCAACTTGCTGATCGTATTCTTCATCTTGATAATGTTCTTGTCGCTCCTCAACTCACCCGTAACCTGTTATCCGTTCGACAGCTTACTCGCGACAATAACTGCTCTATTGAATTTGATGCCTCTGGTTTTTCTGTTAAGGACCTTCAGACCAAGACAGTTCTTCTTCGGTGCAATAGCAACGGGGATCTCTACACCATTCCACACCATATGCCACCTCGCTGCCACGTCGCCGTCGCTTCTCCAGAGTTGTGGCACTCCCGTCTTGGTCATCCTGCACCTGCCGTCCTCAACACTCTCAAGAAGTTTTCAGCCATTCAGTGTAATACCGCGGCTTGCCGCCTCTGTTATGCTTGTCAATTAGGCAAACACACTAGGCTGCCATTTACTAGTTCTGTATCCAGTACCTCTGCTGCTTTTGAACTTGTCCATTGTGATGTCTGGACCTCTCCAGTTTTGAGCATCTCTGGCTATAAATTTTACCTTGTGATAGTTGATGACTACACTCACTTTTGTTGGACGTTTCCTCTCCGACATAAATCTGAAGTTCATGGGCACATTGTTCAGTTTGTTGCTTACGTTCACACACAATTCAGTCTTCCTGTTCGTTGTTTTCAGGCAGACAATGGGACAGAGTTTCTCAATTCTGCCACTGCCATCTTTCTAGCAGGTCGTGGCATCCTGCTTCGCACTTCCTGTCCCTACACATCTGCCCAGAATGGCAAAGCTGAACGGATGCTGCGCACACTGAACAATGTTGTTCGCACACTCCTGATCCATGTTGCCATGCCTTCATCCTATTGGGTCGAGGCCCTCTCCACTGCTGTGTTCCTGATTAACCGGCGGCCCTCATCATCTATACACAATGGTATTCCTTATCAGCTTCTTCACCACAAAATGCCAGACTACTCCATCCCGCGGGTGTTTGGTTGTCTTTGTTATCCAAATCTCAGTGCCACGACTTCCCACAAATTGTCTCCCCGTTCTGCAGCATGTATTTTCCTTGGCTACCCTCCTTCTCAGAAAGGGTACCGGTGCTTTGATCTTTCCACCCGCAAGATCATCATCTCCCGCCACGTTGTTTTGATGAGACTCACTTTCCATTCGCGGTTTCCAAACCCCGACCGGACTCTTTTGATTTTCTATTACAGGACATTCTTCCCGCACCTGCCCCGTCCACCTCAGACGATCGACACTCGCGGACCACGGTGGCACCTGCCTCATCCGCACCAGATGATGCCAGCGAGGCTATTGGGTTGGACCCTGCCATATTATGGCACGGTACAGCTCACCAGCTGGGCCAGGCACCCCGGCAGGCTACATCCTCATCTTCAGCCTCACCACCGCTTGCTGCAGCCGTCCGAGGACGGTACGGTATCTGCTACAACCGTCGACCACGACCAGCAGCGGCAACAACACCGGAAGACGTGCCTCCTCCAGCTTCGGTACCGCAGGAGGTGGTGCCCTCGGTCCCAGCGCTCCCTGCACGGGAGACCCGTTCCCAGACGGGCTCACTGCCGCCGCCCATGCAGCGGTATGTCTTCACTGCTGCGACCTCCGACCTGGCTTCTCCGCTGCCAGGCAACATTCGCGCCGCGCTCGCCGATGCAAATTGGCGCGCAGCAATGGCTGACGAATACAAGGCGCTCATGGACAATGGTACATGGCGTCTTGTCCCTCGACCGCCATGCGCCAACGTGATCACCGGCAAATGGGTCTTCAAACACAAGCATCATGCTGATGGCTCTCTGGCTCGTCATAAAGCCAGATGGGTCGTTCGTGGGTTTTCGCAGCAGTACGGCATCGACTACGACGAAACATTCAGCCCGGTTGTCAAACCGGCCACCATTCGGGTTGTCCTCAGCATCGCCACATCCCGCTCTTGGCCAATTCATCAGTTGGACGTGAAGAACGCCTTCCTTCATGGTCATCTGGACGCGACAGTCTACTGCCAGCAGTCGCCTGGTTTCATGGACGCGGCCGCTCCTGACCATGTCTGCCTCTTGCAAAGGTCCTTGTATGGATTCAAGCAGGCACCCAGAGCATGGTACCAGAGGTTCTCCGGCTTCATCCAGCGGAGCGACTTCACCGCTTCGACCTCCGACACCTCCCTCTTTGTTTACAAAGCAGGTACCGATATCGCCTACTTGCTGCTCTACGTCGACGACATCATCCTGACGGCTTCATCGACCTCGCTTCTTCATCGCATCCACGAGCTTCTTCACTCCGAGTTCGCCATGACAGATCTCGGGGATCTTCATCATTTCCTTGGGATTTCTGTCACGCGCTCTGCTGATGGTCTCTTCCTCTCCCAACGGCAGTATGCCATGGACCTACTACAGCGCGCCGGCATGGCTGAGTGTCACTCTACAGCAACACCTGTGGACACTCATGCCAAGCTCTCTGCTACGGATGGCGCTCCGGTAGAGGATGCCACTCAGTACCACAGCCTCGCTGGAGCCCTGCAGTACCTCACGCTGACGCGTCCAGATCTTGCCTATGCCGTGCAACAGGTTTGCCTCTTCATGCACGACCCGCGCGAGCCTCACCTTGTGATGCTCAAACGTGTCCTGCGGTACGTCAAAGGCACCCTCTCCATCGGGCTTCACATCGGTGCAGGGAACATCACCAGCTTGACCGCCTACTCCGACGCTGATTGGCCGGGTGTCCAGACACTCCGCGCTCCACTTCAGGCTATTGTGTCTTTCTTGGCGACAACTTGGTCTCCTGGTCCTCCAAACGACAGACTACGGTCTCTCGTTCAAGTGCGGAGGCCGAGTATCGTGCCGTGGCACACGCCGTGGCGGAGACATGTTGGCTTCGTCAGCTACTTCAGGAGCTCCACGCCTCCATCTCTTCTGCGACAATTGTCTACTGCGACAACGTCAGTGCTGTCTACATGACCGCCAACCCAGTTCATCATCGTCGCACGAAGCACATTGAGATAGACATTCACTTTGTCCGTGAAAAGGTTGCCTTGGGACAGGTCCGAGTGCTCCACGTTCCTTCATCCCATCAGTTCGCGGACATCATGACCAAAGGGTTACCTATACAACTGTTCACTGACTTTAGGTCCAGTCTTTGTGTTCGTGACACTCCAGCTGAGACTGAGGGAGGGTGTTAGAATATATTAGCATCAGCCCATTGGGCATGTAGGCCTGTGGCCCATCTACATGTATCTTGGCAGCCAAGTCTTCTAGACTATATAATAAAGTAGACACCCCTGTCAAGGGTGTGGTTGCAGCTCACTTTTCAGCACCACGTCCAAAAGGCATTGGTAGCACAAAAACAGTGTCGGAGGGTTGTGTCATATCCCCGTGCGCCCACTGCCCAAGGCCAGGACTGTAGCAGACCCAGGGCCCGGAGGGGAACGACGAACGGGGCATGGGAGAGAACATGTCGTTATGGAAGTTGTTTTTGTTGCTGCCCTTTTACTTCCAATTCTTCTTGGGCTTGTTGGAGAAGGTGTTGCCCCCGCGGCCATAACCGTGACAGTTTTGCCTAGAACAAGAGGACTTGGTGGCGTTGGCTTTGGTGAAAAGGGCACTGGCAGCCTCGGCTTTGGCAGCAACACCGAGGCGCATCTCCTCCTTCAGAAGCTCAGATATGGTGGCGATGAAGTTTGGCAGAGGTGTCTTCATGGCAACAATGGTGGTAGCATGGGACATGGTCTTGTTGAGGCCAAGAAGAACATTCAACACCAGCAAACGATCATCAATGGGTGTATCGACATCGCAGAGCGCATCAGCAAGAAGCTTTTGCTCCTTGCAATAAGCAGTGATGGAGAGATCACCTTGATTAAGACTATGAAACTCATTATGGAGGAATATGGCACGACTCTCCTTGTTGCCGCAGAACAGGGTGTCAGTGGCAACCCATAGCTCACGAGCATTCTACTGCTTGTCGAGGATGATGTCAAGCACCGCTGGTAAAATGGATCTGTACATGACGGAGAGGACAGCGTAGTCATCGGAGACCCAAGTGGCGTCATTGGGGAGAGGATCAACAGTGTTGTCGATGTGGTGCAGGAGACCATGACGCCTAAGGGCATCCACAATGGGTGAAAAAAGTAGTCCATAAGCATTAAAATATTTCTATAAGTGAGATGAATCATTGTAGAAGTAGTCTTTATAGTGGTCTTTAGTAAAAAGTACCCATAAACTTATGGGCTGCCCATAAGAAATAAAATAATATTTATCACTTCTCTTCTTTCCTTCTCTTTCTATCTTCTCTCTTACTTTTGATATTCACTATTGCTATAAAAATTGTGGGATGAAAAATAACTATAGACCATATTGTGGGTCTCATCTATATGAACTACTTTTGCCATATACATTGTTGATGCCCTAAGAAAGGCACGGAAGAAGATGTCCCACTTGGTGAAGTTGGCGACAGCAAGGTCAAGCTGCACCAGCAGGGAGGTCCAAGAGGAGGACAGGGCAGCAGCACCCTGAACCGAGATGGCCAAGGAGACAGTTGTCGCTGGGGAGGTGGACATGGTTGGGTGTGATAGCAGAAGCAAGAGAAGAGGATCTATTTTAGACTATTACCATGTAGAAGAGAAAGGAGGAAGGGAAAATTGCCACACAGCCGAAGGCAGGGATGGCGGTCTATTAATAGCCAAATAGGCTGCATTACAGGAGATTACATTCCTCTATTATAAATTAGGCAACTGCAATGGTAAATGGAATGCCTAATAAACAGAAAGATTTCTGGTATATATGTAAATCAAAGAGAAAATCTCTCTAACAATGACATTAAACAAACTCATCAACATATAAATGACTTGCATTATTACCTAAACATACTAGGTGCAAATTAATTGAAGAGAACATATCAGCATAAACTATGCAGGTCTATAATATAATTACATCGCCTTGAAAACAATTGACTAAAGTAAAATAACATGTTTTGCCCAATCTAAGAGTCTCAGTAAAATATACGTATCTAATAACAATTAACACAATTACCTAAGAGTCTCAATGAAATATAACAAATTAAACTCAATTGAACTATTCATGTTTTATTTATGTGCTGCAGAATGTAGATGATACAAAGAAGGCAAGTAACATAGAAAGGAAATTAAATGGATCGCAAGCCACATCTCCACGCAAGCCACATCTCCACGTTGCAAGTAGCAAGTTGCAACTAGCAAGGCAGAATGCCAATTAGCTCGGCAGATATTATCATGACCACACATCTAATCCATTAAGCAACACCTAAAATGCATTTGAAACCAGAAGATAAAATATGATTCACAACCTAACATGTGTATTAGTATAAGCTAATTAGCATTTGGCTATACGGTAGATGGAGATGCTATGCTGTTACTCACAGGCCAAAGATCTGGAAGTAGTCAACGGAGGGGTCAACGGGCTGCACACTCCCGCAGGACCAGCAAGAGAGGAACATGCCCCTCGCACCGCAACTCCAGCACTCGCCTCCTCCTCCCCTTTCTCTCCCTGCCTGGTCTGAGAGTCTTCGAGAAGGCGATCTAGTAGTGGATCCCAGCGGGAAGGCTCCAAGATCACGGCAGAGAGAAGCAGAGGTGGAGGAAGAGGGGATAGGTGGCAGTGGGTTCCTCTGGGCATGGCGGGAGGCGGTTCTGGCCGCCGCCGCGAGGTGAAGGTGGAGCAGTCCGCCTCGGCGCCACATGGGCTTATGCGCCGTGAGCCTCTCTATGCGGCTGCGGGTGGTGGAGCCAGGATCTTTGTAACCCTGGGGCTGAAAAAAAAGGGCAAAACTATCAATGACAATGCACACGCTGAAACATAACAAAAAATTAACAGCCTGTTGCATTAACGATTAGCGTAGAGTACTAAATGATTTGTGTATCACCTATCAACCAACTATATGAAAATAAGTCAACTACAATCAAGTGATTACATCATCCTATAAATCACAATGATCCAAAAATAAACTAAATAGTTCAGACAACTTAAAAGGTTAATGTAGATGTTATGATAAACATAATATAACATCAGTCATCCTAATCAGTAATCACAAACATTAACACGTCTGAACTAAGTTCTTTCACTCTCAAGATTGCTTTCCTTTTTGACTTAGCATCTAGAATAGACCATAAAAATGTGATCAACAATATTAAGACACCAAACTAAAGTTCTTGTCAACGTGATCACATAAACACGAATTCTTTTATTTCGTTCTTAGAAAGCTATTTTTTCTTCACAAGTCATGCTACTTATAATTAATTAGCAGAATAAGCATCAAACCTTGGAGATGTTGTCGTATTAAGACGATGAGCAGGAACAGGAGAAGGACAACTTCCCTCTGTCACCTAGGCCGTGCACCGGGGGGTTCAGGCACGCCTTGCGCTGCCGTGGCCAGCCGGTCAAGGGCGGCAGACAGCGGGTGTAGGATCGACTCGCACGGGCGGGGCAACTGGCCAAGAGCGGCGGACGCGGGCGCTGGCCAAGGGCGTCAGCCACAAGCAAGGGGGTGGGGGCAAGTGGCAACGCCGCGGCGGGATTGGAGCGCTGTTAGGGGCCTTGAGGCTATTAATAGACCGCCACCGCTGCCTTCGGCTATGTGGCAATTTTCCCTTCCTCCCTTCTCTTCTGCATGGTACCAGTCTAAAATAGATCCTCTTCTCTTGCTTCTGCTATCACGCCCAGCCATGTCCAACTCCCCAGTGACACGTCTCCTTGGCCATCTCGATTTAGAGTACTACTGCCCTGTCCTCTGGGACCTCCCCGCCGGTGCAGCTTGACCTTGTTGTCGCCAACTATGTAGCCCAGATACATGGATACGGATACAGATACGCGATACAGCGATACGATGTTTTCTAAAAAACATGGATACGATGATACGTCTATATATATATATATATAATACTAAAAAAACAACAAAAACCATACAACAAATACACAAAGTCACGCATCAAATGCACAAAATCAAAATTGAACAAGTACTCAGCCACTTAGCTAGAGACAGCGGAACACAACAAAGTAGCAAACCAATATTTTAAGAAAAATAGGAAGAGAAGTGAAGGGGCATGCTTACTCTAGTCCTCTGGCGCACGGCTCTACCTGAATTTTCAAGATTCTACGACTTTGCAATTCAGTAGTAGCTAGTTGTCCCTTGTGATCTGAACATTGAACAGAGGCTCAGAACAGACTCTCGGCTCACCTGATTTCGCTTGATGTCGTGATGCATAGTCTCGTGTAGGGGTGAAAACGGATTGGATACGGACGGATATCACTAATATCATATCCTTTTTCATATATTTTTTCGGATTCGAATTCGGATTCGGATAATCCGGATACGGATACGGATACGGAGTCGGATATCATCGAATACGAATACATAATGGATATGAATCGAATACGAATACAGTTACGAATACTTACCGAATATCAATAATGTATTTATTTATTCACGATCACAATTCACAATACACAAATGACAAATTGACAAGTAATAATTAAAATCACATGAATCATTATGAATATGAAAATCAACATACAAGTTCAGATTACACAAATCACAACAAATAGAGTTCACGTAAAAGATGCACGTGATTTCTGCATGTGCAGTAATTACCTAAGCGGCGGCGTGGCGGCGGGGGAGAGATACCGGCGGGGAGAGAGGGTCCGGCGGGGAGAGAGGGTCCGGCGGGGAGAGAGGGAGGCGGCGGCGTGGCCGCGGGGAGAGAGCCGGCGGGGAGAGGGGCCGGCAGGGAGAGGGCCGCAGCAGGGAGAGGGGCCGGCGGGGAGAGGGAGGCGGCGGCGGAGAGAGGCCGGTGGGGAGAGGGAGGCGGCGGCGTGGCCACTGGGAGAGAGGCGGCGGGGAGAGGGAAGCGACGGCGTGAGGGGCCGGCGGGGAGAGTGGCCGGCGGGGAGAGTGGCTGGCGGGGAGAGGGACGGCGGGGGAGAGGGAGGCGGCGGCGGGGAGAGGGCCGGCGGCGGCGGGGGAGAGGGAGGCGGCGGCGTGGAGAGGGAAGGTGGGAGCTTGGGAGCGGAGAGAGAAAAATTAGGGCTGGTTATTGGTTTGATTTTAATCAAAGTTAACTATTAAGAAAGATAATGTTTAAAATTATAAATTTGAATCGTAAATCTTTGTTTAAACTTGATTTTTTTTCTATGATTAAAATACAACATATATAATCTTATAAAAAAATCACATTTTTAAACATAAGTTTGCTATTTTTAATTCATTATGTATAAATATTTGATTTATATTGAAATTTATCAAATTTGAACTACAAGTGCATGAAATAATGAACTAAAAATTCTAGAAAAATCATATTCATGCATGTGAGTCTATTTTAAGTCAGTATACACTAAATTGAAAGATATGTTTTAAAAAAATATTACAACACTCGATGGACAACATAGAGCTTAATGAAATTTTAATTCTAAAAAATTCAAATCAAATCTGAAAAATACGATACGTCTCATGGTATCATCATATGATACATAGATGCTGTGATAAAAATTTAAATTATTTTGACAAAATTTGCATGTACGATGTTAAGAAAGATGGAGATTTTAAAGTAACGAATTAGAATGTTAAGAAGAAATGCGTTAGGTTTAAAAACAAATTAATAGTTAAATTTTTGTTTAAACTTTTTCTATAATTAAAATACAACATATATTAATTTATGGAAAATTTGGATATTGTTATATGCCAATTTGCTATTTTTCGTTAATTCATTGTGTTTCTAAAATTTAAATTGAAAGAACTAAAAAATATTTTTTATCTATTAAAAAATTTTCTCTGTTTAAAATTATATAAATTTATCCCATTTTTAAAAATATATTTTTTTAAAAAAAAATATTCTTTATTTTTAAAAAAAATATTTTTTAAAAAAAAATAAAGAAGATTTTTTATTTCAAACTACTTGGGCCATGGCGGTCGGCCTGCCTGCCGTGTAAAAGTCCTGTAAGGCCTGTTATTGCGGGCCTGCCATGTGGGCCGTGGGTGTGGCTGCAGGCCTGCAGTATGGCCACTAGGCCTATATTTTTAATGGGCCGGATATCCGTATTCGAATCCGACGGATATCAGACATATCATATTTGTTTTCGTATCCAAAAAAATATCCGAATCTGAATCCATATTCGAATCAAAAAAATACGAATCCGAATCCATTTTTCCGGATACGGTCGGAAACTATCCGAACCACTTTCACCCCTGGTCTCGTGCTCGCTGCCCCAGCGTCGTCTTGAACGCTTCCACCCTGTCGTCGTCTTCGTGAGACCGTTGTTGTGCGCCGATCGCGTCTTAGGAAGTGTTGCATATGAGATCGAAGAAAGCAAGCTGAGATCGATAGGAACAAGAAAACAAAGCGAGCATGCCTTGTCACAGCTTTCAATCAACTGGCCGGAGATGGGAACAAAATCTATGTGAGTTTGCTTTCTTCTCCTTGCCTGCGATGCCGCGCGATGGGGAGCAGCATACCTGCGGCGACCGCGGCCCAGCAGAGCGATAGACGATTCTCTCGCTAAGACGATGACAAGGGATCTACAACACGAAATATTCATCCGCGGCACCTAGGCCGATAATTATGAAGAGTCAAGCCGAGTCTGGAAAGTGCGTCTGAGAGCCAGAGCTGAAAGACGCTATGTGTTATGTCCCAGCTTGGATTCACAAGTAATCAGTTACCAGAGTATGAGTTTGCAGAGAACACAGAGAATGGGGGGAAGAAGACAGAAGTGAAGAGAGAATAATGGGGAGAAGGTTCCAGTTCTTCCAATTTCCTCCCAAACACACAACTCAGCAAATTATAAAGACGCACACCCCCAACACTCACTTGGCCCACACATTTGGATCCAACAGCACATTAGGACGTCGGGCTCGCATGGGTCGCTGCTTCTGGCCCTCGCTCTTGGATGGCCCAATAGTGACATTCCCATCTCCTTCAGAAGTGGCTTGCCCTCAAGCCACAAAGTCAGGAAATCGATGATGCAATTCATTGGAGTCCTCCCAGGTCGCCAATGTTGACGGTAAGCCGTGCCATTGGACCTTGATTTGTTCCACCACCTTCGCGCCTTTCTGGTACAAGCGCCGATCCAGAATTTTGCTTGGTCGGCGAACCACATTCTCCGCCTCATCCTCTAAGTTCACGGGCAAGTCTGGAGTCACAACCACGGACGATGGCACGCCTTGCTTGAGTTGTGAGACGTGGAAGACCGGATGGATACGAGAAGCTACTGGTAGGCGCAATTTATACGCTACCTCTCTGATGCGGTCTTCCACCTGAAAAGGCCCAAAATAACGAAACGAAAGCTTGTGATTAGCACGTGTCGCCACAGAAGTCTGAAGGTAGGGCTGCAGCTTGACCAACACCCAATCGCCCACAGCAAACACCCGCTCCGAACGCTTCTGATCAGCTTGGAATTTCATGCGTTGGCGGGCGCGATCCAAATGTTGGCGCAGGAGGTTCATGGCGAGACGATGATCTGCCAACCAAGTCTTCAGCTCTGGAATAGGACCCACTCGGGTATCCATAATACCAAAATGACGAGGAGGGTGTCCATAAAGAACTTCAAAAGGAGTAGTCCCTAGAACCGAATGATAGGAGGTATTGTACCAGAATTCTGCCAGAGCCAGCCAATGCCTCCACTGTTTCTGACAGGCTGATACAAAACAACGGAGATATGCTTCAAGACATTGATTAACACGTTCCGTTTGCCCATCGGTTTGGGGGTGATATGCTGTACTCATGCATAGTTGAGTATTAGCAAGCCGAAAAAGTTCTTTCCAAAGGGCACTAGTGAAAACCCGATCTCGATCTGAAATGATAGACTGAGGCAACCCATGGAGCTTGTAAATGTTATCATGATAAAGACGAGCCACATCCAGAGCCGTAAAGGGGTGCGAAAGAGCCACAAAATGTGCATACCTGGTCAGCTTGTCCACCACTACTAGGATAAAATTGAAGGTGTTAGAACGGGGCAATCCTTCCACAAAGTCCAGGGAAACAACTTGCCACGCGTGATCCGGAACAGGAAGAGGTTGAAGTAGACCAGGATAGCGCACATGTTCTGACTTTGCTTGTTTGCAGATGGTACACTGATCCACGAAATCCGATACTGACTTTCTCATGCCTGGCCATGTGAACAAACGTTTGATGCGTCGATAGGTAGCTTGCACACCTGAGTGCCCCCCAGAGCACTGTCATGGCAGGCTTGCAAGACACGCAATTGAGTAGCACGATCGGAGCCTAGCCATATGCAGTTCTTAAAGCGAATGACTCCATCCACCAGCGAAAAATCACCATCAGATTGCGTGTCGGACCCACTGAGGCGTGCCAATAACTGAGCTGTAGCAGGATCAGAAGAATACCCTGCTACTACGGACTGGAGCCAAGAAGGCACTGCCCGCGACACCGCAAACACTTCTTGGTGCGATATACGTCGAGACAGGGCGTCCGCTGCATGATTCTCTGTTCCTTTCTTATAAACAATGCGATATTGCAACCCCAAAAATTTAGTCAATGCCTTCTGTTGCCATGGTGTCGTCACCTTCTGATCAGCGAGATGGATGAGACTACGCTGATCTGTGCGAATTTCGAAAGGAGCCTGTTGTAAATACGGGCGCCACCGATCCACTGCCATAAGGATAGCCAAATATTCCTTTTCGTATGTGGACAACGCTTGGTTACGAGGGCCCAATGCTTTACTCAGAAATGCCACTGGGTGGCCTTCTTGGGACAATACAGCACCAATACCCTTGTCTGAGGCATCCGTCTCAACTACAAATGGCTTGGAAAAATCCGGCAAGGCCAACACAGGAGCTGTGACCAATGATGTTTTTAGCACTTGGAATGCTTGTTCAGTGTCAGGCGTCCAAGAAAAAACCACACCCTTCTTCAGAAGATCAGTCAGAGGACGGCAAATGATTCCAAAGTGCCTCACAAACTTGCGGTAATAACCAGCCAACCCCAGAAAACCACGAACTTCTTTGACAGTCACTGGACGAGGCCAATTCTGGACAGCATTAATGTTTTTAGCATCTGTAGAAACTCCGTCCTTACTAATCACATGACCCAAATATGTCAATGATTGCTGAGCAAAAACACATTTAGAACGCTTCACTCGTAGCTGATGGTGAGTAAGGATATCAAAGACAGACCGCAGATGTTGAATATGGTCCAGCAAAGTCCGACTATAAATAAGAATGTCATCAATAAAAACCAGAACACATTTGCGTAAAAGAGGTGCCAAAATGGTGTTCATAGTGCCCTGGAAAGTGGCAGGTGCACTAGTAAGACCATAAGACATCACTTTAAACTCATAATGGCCATTGTGGGTTTGAAAGGCTGTCTTATGTTCATCTTCTGGACGCATACGGATTTGGTGGTAGCCGGTGCGTAGGTCCAAACTAGTGAACCAACAGGCCCTTGCTAGCTCATCGAGGAGTTCATCGATGATCGGCAGCGGATAACGGTTCTTGACCGTAATAGCATTCAGATGACGATAATCAACACAAAATCTCCAAGTACCATCATTTTTCTGTACCAACAGCACGGGAGAAGCAAATGGACTAGTGCTTGGCTGAATCACCCCTTGAATAAGCATCTCCTTAACTTGCTTCTCAATCTCGTCCTTTTGAGCAGGGTTGTAGCGGTATGGTCGAAGATTAACAGGTTGTGCCCCAGGAATTAGTGGAATAGAGTGATCAAACTCTCGAGAAGGAGGAAGACCCGTTGGTGGAGCAAAAATATGATCATACTCGGTCAATAAATGTGATACTGCTGCTGGAATAACAACATTGCCCTGGTCGGTGTGCACGGCACAACAATGCAGTACCCGAGTTACTGATCCTGATGCACACAAATGTTGCAGCTGCACAGAATTGATCAATTGATAGTTTTGCACTTGAGATTGGACACCTTGTAAAACAACTGTCGCATTGTTCACAGTGAAAGAAAATTGCTTATGCTTCCAATCCACGGACATGGGACTATGTGACTCCAACCAATCCATACCTAGAATTACATCGTAGCAAGCAAGTGGTATCACCTTAAATGAAGTGCAAAATGTCTGTCCTTGAATCCACCAGTGACAAGCAGGAAGTTCGCGATCACAAGATATAATTCCTCCATCAGCCACCTTAACTTGAATAGGAGGTAACATCTGTACCACCCCGTGCAAACGCATTGCCAAATGCTCGGCTACAAACGTGCTTGAACTTCCTGAATCAACCAACATCAGTATCGGATGCCCTTGGAGTTCACCTTGCAGACGCATTGTACGCCCTGTTTCTTGACCATGAACAGCTGCCAGTGAAATAACCAGGAGAGATTCACTATCCACCAAGTTACCAGGATCAGTACCAGAATGACCTTGATTCCCCACAGAATCACCAACAGATAATAAAGCCCACAGGTCTTCGACAATATGCAATTGCACTGTAGCTGAACATACGTGTTGGCGACTCCATTTCTCCCCACACTTATAACACTCGCCACGAGCACGGCGATATGCACGCAGAGCAGCAATTTTGTCTTCAGTGGACGGATTTTGTACGCGGTCTTCAGTACTGTGATGCTCCCCAACTGGAGTGCTCCTAACCGAACCCGGCCGACCCGGTGGCAGCGGTAACGGTAGGGCAGTCCGCACGCTTGGTGCTCTTGAGGTTGACCAAGCATCAGAGCGACGCACGGATGACCGAAGTACCGCCAACGCGTCCTCCTGCAACAATGCCAGAGAAAGAGCAGTATCCAAATCACGAGGACGATGAAGTTGAACAACAACACGAATTTCGTCCCGCAACCCATCCACAAAACGAGACGGAAAAAACATGGGGTCCCAATTGGAATGGTGGGCTAATAAGGCTCCCTTAAGTTCCCCAAATTTTTCAGAGTATTCGGTAACCGATCCCGTCTGTTTAAAATGGAAAAGTTGTTTCAACACCAGCTGGAATTCGTCCTGCCCAAATTTTGCAGCAATAGCAGCGCATAAATCCTCCCAGTCCACAATATCCCAATCCACATTTAAATCATCCAGCCAATTCGCAGCCATTCCCACAAAATGCATAGTGGCAGAATTCACCCAAAGCGATCTAGGCATCCCAAAAACTTTAAAGTACGATTCACACTTCCTCTTCCATGACTTAGGTTTTTCTCCATTAAACACAGGAAACTCTAGCTTAGGTGTTGGAGAATGGCCATGAACCCCTTCCTTTCCCAAACGAATTCCCTTATCCCCATTAAATTGAGCAGCAGAAGTTGGAGATAGATCAAACAATGTACCCTTGTCCGGGGTTTGATCGATAGGGGTAAAACCCCGACCAATCACTCCCCGGTCTGTATTTGGCATGCGGTGGCCATCTGGCCGATGAAGTTCCTCCTCGCCCTTGAATAGAGAAGGCAGGATTCCCTCTGATGCAGATCTCTTCACTAGAGTAGGAAGAAGACCTGGTAGATCCATGGGCCGCACCGTCAGGACAGGGTTGCGTGAGATGCGCTCGACCTGTGCCTTGTGGTCGCCCATTTCACTCCGCAGCTCGCCGACGGCCCCCTCCACGCGCGGTCGCCATCCCGCCAACTCACGAACCACAGGCGCCATCTCCTCAATTGCGGCTGAGGTCGCCGCCACTGATCCTGGGATCGACGCGTTCTGGTCTTGAATCGTCTGCATCGCCTTGACGAGCTCAGCAATCTGCTGCTCCATCCTCTGAGTTTTCACTTACTGTCACGTCTGGAAACGAGGGACCTCCAAGTTCTCCAGATCGACGATGCTCTGATACCAAATTGTTATGTCCCAGCTTGGATTCACAAGTAATCAGTAGAGTATGAGTTTGCAGAGAACACAGAGAATGGGGGGGAAGAAGACAGAAGTGAAGAGAGAATAATGGGGAGAAGGTTCCAGTTCTTCCAATTTCCTCCCAAACACACAACTCAGCAAATTATAAAGACGCACACCCCCAACACTCACTTGGCCCACACATTTGGATCCAATAGCACATTAGGACGTCGGGCTCGCATGGGTCGCTGCTTCTGGCCCTCGCTCTTGGATGGCCCAATAGTGACACTATGCCATTGGATCAGAAAAACACACATGTGTCATGCATTTGCGGATGGTATTCACTGTTTGCTTGGTGGATACCGTCTTCACCCAATTTTTTTCCGCGCGAGAAGGGCTAGGGTCAGGGCAACGGGGTCATGCGTGAGGAGAAAACTCCCGTGCTTAGTGTATTCGGACGTCCGGGATACGTATCGGAATATTTTTATTTATCTGAAAAAAGAAAAATCACAGGATACGTATCGGACACGTATTCGGCCGTATCTGATACGTATCCATATCCGGATGCGTATCGGAGCTTCGTAGGTCGCCAACTTCACTAAGTGGGACATCTTCTGTGCCCTTAGGCGTCATGGTCTCCTGCACCACATCGACGGAACTACTGATCTTCTCCCAGACGACGTGTAACACCCCAAATTTTCAATACAATAAAAATATTATTAAATTCAATTTCTTGGAATATATATTTCTGAAAATAATTTAAATACCTCTTTATACCCTTTTGAACTACAACATAGAGTAGATGGTCAAACCAGTAGCTGAAAATTTTTGTATAGACTCCCAAGGCCAAGAAATGTTTTCGAGAATTTTTACAAATTTTTGTCCACTTTGGAAATGCCCCAAATGATTTAATCTATTTTCTGCAATTATTTTTAATCAGAAAATAATTTCAAACAGTAGCGGGCTCCCTCCCCTCCCTTCTCTCCCTCCCGACCGGCCCAGCCCGTACCTCACGCGCCTCTGACTGACGGCCTGACCCCACCTGTCGGCGCCGAACGTTTTCCCTCGCGCGCACGCCCGACACCTCGGCCCCACCCGTCAGCCTTCCCGTTCACTCGCTCGCGCCCGCTGGCCAGTGGCCCCCGCCTGTCAGCTTCGCCTTCAACCTCGCGCCGTCACCCCCAAACTACGCCGGCCACCTTTACTCCCTCGGATCCGCCCCCGCCGGCCCCCTCACCCTAATCACTCGCCGGCAATGAATTCCCGTCAACGCGCCGACCGTTTTCCCCCTATTAATTCGGCCGATCCGCGTCCAGGTTCGATGAACCGCGTCAACCCGAGCTCACCGGCGTCATAGCGTCATTAACATCGGCCACCGTCAATTGCGCCCTCCCTGCCCCCGCCGGTACCTCTATTTAAGCCCTTGCCCTCCACCGCGTTCGGTTCACGCATCCATTCGCACTCAGACCAAGCAGAGCGCCCGCGCTTCGCCTGTTAGCGCACTCCCTCTATTTCTCCTCTGGCCACCGCTCGCCGTCGCCTCGGACCACCTCCGCCCGTGCCTCCGCCACCAACGTGACCGCAAGAACGACCCCGACCTCGGCCACCCCTCCGCCGACGTCGAACCCCGCCGGAACACCATCGCCGACGAGGAGCCCGAACCACTCCGCCGTCTACCCTCGTCGCCGGCCACGCCCCGTCGTCCCCGGACCACCGCCAAGGTACCATCGTGACCGCCGTAGCGTCCCCCTTCCATTTCTAGGCTTAGCTAGGACCGTCGTCGCTCGCCGTGGCCGCTGGCCCGCTCGCCGTCGTCGGAGAAGACGACCGGCACGGGTCGAGTACCCGTGCCGTGTCGGATCTGATCCCGACCGTGCGATCGCTATCGGACGACGCGCGTGAGCCCACGTACGCGATCTAATCCGCACTGTCGGATCTGGTCAAAGCGTTACGTTTTGATCTCACGCGTTCGTTTTCATTTAAAACTGGCGTGCGATCTCGTGCGTCCACGTGGTACCCCTTCGAACGTTTTAATCCTGGCCGTCCACGTCGACTTACGCGTCCCGCCTCGCCCTCGCGCGTCGGATCTGGATCCGACGGTCCAGATCGACCCGGCGCACGCGCACAGTGCGCGGGTTCACCGTGAGCCTGGCTCACCGTGGACCCGAGAGGGTTTAAAGTTTAAAATAAATTCCAGAAAAGGTTTAAAACTTGTAAAATTCATATCTGGCGCATTTGAACTCTAAAAATTGCCATTCCAATTTCAGAAAATTCATAATATTATTCTCTACATGTTTATACAATAAAAACAGTAGGCTTACTTTGATTTTTCATGTTTATTTAAATAAGTATTCAAATGCCCCTATGATTAAAATATGAATTTAAACATTTAAACTTCAGAAAATTTATATTAATTCTTTCCTGTCCATGTACTGAAAGCCCTCAAAATGACATGAGCTTTTCATTTTATAAATCATTAAGGAACTTAATATAAGACTATTCACATTTAGACACTTGTTTTCTAAAAAGGACAATCCTTCATTCTAATCCCTTTTAAAATTAATTATGAAATAAATTTCAGAACCTTAACAATTGAAATTATTTCATTTCTAAATCAAACCAACTGTAACTTATGTGCTTATAATGTAATGTTATATGGTTTGATTGAATGTGTTCTTTCTATTTTACTTTGTTATATTAAAAAGACTACGACGTCGCCGAGGAGCCGGAGTACTTCCCGGAAGTCCCTCCCTCGCCTTTCGCTGAACAAGGCAAGTCACCAAACCAATCTTTTGAGCATATTGAACCCATGTTTGATTAAACTATCGCTAAAACACATAGGTTATATATGCATTAGTCAAATGAACCCTTACATTATATTTAATTAGGATCCCCCGACCTTGATGTGCAACCCAAGCCATGCTATCTCGCCTAACCTCCTTGTCACCATATGATCAATGATATTATCTAGTGTCCAATGTATTGACACGATCGCTATAGGATAAAAATGAGTCGTAGCAAAATGGTTCTATTATATGATCCCCGTTACTTCTTATCCTTGGAAATTCTGTTGGTGATGAGTTATGGTTGTGAGTGTATGCATGGTGGGTTCCGGGTGCAAGCTAGGGCATTGGTCGGTAGCACCCGGGGCACTATAAGGACCGGTCTGAGGGATCCGTTGCAATACACTTACGTACTAACCACAAGTCTAGTGGGTAAGTCCTAACTAAGGTATGGGTTGTTCCAAACCGAGGCCACCATTTGGAGATGGGTCGAGTTGCACCTGCGGGTGACTTGTACCAATGTGGCGCAAAAGGGGGTGCGACGTTAGCCGGGATGCGGCCCGGCGCGCCGGCGAAACCTATAGCGGGTGGTTATCGCTTGGAACATCTCATATTGAGGTTTTGGCACGAGTTCCCGTGAAATGGGTCATCTCGTTTGGGATGAGTGTGTGCCTTGTGGGTACAGTAGTACATCTCTGATCAGAGTCTAAAATCTTTTCGAAAAGCCGAGCCCACGGTCAAGGGCGGGTTGCGTGACATCCCCCAGTTAGTTTACTTTGAGTATGAATGTGCATGATGGATTGACATGTAAGGACCATTGAGCGAGGTGGGGCTGACTGTACCCCTCGAGTTAGTTGATGTTGATGATGTTCATGTTTACTTTCCGCATGATTAAAATATGATTACACTAAATGCAATAACTGCAACTGCACTTTTCCGCAATGTTAGCCATTATCCTTCCTTGTTTATTATCCTGTATTATTATTTGCATTTGCGGTGGCTTGTTGAGTACTTTTTGTACTCATACCCGTTGTACCCCACAGAGGATGCTTACTTCGAAGACGGTCTGGAGTAGCGACCCAGTCGGGAAGAAAAATCCTAAAGAAGATGTTCGTCATGCCGTTTTCTAATTATTTTACTTTACTGTTTTATTAAAACAATGATGTAATAAATATGGTCTGCGTACCATGAACACTGTCGTATGTACGATTGTCGCATGATGAACCTCTTGTATTATTGTTTTTCTTATGAAATTCAATAATGTCTCGATTTGTTAAATCGGGGCGCTACAAGATGGTATCAGAGCCGACTCGACTGTAGGAAGCCAAACAGACCCGCCTAGCCATTAGCCACAGGAAATTATTTCTCGAAAATCTACTTCATAAACTTTGTTCATCTCCTCACTGTTATTCAACTTGTTGTTTTGTAGATGCCTGTTTACCAAGTCCACAGCTACTGCCGCCACTACGAGGGCTTCGTGCGGGAGCTCCGCATGATGCTCACCTTCCTCGGGTTCCTCTTCGAACCCGAATTCCAAGGAGTGTACCCCGACGAGTTCGCCGGGCCTTGCGACGTCTCCCTCACCGTCCACGGCTCCGGAGAACACCTGCCGCCCTACACCACCGCACTTGGGGGCCCGACTTTCGACGTCGCGTGCCAACGAGTCGCCCTCCAGGCCCTCATGGAGCTGAGGATGATCTACGACGATCGTCTTCAGAACTCGTCCTTCCGGCTTGTACCGAAGCGTACTCCCGGAGCCCACCGTAGCATCTACCTCGGAGTTCACTCCATGCGTGATCCGGTCATGGCCCGGCAGTCGCGTCTTCTACAGGCCATGGATGATCTCCACACCGAGACGGTGCTCGACGCCGATGAGCACCATGAGGCGGTTGAGTTCCTTCGTGAAGAAACGAAGAACTTGATCCAGCAGAATGACGAGTTGCAGCGCAAGATTATGCAGCTGCAGAAGGATATAGCGGAGATGGTTCCTCTTCTTCCAAGGAAGAAGAAGCCCATCCGTGAGCCCCTCCCTCGCCCCAAGAGGATCCCGCCACGACCCTCCCCCGCCAGACCCTCCACCAGCGCCCCTGCACCACGCCCCGGCCTCGTCTCCGACTCCATCATCGAGAATTTTCTCGAGCCCACCATCCCTTCGGAGCCGCGTACTCGTGGTTCCGAGAGCACGGAGACCGCCTCCGGTGGCGAGTAGGCGTTAGGAGTCGCTACTTTAATAAAAGCATAATTTTGTATGTGGTGCTACCCACGACGAGTGTGTTGTGGGTAGAATAAGACCTTAATTGTAATGAACAATTTATGCCACTCTATATATTTATGTGCTTGGTATTTTTGGTTGTATTGTTGTTTCGTCATCTTTGTTTTATCACTATGTGTATTCAGAAGATGGCCGACCACCAGAACACCGGCTCCAACAACGGAGCAGGAGGAAGCCGTGATGCGCCCGAGGGTGTTGTACCCAACTGGGGTGCAACGGGCCCACGACAGTCTGGGTCGCCTTCCGCCAACCACCCCACTTTGGCGGAGATGATGGCGAATCAGAACCACCTGATCACCGCCCTTCTCACCCAAATGCAGAACCAACAGGCTCAGTTGGACCGTCTGCAGAACGGGGAACCCGCCCCTCGCGCACCAGCACTCGCGCCCGCTCCGCAACTCTCCGAGTTTCTGCGCGTGCGCCCGCCCATCTTCTCGAGCACCACCAACCCGATGGAGGCCGGAGATTGGCTTCACACCATCGGAAAGAAGCTCGACCTCCTCCCCTGCACCGACCGAGAGCGAGTGGCCTTCGCCACTCACCAGCTTCAGGGTCCCGCCGCTGAATGGTGGGATAACTATCGTGAGTCCCAGCCAGAGGACCACGTGGTGACTTGGGCGGAGTTCACCATCGCCTTTCATGCCGCCCACGTCCCCGCCGACGTCATCGCGGTGAAACAGCAGGAGTTCCGCGACCTGCAGCAAGGCAACAGGACCGTCATGTAGTACCTCCATGAGTTCAACCGCCTCGCCCGCTACGCACCGGAGGAAGTGCGCACCGACGCCCTCCGCCAAGCCAAGTTCCTCAGGGGACTTAAGGATGAGCTATCCATCCAGCTCGTCGCCGCCGACTTCGCCGACTTCCAACGGCTAGTCAACAAAGCGCTCATTCAAGAAACTGAGCAGAACAAGCTGGACCTCAAGAAGAGGAAGATGATCACCTTCAAGCATCAATAGGCAAACTCGCAGAGGCCCCGCTTCGTCCCTCCGCCACCAGCGCCTACCTACCATCCTCGGCCCGCCTACAGGCCGCCTCACGCCGCCGGTGGATCCAACGCCGGGCATCCTCGCCCCGCTCCACCAACTCCGGTCGCTCAGCCGACACCAGCCGCCAAGGCTCCGATCTTGAAGGATCGCCAAGGAAGGCCGGTAGTCTGCTTCAACTGCTGCAAGGAAGGACACTATGCACACCAGTGTCCCCACCCCAAGCAAGCCCAAGGCGCGGCACCCAACCAGGCGGTTCGTGCCCGCGTCAATCACATCAGTGCGGAGGAAGCTCAGGAGGCTCCTGAAGTCGTGCTCGGTACGTTTACTGCGAATTCCGTACCGGCCGTAATATTATTTGACTCTGGAGCAACCCACTCCTTCGTCTCGGAAGATTTTGTGAAAACAAACAAACTGGACGTGCTCCCTCTACCCATTCCCATGGTGATTGCCACTCCCGGCAATAGGACCTCAGCCCGCTTATACAGCCCTAAGGTTCAAATTGACATCCAAGGAGTACTGTTTAGGGCCGAGCCAGTCCTCATCCAATGCACCGGACTTGACCTCATCCTAGGGATGGATTGGTTGATGAAGCACAAGGGAGTGATCGACTGTGCCAACAAGTCGTCACGGTGACCAACCCTGAAGGCGCAGCCGTCACCTTTCGGATGACCAGTCGCAAACCACTCGGAGCATCCCTTCGCTCGATAGCTCTTGAAGAGGTGCCTATAGTCAAGGAGTTTGCGGATGTCTTCCCTGAAGATCTACCCGGAATGCCTCCCAAGCGGGACATCGAATTCAGAATCGAACTTGTCCCGGGACCACTCCAATCTCCAAGCGCCCGTACCGAATGGCCGCCAATGAACTAGCCGAAGTCAAGAGCAACATCGAAGACCTAGAGCAGAAAGGTTACATCGGACCAAGTACCTCCCCCTGGGGTGCACCGGTTATATTTGCCATGAAGAAGGACAAGACCAAGAGGATGTGCGTGGACTATAGAGCCTTGAACGACGTAACCATCAAGAACAAGTACCCATTGCCTCGGATCGACGACCTGTTCGATCAGCTGAAAGGATCCTCGGTGTTTTCCAAGATTGACCTCAGGTCAGGTTATCACCAGTTGAGGATTAGAGAAGAAGACATACCCAAGACTGCCTTCACCTCCCGCTATGGACTCTACGAGTACACCGTGATGTCGTTCGGACTCACGAATGCCCCGGCCTTTTTCATGAACATGATGAACAATGTGTTCATGGAGTTCTTGGACAAGTTCATCGTGGTATTCATCGACGATATCCTCGTATACTCCAAGACCAAGGAAGAACACGAAACTCACCTCCGTCTGACCCTCGGAAAGCTAAGGGAGTAGCAACTGTACGCCAAATACAGCAAATGCGAATTTTGGTCGTCTGAGGTGAAGTTCCTCGGCCATGTTATATCTGCCGGAGGAATAGCAGTGGACCCAACCACCGTGGAAGCAGTAACCAACTGGCTGCAGCCTACAACCATGACCGAGATCCGGAGTTTTCTCGGATTGGCCGGATACTACCGCCGTTTCATCGAGAATTTTTCCAAGATCGCCAAGCCTATGACCAGACTCTTGCAGAAGGAAGTGAAGTTTGAATGGACCCCCGACTGCGAAGAAAGCTTCCAGACCCTCAAGAAGAAGCTAGTGTCAGCTCCCATTCTGACTCTGCCAGACATCCGGAAAGACTTCCACGTCTACTGTGATGCCTCTCGTCAAGGATTGGGATGCGTCTTAATGCAAGAAGGGAAAGTGATATCCTACGCCTCCCGACAGTTGAGACCGCATGAGCTGAACTACCCAACCCACGACCTGGAATTAGCAGCCGTGGTTCATGCCTTGAAGATATGGAGACATTACCTTATGGGGAATCGGTGTGAGGTCTTCACCGACCACAAGAGTCTCAAGTACATATTCACCCAACCAGATCTGAACCTCAGGCAAAGGAGATGGTTGGAACTGATAAAGGATTACGACTTGGGCATCCATTATCATCCGGGCAAAGCGAATGTGGTGGCAGACGCCCTTAGTCGAAAAGGGTACTGCAATGCCATCATGATTCAGGACCAAGCTCCTTTACTCTACAAGGAGATGGAAAGGCTAAACCTAGGGATCACCACCCGAGCGTACCTCGCTGCCTTGGAATCTCGGCCTGTCTTAATAGACCAGATCCGAGAAAAGCAGAAGGAAGACCCAGACATCCTGGAGATCCAGCAGAACATGAGGGAGGGTAAAGCCGCCGGATTTTCCGAAGACGAGCATGGTACCATCTGGTTCGGAAACCGAGTATGCGTACCCAACCTACCTGAGTTGAAGACCCTCATCCTTCAAGAAGCCCATGATACGCTATACTCCATCCATCCCGGGAGTACGAAGATGTATAAAGACCTAAAGGAAAAATATTGGTGGGTCAGCATGAAGAGAGAAATAGCAGAGTATGTGGCCAAGTGCGACACATGCCGGCGAGTCAAGGCAGAGCATCAGAGGCCTGCCAGACTTCTTCAACCTCTCAAGGTCCCTGAATGGAAGTGGGAAGAAATAGGAATGGACTTCATCATGGGACTGCCCAGGACCCAAGCTGGTCATGATTCTATCTGGGTGATCGTCGACCGACTCACCAAGGTAGCTCACTTCGTTCCGGTCAAGACAACTTACACCGTCGCCAAGTTGGCTGAGTTGTATATGACCCGGATCGTGTGCCTCCACGGAGTTCCTAAGAAGATTGTATCTGACCGCGGGAGTCAGTTTACCTCCAAGTTTTGGAAGAACCTTCAAGAGGAACTCGACACCCGGCTGAACTTTAGCACCGCCTATCATCCACAGACCGACGGTCAGACCGAAAGGGTCAACCAGACATTGGAAGATATGCTTAGAGCTTGCGCTCTAGACTTTGGCGGAATGTGGGACAAGAACTTACCGTATGCAGAGTTCTCCTACAACAACAGCTATCAAGCCAGCCTGCAAATGTCCCCGTTCGAAGCACTCTATGGACGTAAGTGCAGAACGCCGTTGCTCTGGGATCAAACCGGAGAGTCACAACTGTTTGGGACTGATTTATTAAGAGAAGCTGAAGAGAAGGTTAAGATCATAAGAGACCGATTGAAGGCAGCCCAATCCAGGCAAAAGAGCTACGCCGACAACCGTCGAAGAGACCTAGCCTTTGAGGAGGGCGATTATGTCTATCTCCGAGTCACTCCCCTCCGTGGCACTCAAAGGTTCAACATGAAAGGCAAACTAGCACCCCGCTACGTCGGAACTTTCCAGATCCTCCGCCGACAAGGAGAAGTGGCGTATCAACTTGAACTGCCTCCATCCTTAGCAGGAGTTCATGATGTGTTCCATGTCTCTCAGCTGAAGAAGTGCCTCCGTGTACCCACCGAGCAAGCCGACCTTCAGCAGCTTAATGTCCAAGAAGACTTGACCTACATAGAAAGACCCATCAAGATCTTGGAAACCAAGGAGAGAGTAACCAGAAGTCGCGTTGTTCGCTTCTGCAAAGTCCAATGGAACAACCATCCCGCCGAAGAAGCCACTTGGGAAAAGGAAGACGAACTAAAAGCCCAATACCCCGAGTTATTCGAGTAGCGTTCCAATCTCGAGGACGAGATTCTTGTAAGGGGGATAGGTTTGTAACACCCCAAATTTTCAATACAATAAAAATATTATTAAATTCAATTTCTTGGAATATATATGTTGGACCGGAAATGGCGACCAGAGGGGGGGGTGAATGGGAGATTTTTAAAATTTCGGGCTAAAAACTAGCCTTCGGATTCAGTTCTGTCTTCTGCGGAACAGGCTTCGAACACTACCTTCGAAGGTCTGGTTCGGAGGTACTTCGACACCTTCGAACACAGGCTTCGGAGTAGCAAAAGTTCGAAGCCAAGAAGACTTCGCTCCACTTACAACCCTCGGAAATCTACTCTGCTAAGTCAGTGCAGGCTCCGCACACAGGGTGCTTCGAGCAGGCTTCGCACTTCACCCTTCGCAAGAGTGGACAGCCCTCTGAGGACTTCGACCAAGTACTTGGCGGCAGCAACTGGTGCTGGGCTTCGTACACGAAGGTCTACACACACAACTGGACTAAACTAAGGGCTTCGACACAAGAAGCAAAACGGGCCTCGGTCAGGGCTACGCTAGTAAGCAGCGAGGTCTAGCCTCATGTTACACAGAGCGAAAGCACACTGACAAAACACACCTCGCACGAGAAACAACCTTCGCCTCAACAGGCTTCGGTGCACTAACTACATGCGAGGTATGCAACGCGAGCTCAAGCAAAAGCACAGGAAAACAGGGCTTCGCCGCTTGAACAAGGAACACCGAAAATGAACTCTCTGGATGTATTCAATCGAAGTGTGTGGCTACAGGAGCTCAACAGTAAATGCTCAAAGTGTTAAATGTTACCTACCGAGCCCCCATATTTATAGCCCACAGTTCACCCAAAGGAAGTGACTACTTTACCCCTAGGGTTTACACAAGATTTGACTCTACAGAACTAAGGGGTACAAAAGGTAGTCCACCTTTATTCTGGAGGCTTCTCTGTCAGCTTTGCAGAGGGGACAGTGTCAGCCTTTTACAGAACAGACAGTGTCAGCCTTTGCAGTCTTTGACTTTCTGCAGCCTCCCCTCGCACGCGAGGGTGCGGTAGCTTCGGCGAGAAGCCTTGAGCCTGGTGGCCTTCGCTTCGCCGAAGATGACCTTCGATACAGTGACGGTTTTGAGCCGAAGCCGTCAAAGCTCCTTGGGCCTTCGCACCAACACCTCCGGAGTGGACCATCACGGCTTCGCAGCTTCACCCAGCTCGAACTCCGTCAGTCCGTGTACCGAAGCCATGCAGGCCGAAGCACCTCAAGTCAACCTTGCTCCGAAGCTAGCCTTGCTCCGAAGCCTTTCACCCTCCGAAGCCCCACCTTCGGAGAACCACCCTTCGAAGTCCCTCCTTCGTCCAAGGCGTCCAAGGCCTCCGCATGAAGCATTCCATGAGCACTTCGTCGCAGTGTCTCTCCCGAGCACACTCCTCGACGAGCCTCACCCGGACCATGCCTTCGATGTGCCTCGACTTCTGAGACCTTCGTCGGGTACATTCGAGTGTCTCCCTCCGGAGCACACTTCGAACAACTTGCCTCCGCAGAGGACTTGATCCAACCAACTCCGAAGTCACTCCATCCGGAGTACCTTCGAAGTGCCTCGCCTCTGAGGACTTTGTCTCGGAGCACCTTCAGCCGGAGCCACGCTCCGCACTCTCTGCCTTCACCTGGCGCGCCTCGACCCGAGGACCGACCCGGACCACCTTCGCAGCCACCGTGACGGAGCTCCCCGCTCCCCTGGCATCAAGCCTCCCGCTCGACCCAGGTTCACCTGCTGCGAACCTTGTCCGTCGCCTCCGAAGTCCCTGCGCACCACCGACAAACAGACAAGTGTATCCAGTACTCCAGAGACCTCTCCGGGTTAGCAACCTCCGGTACACACTCCGGTGTACCGCCCAGAGTACCGAAGCCTTCGGTACGAAACCAGTCATCGCGTACTGTCGGACCCCTCCGACGAGCACACTCCGCTGCACAGCTGCAGCAAGCAAACACCGAACACCCTTCGGTGAAACCACCTCCGAACACCCTTCGGAGGTACCACCTCCGAACACCCTTCGGAGGTACCACCTCCGAAGCCCCTTCGGAGGTACCCTTCGAACAGAGGGTAAAAAGCTTGTCAATCACTCATCACAAAACACCGAAACCAACCCTTGGTTTCTCAATCTCCCCCTTGATGAGTGCATTGACAACCAAACCGAAGTTCAAGAAAATATAAAAACTTTCAGCACACAAGTGACCATAAAAACTCAGAAAAGAGCCAAATCATGTCACTTGATAAAAGAATTTTCCTCCCCCTTTCTCACAAGAGTGAAAAGCCCCTTCGGCAATAAAAACTCCCCCTGAGTTAAATTTTTCCCTTTGGCAATAAAAAATTCTTCTCCCCCTTTGAAATTATGCCCCCCTTGCGGCAGAGAACGAAGCAAATCTCTCCCCCTTTGGCAATGCAAGCATCAAGGAGCATGTAAAAGATGCAAAGCTTTGAAATGAGCATAATTGCAAAGACATATGGAGCAAGAATATGCCAACAGTAACATCAATGATCATGAGCTCAGCTCAAATTAATATTCTCTAAAAGCATGATGAAGCATGTGATTTGATCATTTTTGAAATAAAAGCATCACCACTTAGTCAAGGAAACTAGACACGTAAGAGCAAGGACTGCGCAAAGCTAGTCAATTTCTACTCTAGACAGACAAGTCCAGTTCAAAATGGAGCTTGAAAAGCAAACTTGATACTTAATGAATTTTGTTGTTCTTTCCTTAGTGCCAGGGGTTATTTGTTTGTCCACCTTATACTTTCCAATCTGGCCAAGCCTAGGCATGAAAGCCATAAGAAGCTTAAGGCATAGATTTTGGCATACACTACGCTATTCCAGTTCAGACCGATGTGCAATGGTAAGCAGTCTAGAATAGAGTAGTGCAACAA
Source organism: Zizania palustris (assembly GCA_019279435.1). Lineage (NCBI taxonomy): Eukaryota > Viridiplantae > Streptophyta > Magnoliopsida > Poales > Poaceae > Zizania > Zizania palustris. Next base: position 43,646,311 of record JAAALK010000289.1, on the reverse strand, counting down.
ACAAACCCACCTGGATCTTTTCACTTAATTCATGCAAATCATGGAGATTTTGATTTTAACTTAGTGAACCAATTGTTTGGCTCTTTATGAATATCCATGAAAATGTAGAACAATTTGGCATGTTGCAATTTTTAGCATCCAATGAACAGTGTCTTGCTATCAAGCAGATAAAAGATAGCTAAAAGCAGTCCTGCCTAATCATGCTAGATTCAAGACTAAGCAGTGAGCACGATTTGATTTTGAAAATAACACATCATGTACATGAATGTTCCAGATGAATTAACAAGAGCTGAGCTGACATGATTTCATGAATTATAAGTAGGCATATAAGTGCAAAATATGTAAATGCAATTGAGCACACAATTAGCAGAGGCATATCCATCTAAAACAGCTCCCCCTCACAAAATGCCGTAAGGGTGACAAATGCCAAGTTCCCCACGCAAGTAAGCAAATCGAGAAGCATCGAGGGGTTTTGTAAAAATGTCGGCAAGCTGGTGTTGGGTATCAACATATTGAAGTTCAATATCACCCTTCTCATTGTGATCTTTGAGAAAGTGATACCGTACATCAATGTGTTTGGTTCTGGAGTGCTGAACCGGGTTGTTTGCAATACAAATAGCACTAGTGTTATCACAGAAAAGTGGAACACTCTTATACTCTAACCCGAAATCCCGCAAAGTGGAAACCATCCACAAAATCTGAGAGCAACAGCTAGCTGCAGCAACATATTCGGCCTCAGCCGTTGATTGTGCAACACTAGACTGTTTGCGGGAAGACCAGCAAACCAGAGATGTACCCAGAAAATGACAAGTACCAGAGGTACTCTTCCTATCAATTCTACACCCAGCAAAGTCCGCATCGGAATAACCTCGAAGACATAAAGATGAAGATACTGAATACCATATGCCAAATTCAAGGGTGTGTTTGAGATACCTTAGAATGCGCTTTACCGCTTGGCGGTGCGAAGCTCGTGGTGAAGCCTGAAAACGAGCGCACAGACACACTGCGAAGTGTATGTCCGGCCTCGTGGCAGTCAAGTAGAGGAGGGAGCCAATCATACTCCGGAACTCCTTCTGATCTACGGCTTCTCCATCTTCGTCAGGGTCCAATGCTACAGATGTAGCCATTGGAGTGGCGAGGGGCTTCGCATCGGACATGTCAAACTTCTTGAGCAGGTCCTTGGTGTACTTCGTCTGGTGGACGAAAGTACCTTGTTTGCTTTGCTTGATTTGCAAACCAAGGAAATAGGTGAGTTCACCCATCATCGACATTTCAAATTCCCTGCTCATGGTATCTGCAAACTCGGCAACTAAAGCATGAGAAGAGCCACCAAAGATAATATCATCCACATAAATCTGAACTAGGAGGAAATCTTTGCCATGCTTGAGAGTAAACAAAGTTTTATCAACAGAGCCCATCAAATACCCTCGCTCAAGCAGAAAAGACTTAAGTCTATCATACCACGCCCGAGGGCCTGCTTGAGTCCATAAAGAGCCTTATGAAGTTTAAGGACTTTATGTGGGTACTTGGAGTTTTCAAAACCAGGGGGTTGTTTTACGTAAACATCTTCACCTATGAAGCCATTAAGAAAAGCACTTTTGACATCCATTTGATAGAGTTTGAATCCCCGGGATGTCGCAAAGGCAAGCAAAATCCTAATGGCCTCAAGGCGAGCAACAGGTGCAAAAGTTTCAGTAAAATCAATCCCTTCTAGTTGAGAAAAGCCCTGAGCTACAAGTCTAGCCTTATTTCTAACTATAGTCCCATCCTCCCCTTGTTTATTTTTGAAAATCCATTTTGTTCCAATGAAATGAACATTTGGTGGAGGATCAACTAAAGTCCAGACTTGGTTTCTCTCAAAATTTTCAAGCTCTTCATGCATGGCATTGATCCAACTAGAATCAGAAAGTGCATGACTAACATCTAAGGGCTCGAAAGAAGCAACAAAAGCAGCATTAGTGAAATGGGCATGAGAACGTGTTACCCTTTGATCAAGCTCACCAATGATCTGCTCGGGAGGATGCATCCTTTGAACATGGTGTTGAGCCTCACGGCGGGATGCAGTCTCCCCCTCAACTTGTGCGTTGGAGTGGTCCAAGATGACCGATGTTGAGGTAGTCGCTTCGGGACCTCGTGCCGAAGTAGTTGAAGCGGGGTCAGCTTCGGGGGTTGATGTCGAGGGTAGTAGGGGTTCATCCTCGAATTCTCCGGGATCTTCTTCTTCGAATAAGGTCTGTTCCATGTCGTGTTCATTGGCCTGTTCAAAAACATAACTAACAGAGGGGGTTGATTCATCAAAAGTCACATCACATGACTCGATGACAGTGTTAGTTTCCAAGTTATAAACACGATAAGAATGACCATGAGTAGTATAACCCAAAAAGATCCCGTCAGAAGATCGCGACTCAAATTTATCCAAATTTCCACGTTTTAGGATAAAGCAGCGACAGCCAAAAACTCGAAGATGAGTAACCTTGGGCTGTCTCCCAAAACGCAGCTCATAAGATGTTAAATTTAAAATTGAGCGCAAAAAAATTCGGTTTGAGATGTAACAAGCAGTGTTCATGGCCTCAGCCCAGAATTTTCTAGGAGTCCTATGCTCATCAAGCATCGTCCTAGCCATCTCAACCAAAGTGCGGTTCTTTCTCTCAACAATACCATTCTGTTGAGGAACCCGCGGAGCAGAGAATTGATGTTCTATGCCATGCTCCAAGCAAAAGTCAACAAAGAGACTATTTTTGAACTCGGTGCCATTATCGCTTCGAATGAATTTTAATGCACCAGGGAGTTCAGTGAAGAGTCTCAAAGCCAAGCTCCGAAAGTGTGAAAACACTTCATCCTTGCTGGCAAGAAAGAAGACCCAAGAGTAGCGAGAGTAATCGTCGACAATAACTAAAACATACCACTTGCCGCCTAAAGAACTAACCCGAGAAGGACCTACAGTGTCCATATGGAGAAGTTCTCCGAGCTGTTCAGTCATCACTGCGGTGACTGGCGAATGCGAAGCGGCAATCATTTTTCCATGTCGACAAGGAGCGCAAACTAAATTCTTCTCAAACTTGAGCTTGGGCAATCCTCGGATCAGACCTAGGGCGCTCAGACGAGCGAGCAATTCAAAGATCATATGCCCTAGTCTCCTATGCCACTTCCAAAGCTCAGAAGTCGAATGTGCAACAAGACAATGAGAAGAACCAGATGACTCTGAAAAATCAGCTCCAAAAACTCTCCCAACTCTAAAGATCTTACACACCACAACGCCATCAGAATTGAGCACTTGCGAAGTATCGCGATGAAATCGCACTTCGAAGCCCTCATCAAGCAACTGAGATACAGACAGCAAATTGTATCCCAGGTTTTCAACCAAAGCAACATCTTTGAGAGTGAAGTTGGAGTTAATTCTTACCACACCTTTACCTTTCACTCTACTCCTTCGATTGTTTCCGAAGGTGATATGTTCCCTTTGCTTGGTTGTGGTGAGGCTGGAGAACCATGCTGCATCTCCGGTCATGTGGCGCGAACAACTGGAGTCCATGATCCACGTGCCCTCCAAGCCTCGATCTGTTGCCTACACATGATGAGAACGTCTCGATCGCTCAGTGCTGGGGTGAGTAAAATAATGGCGAGGCATCCAGCACTGAGTGACACGAGTAGTAGGCACAGTAAAAGCAGACGGTCTACGCACATAATAATCAGAATGATGCAAAGTGCGAGGTCTACCTACATGCTGTGAAAGAACAACATGACGAGGTCTCCTACTCTGACGAGGGACAAATCTGCTAGCCCGAGGTCTACCACCATATGGAACATGGTGAAGACCTCGAGGAGCAAAACCTCTCCGAGAAGCACGAGGAGCCTCAAAAGCAGGACGATAGTAAAACTCAGACTCATGCATACCTAAAGATGGGTAATGCATGTCCTGGTAACTCATCGCCTGAGAGCGTCGCTCATCCTTGATGCAACGAAAACAAAATCCAACCAAATGACCCGCCCGCTGACAATAAGAACAATGGAACATTCTCTTAGGGGCACTCTCATGGGTCACAGGAGCAACTCTCACAGGCTCCTTGGGTTTCTTCTGTGTGGTTTTCTTGGGAGGATTTTTCTTGGCAGGAGGAGTGGTTTTCTTTGGAGGATGGGTAGGCTTTTTGGCTGATGGGGTGTCCAACAGAGCTCTTTCTTTCTCTAGGGTAGTGGGAGAGGTAAAAACAGTTTTGGTCTTACTGTCTGAAGGTATCCTCTCAAAACCCAAACCTAGAGCTACCCCTGCTCTGTCAGCACACAACTTGGTCTTGGCCAAGAGCAGATCCATCCTACCATTCCCTTCAGTGCATTTATTAACCACAGAAAGAAGGTATTCATTTTTCAGACATGAGGTTTTCAGCTCGCTCTCTAACAATGCCTAGCTGGTCCTTAAGGGTAATGCATGTGTCACACACAGGCTGCACATCCTTAGAACTACCGGCCCTCTCCAATCTAGCCTCCAAATCATGAACATGCTTATCACGTAAATTAATGCTATCACGTAATAAAGAGCAGTTCATGCAATCAATAATATCATGAGGTCTAGAATCCACCTCCAAAAGTTGCTTCTGTGCAGTCTCAAGCTCAGAAAGAGTTTGAGCATGAACAGAACGCAACTGAGCAAGCTCACTCATGACAACAGAACATGACTCACATTCAGCATCATCAAATTTAGACTTAAGCATGGCATATTCAGTAGAAACATTTTCTAGCCTAAGTCTAAGGTCTTTTCTTTCTCTAGCGGCTTGCACAAGTAATCTATCCTGACCAAGCACTACCTCATTCAGCTCATCTAATTTAATTAGAAGCTGGTCAGATGATAGGTTTACCTCAGATGAGTCAAGCTCATCGCCGCTGTGATTGCTGTCGGCCATAAAGCAAAGGCCGGTGAAGTCACGTCCCTTCTTGTCCTTCTTGTCCTCCTTCCTTGGGGACTCCTCCTCCTCAGAGCTCGACTCCTCAGTTGAGGAAGTGTCGATGTCGCTGAGAGCAGCAACAAAAGCTCTAGAAGCGGCCTTGGCTACTTTCTTAGCCATCTTGCCGCGCTTGCCCTTTACAAAGGGCTTCCTCTCCTTTTTGTGGTATTTGGGGCGGTCACTCTCATCTCTCTTCTTGATCTTGGGGCAATTGGCCTTAATATGAGAGGTGTCGCCACATTCATAGCAACCACTAAAACCACTTCTCCTCTGATCCCGTCTCTCATGATGAAAGCGGGTGAACCTCCGGGCAATGAGAGCAAGCTCATCATCGGCTAGAGTGTCCACCTGCTCCTTTGTGACAGAGACTAGGGAGGACAAAGCAAAACCATCTGCAAGAACACAAGTGCCTGATGTGCTTGGTTCTGCAGTGGTGCCACGGCTAGTGCTAGAAACCAATGCCAATGGCTGTGGCAAAGAGCTTCTGTGCACAGCAAGAGATGCCTTGGCAATCTCTGTGGACTTTAGCTTGCTAAAGAGTTCATCACAGGTTAGAGTGTCATAGCCTGTGGACTCCTCAATGCTGGATATCTTCACTTCCCATATGCTACGGTCAAGAGCATAGAGAAGCTTGATAGCCCTATCATGATCACTGTAAGCAAGCGTCCCGTTGGATCGCAAGTTACTCACTATCGCGTCAAAGCGAGAAAACATGGCATCTACAGATTCACCAGGTGCCTGCACAAACAGCTGATACTGTTGATTGTAGGTGCTTTGGCGCCTGGCCTTAATCTGAGCAGAGCCCTCATGAAAGACAGTGAGTGTTGTCCAAATCTCCCTAGCAGTCCTAAGGTGTTGCACCCTATCGAACTCACTTCTACTCAAACCGATGAACAGTATGTTTCTTGCCTTGGAATTGGCAATATACTGATCTTTCTCAGTCTGAGAGGTGCGAGTCTCAGGGATGGAGTATTGTGAGTCCACAATCTCCCAAATTGCATTTCCTTGGCTTAACAAGTAAGCCTCCATGCGCACCTTCCAGTATGCAAAGTCTATCCCATCGAACAGAGGAATTTTACTGCCTCTATCCATGTCGCCAACAGATCACAAAACCGGTTAAGGTCAACTGGTGATCTTAACCTGCTCTGATACCAATTGTTGGACAGGAAACGGCGACCAGAGGGGGGGTGAATGGGAGCTTTTTAAAATTTCGGGCTAAAAACTAGCCTTCGGATTCAGTTCTGTCTTCTGCGGAACAGGCTTCGAACACTACCTTCGAAGGTCTGGTTCGGAGGTACTTCGACACCTTCGAACACAGGCTTCGGAGTAGCAAAAGTTCGAAGCCAAGAAGACTTCGCTTCACTTACAACCCTCGGAAATCTACTCTGCTAAGTCAGTGCAGGCTCCGCACCCGAGGTGCTTTGAGCAGGCTTCGCACTTCACCCTTCGCAGGAGTGGACAACCCTCTGAGGACTTCGACCAAGTACTTGGCGGCAGCAACTGGTGCTGGGCTTCGTACACAAAGGTCTACACACACGGACTACACTAAGGGCTTCGACACAAGAAGCAAAACGGGCCTCGATCAGGGCTTCGCTAGTAAGCTGTGAGGTCTGGCCTCAAGTTACACAGAGCGACAGCACACTGAAAAACACACCTCGTACGAAAAACAACCTTCGCCTCAACAGGCTTCGGTGCACAACTACAGGCGAGGTATGCAAAGCGAGCTCAAGCAAAAGCACAGGAAAACAGGGCTTCGCCGCTTGAACAAGGAACACAAAAATGAACTCTCTGGATGTATTACGATCGAAGTATGTGGCTACAGGAGCTCAACAGTAAATGCTCAAAGTGTTAAATGTTACCTACCGAGCCCCCATATTTATAGCCCACAGTTCACCCAAAGGAAGTGACTACTTTACCCCTAGGGTTTACACAAGATTTGACTCTACAGAACTAAGGGGTACAAAAGGTAGTCCACCTTTATTCTGGAGGCTTCTCTATCAGCTTTGCAGAGGGGACAGTGTCAGCCTTTTACAGAACAGACAGTGTCAGCCTTTGCAGTCTTTGACTTTCTGCAGCCTCCCCTCGCACGCGAGGGTGCGGTAGCTTCGGCGAGAAGCCTTGAGCCTGGTGGCCTTCGCTTCGCCGAAGATGACCTTCGATACAGTGACGGTTTTGAGCCGAAGCCGTCAAAGCTCCTTGGGCCTTCGCACCAACACCTCCGGAGTGGACCATCACGGCTTCGCAGCTTCACCCAGCTCGAACTCCGTCAGTCCGTGTACCGAAGCCATGCAGGCCGAAGCACCTCAAGTCAACCTTGCTCCGAAGCTAGCCTTGCTCCGAAGCCTTTCACCCTCCGAAGCCCCACCTTCGGAGAACCACCCTTCGAAGTCCCTACTTCGTCCAAGGCCTCCGCATGAAGCATTCCATGAGCACTTCGTCGCAGTGTCTCTCCCCGAGCACACTCCTCGACGAGCCTCACCCGGACCATGCCTTCGATGTGCCTCGACTTCTGAGACCTTCGTCGGGTACATTCGAGTGTCTCCCTCCGGAGCACACTTCGAACAACTTGCCTCCGCAGAGGACTTGATCCAACCAACTCCGAAGTCACTCCATCCGGAGTACCTTCGAAGTGCCTCGCCTCTGAGGACTTTGTCTCGGAGCACCTTCAGCCGGAGCCACGCTCCGCACTCTCTGCCTTCACCTGGCGCGCCTCGACCCGAGGACCGACCCGGACCACCTTCGCAGCCACCGTGACGGAGCTCCCCGCTCCCCTGGCATCAAGCCTCCCGCTCGACCCAGGTTCACCTGCTGCGAACCTTGTCCGTCGCCTCCGAAGTCCCTGCGCACCACCGACAAACAGACAAGTGTATCCAGTACTCCGGAGACCTCTCCGGGTTAGCAACCTCCGGTACACACTCCGGTGTACCGCCCAGAGTACCGAAGCCTTCGGTACGAAACCAGTCATCGCGTACTGTCGGACCCCTCCGACGAGCACACTCCGCTGCACAGCTGCAGCAAGCAAACACCGAACACCCTTCGGTGAAACCACCTCCGAACACCCTTCGGAGGTACCACCTCCGAACACCCTTCGGAGGTACCACCTCCGAAGCCCCTTCGGAGGTACCCTTCGAACAGAGGGTAAAAAGCTTGTCAATCACTCATCACAAAACACCGAAACCAACCCTTGGTTTCTCAATATATTTCTGAAAATACTTTAAATACCTCTTTATACCCTTTTGAACTACAACATAGAGTAGATGGTCAAACCAGTAGCTGAAAATTTTGTATAGACTCCCAAGGCCAAGAAATGTTTTTGAGAATTTTTACAAATTTTTGTCCACTTTGGAAATGCCCCAAATGATTTAATCTATTTTCTGCAATTATTTTTAATCAGAAAATAATTTCAAACAGTAGTGGGCTCCCTCCCCTCCCTTCTCTCCCTCCTGACCAGCCCAGCCCGTACCTCACGCGCCTCTGACTGACGGCCTGACCCCACCTGTCGGCGCCGAACGTTTTCCCTCGCGCGCACGCCTGACACCTCGGCCCCACCCGTCAGCCTTCCCCTTCACTCGCTCGCGCCCGCTGGCCAGTGGCCCCCGCCTGTCAGCTTCGCCTTCAACCTCGCGCCGTCGCCCCCAAACTACGCCGACCACCTTTACTCCCTCGGATCCGTCCCCGCCGGCCCCCTCACCCTAATCACTCGCCGGCAATGAATTCCCCTCAACGCGCCGACCGTTTTCCCCCTATTAATTCGGCCGATCCGCGTCCAGGTTCGATGAACCGCGTCAACCCGAGCTCACCGGCGTCATAGCGTCATTAACCTCGGCCACCGTCAATTGCGCCCTCCCTGCCCCCGCCGGTACCTCTATTTAAGCCCTTGCCCTCCACCGCGTTCGGTTCACGCATCCATTCGCACTCAGACCAAGCAGAGCGCCCGCGCTTCGCCTGTTAGCGCACTCCCTCTATTTCTCCTCCGGCCACCGCTCGCCGTCGCCTCGGACCACCTCCGCCCGTGCCTCCGCCACCAACGTGACCGCAAGAACGACCCCGACCTTGGCCACCCCTCCGCCGACGTCGAACCCCGCCGGAACACCATCGCCGACGAGGAGCCCGAACCACTCCGCCGTCTACCCTCGTCGCCGGCCACGCCCCGTCGTCCCCGGACCACCGCCAAGGTACCATCGTGACCGTCGTAGCGTCCCCCTTCCATTTCTAGGCTTAGCTAGGACCGCCGTCGCTCGCCGTGGCCGTTGGCCCGCTCGCCGTCGTCGGAGAAGACGACCGACACGGGTCGAGTACCCGTGCCGTGTCGGATCTGATCCCGACCGTGCGATCGCGATCGGACGACGCGCGTGAGCCCACGTACGCGATCTAATCCGCACCGTCGGATCTGGTCAAAGCGTTACGTTTTGATCTCACGCGTTCGTTTTCATTTAAAACCGGCGTGCGATCTCGTGCGTCCACGTGGTACCCCTTCGAACGTTTTAATCCTGACCGTCCACGTCGACTTACGCATCCCGCCTCGCCCTCGCGCGTCGGATCTGGATTCGACGGTCCAGATCGACCCGGCGCACGCGCACAGTGCGCGGGTTCACCGTGAGCCTGGCTCACCGTGGACCCGAGAGGGTTTAAAGTTTAAAATAAATTCCAGAAAAAGTTTAAAACTTGTAAAATTCATATCTGGCGCATTTGAACTCTAAAAATTGCCATTCCAATTTCAGAAAATTCATAATATTATTCTCTACATGTTTATACAATAAAAACAGTAGGCTTACTTTGATTTTTCATGTTTATTTAAATAAGTATTCAAATGCCCCTATGATTAAAATATGAATTTAAACATTTAAACTTCAGAAAATTTATATTAATTCTTTCCTGTCCATGTACTGAAAGCCCTCAAAATGACATGAGCTTTTCATTTTATAAATCATTAAGGAACTTAATATAAGACTATTCACATTTAGACACTTGTTTTCTAAAAAGGACAATCCTTCATTCTAATCCCTTTTAAAATTAATTATGAAATAAATTTCAGAACCTTAACAATTGAAATTATTTCATTTCTAAACCAAACCAACTGTAACTTATGTGCTTATAATGTAATGTTATATGGTTTGATTGAATGTGTTCTTTCTATTTTACTTTGTTATATTAAAAAGACTACGACGTCGCCGAGGAGCCGGAGTACTTCCCGGAAGTCCCTCCCTCGCCTTTCGCTGAACAAGGCAAGTCACCAAACCAATCTTTTGAGCATATTGAACCCATGTTTGATTAAACTATCGCTAAAACACGTAGGTTATATATGCATTAGTCAAATGAACCCTTACATTATATTTAATTAGGATCCCCCGACCTTGATGTGCAACCCAAGCCATGCTATCTCGCCTAACCTCCTTGTCACCATATGATCAATGATATTAGCTAGTGTCCAATGTATTGACACGATCGCTATAGGATAAAAATGAGTCGTAGCAAAATGGTTCTATTATATGATCCCCGTTACTTCTTATCCTTGGAAATTCTGTTGGTGATGAGTTATGGTTGTGAGTGTATGCATGGTGGGTTCCGGGTGCAAGCTAGGGCATTGGTCGGTAGCACCCGGGGCACTATAAGGACCGGTCTGAGGGATCCGTTGCAATACACTTACGTACTAACCACAAGTCTAGTGGGTAAGTCCTAACTAAGGTATGGGTTGTTCCAAACCGAGGCCACCATTTGGAGATGGGTCGAGTTGCACCTGCGGGTGACTTGTACCAATGTGGCGCAAAAGGGGGTGCGACGTTAGCCGGGATGCGGCCCGGTGCGCCGGCGAAACCTAAAGCGGGTGGTTATCGCTTGGAACATCTCATATTGAGGTTTTGGCACGAGTTCCCGTGAAATGGGTCATCTCGTTTGGGATGAGTGCGTGCCTTGTGGGTACAGTAGTACATCTCTGATCAGAGTCTAAAATCTTTTCGAAAAGTCGAGCCCACGGTCAAGGGCGGGTTGCGTGACATCCCCCAGTTAGTTTACTTTGAGTATGAATGTGCATGATGGATTGACATGTAAGGACCGTTGAGCGAGGTGGGGCTGACTGTACCCCTCGAGTTAGTTGATGTTGATGATGTTCATGTTTACTTTCCGCATGATTAAAATATGATTACACTAAATGCAATAACTGCAACTGCACTTTTCCGCAATGTTAGCCATTATCCTTCCTTGTTTATTATCCTGTATTATTATTTGCATTTGCGGTGGCTTGTTGAGTACTTTTTGTACTCATACCCGTTGGACCCCACAGAGGATGCTTACTTCGAAGACGGTCTGGAGTAGCGACCCAGTCGGGAAGAAAAATCCTGAAGAAGATGTTCGTCATGCCGTTTTCTAATTATTTTACTTTACTGTTTTTAATAAAACAATGATGTAATAAATATGGTCTGCGTACCATGAACACTGTCGTATGTACGATTGTCGCATGATGAACCTCTTGTATTATTGTTTTTCTTATGAAATTCAATAATGTCTCGATTTGTTAAATCGGGGCGCTACACGACGCCACTTGGGTCTCCGATGACTACGTTGTCCCCTCCATCATGTACAGCTCCATTTTCCTAGAGGTGCTCGACATCATCCTCGACAAGCAGTAGAATACTCGTGAGCTATGGGTTGCCGCTGACACCCTATTCTGCGGCAACAAGGAGAGCCACGCCATTGTCCTCCTTGATGAGTTTCATAGTCTTAATCAAGGTGATCTCTCCATCACTGCTTATTGCAACGAGCAAAAGCATCTTGCAGATGCGCTCTGCGACGTCGATACACCCATTGATGATCGTTTGTTGGTGTTGAATGTTCTTCTTGGCCTCAATAAGACCATGTCCCATGCTGCCACCATTGTTGCCATGAGACACCTCTGCCAAACTTTATCGCCCCTATATCTGAGCTTCTGAAGGAGGAGATGCACCTCGGTGTTGCTGCCAAAGTCGAGGCTGCCAATGCCCTTTTCACCAGAGCCAACGCCACCATGTCCTCTTGTTCTATGCAGAACTATCACGGTGATGGTCGCGGCGGCAGCGCCTCCTCCAACAAGCTCAAGAACTGGAAGTAAAAGGGCAGTAATAAAAACAACTTCCATAATGACATGTTCTCTCCCATGCCCCGTCCGTCGTTCCCCTCTGGGCCTTGGGTCTTCTACAGTCCAAGCCCTAGGCAGTGGGTGCACGGGCATTGGACAACCCTCCGACACCATTTTTGCGCTACTAACGCCTTTTGGATGCGGTGCTCCGGGGATCCTTGGTCCGTGTCCTCCTCAAGCATTCAACACTATAGCCATGTCACCTTTCCAGTCCTAGCCTTCTACACTAAATCATGCCTTATCTCAGCGCTGAATTCTTTCGAGCTCAGTGGTGCTGGTGGATGGGTCATGGACTTCAGTGCCTCTTCCCACATGACTCATGATGATGGTAACCTACATTGCCTCTCCCCAATCTTCCCTGTCTCTCATGTGACTGGCGTTAATGGTTCTATGGTCCCTATCAACCATGCTGGTTCCTGCACCATTCTTCGTTCTTCGTTTGGGTCTTCCTTTCACTTAAATCGTGTTCTTCATGTTCCTTCTTTAATTCGTAACTTGATCTTTGTTCTTCAATTTACCCGTGATAACACTTGTTCTATTGAATTTGGCCCTTTCATCTTTTCTGTGAAGGACCTGCACACGAAGGCGACTCTCTATCACTATAATAGCCATGGAGACCTCTACATTATTCCTGACACACCAGCCAGCTCCACTGCTGTTTTTGCCTCCCTTGCAGTCTCCCTTGAAGTATGGCATCAGCATATTGGTTATTGAGAAACCAAGGGTTGGTTTCGGTGTTTTGTGATGAGTGATTGACTGGCTTTTTACCCTCTGTTCGAAGGGTACCTCCGAAGGGGGTTCGGAGGTGGTATCTCCGAAGGTGTTCGGAGTAGGGTACCTCCGGAGGGGTGTCGGAGGTTGTACCTCCGAAGGATGTTCGGAGGTGGTTTCACCGAAGGGTGTTCGGTGTTTGCTTGCTGCAGCTGTTGCAGCGGAGTGTGCTTGTCGGAGGGGTCCGACAGTACACGTTGACTGGGTTCGTACCGAAGGCTTCGGTACTTTGGGCGGTACACCGGAGTGTGTACCGGAGGTTGCCAACCCGGAGAGGTCTCCGGAGTACTGGATACACTTGTCTGTTTGTCTGTGGTGCGCAGGGACTTTGGAGGCGACGGACGAACGTAGCAGGTGAACCTGGGTCAAGCGGGAGGCTTGATGCCAGGGGAGCGGGGAGCTCCGTCACGGTGGCTGCGAAGGTGGTCCGGGTCGGTCCTCGGGTCGAGGCGTGCCAGGTGAAGGCAGAGAGTGCGGAGCGTGGCTCCGGCTGAAGGTGCTCCGAGACAAAGTCCTCGGAGGTGAGGCACTTCGAAGGTACTCCGGATGGAGTGAATTCGGAGTTGGATGGATCAAGTCCTCTGCGGAGGCAAGGTGTTCGAAGTGTGCTCCGGAGGGAGACATTCGAAGGTACCCGACGAAGGTCTCAAAAGTCGAGGCGCATCGAAGGCATGGTCCGGGTGAGGCTCGTCGAGGAGTGTGCTCGGGGAGAGACACTGCGACGAAGGGCTCATGGAATGCTTCGTGCGGAGGCCTTGGACGAAGGAGGGACTTCGAAGGGTGGTACTCTGAAGGTGGGGCTTCGGAGTGTGGAAGGCTTCAGAGCGAGGCTAGCTCCGGAGTGAGGTTGTCTTGTGGTGCTTCGGCCTGCATGGCTTCGGTACACGGACTGACGGAGTTCGAGCTGGGTGAAGCTGCGAAGCCGTGGTGGTCCACTCCGGAGGTGTTGGTGCGAAGGCCCAAGGGCTTTGACGGCTTCGGCTCAAAACCGTCACTGTATCGAAGGCCATCTTCGGCGAAGCGAAGGCCACCAGGCTCAAGGCTTCTCGCCGAAGCTACCGCACCCTCGCGTGCGAAGGGAGGCTGCAGAAGGTCAAAGACTGCAAAGGCTGACACTGTCTGCTCTGCAAAAAGTTGACGCTGTCCCCTCTGCAAAGCTGACAGAGAAGCCTCCAGAATAAAGGTGGACTACCTTTTGTACCCCTTAGTTCTGTAGAGACAAATCCTTTGTAAACCCTAGGGGTAAAGTAGTCACTTCCTTTGGGTGAACTGTGGGCTATAAATATGGGGGCTCGGTAGGTAACATTTAACACTTTGAGCATTTACTGTTGAGCTCCTGTAGCCACACACTTCGTTGTATTCATCCAGAGTTCAATTATTTTTGTGTTCCTTGTTCAAGCGGCGAAGCCCTGCTTCTTTGTGCTTTTTGCTTGAACTCGCGTTACATACCTCGCTAGTTATAGTGCACCGAAGCCTGTCTAGGCGAAGGTTGTGTCTGTGCGAAGTGTGTTTTTCAGTGTGCTGTCGCTCTGTGTAACAGGAGGCAAGACCTCGCTGCTTACTAGCGAATCCCTGATCGAAGCCCGTTTTGCTTCTTGTGTCGAAGCCCTTAGCGGTGTCCGCGTAGTGTGCGTTTAGACCTTCGTGTACGAAGCCCAGCACCAGTTGCTGTTGCCAAGTACTTGGTCGAAGTTCTCAGAGGGGTGTCCACTCTTGCGAAGGGTGAAGTGCGAAGCCTGCTCGAAGCACCCCGTGTGCGGAGCCTGCACTGACTTAGCGGAGTAGATTTTCGAGGGTTGTTAGTGGAGCGAAGTCTTCTTGGCTTCGAACTTTTGCTCCTGCGAAGCCTGTGTTCGGAGTTGTCGAAGTACCTCCGAACCAGACCTTCGAAGGTTGTGTTCGAAGTCTGTTCCGCAGAAGACAGGATTAAAACCGAAGGCTGTTTTTAGCCCGAAATTTTAAAAGCTCCCATTCACCCCCCTCTGGTCGCCGTTTTCGGTCCAACAGTTATCCTGGATGCGACTCCACCAATCAGCTTCGTCATCTTAGCTACAACCTACGTTACCCAGATACGAGGATACGGATATGGATACGCGATACGGCGATACCTCGATACGTCATTTTCCAAAAATCCCTGATACGGCGATATGCGATATATATATACATATAAACACAAAAATCAACAATACTTATAAAAATAACAACAAATGTAATAAGTTAACGCATAAAAAAATAAGTTGAAGAGAATGCAACAGCCCTACCTCTGGCGCATCAAGTGTTGCCACTGCTCACTGGAAACATGCTAAATTAAAATCTAAGAACTATAAAGGGAACGAAAGAGAGAGAATAGAATAGAGAAGGGGAAAAAGAAAAAGAGAAAGCTACCTAGATCTGGCAGGAGGGAGAGCCGGGGTGGCTCGGCATGCAGGGATGCGGCGACCGGTGGCCAGCGGCAGGTCTAACTCCAGGCGCCACGATGGGAGGCGGTGGGCCAAGCCCCAGGCAACGAGACAGGAGATAGCGGCGGCGGATCTTTGTCTGACGTGAGTTGGGTCAATGTTATGCATGAGGAACTTGAAAACTTTGAAAGATATCAGGTTTGGATTCACGTTGATTCACCCCCTAACATTCATTTAATTGGTACAAAATGAATTTTCAAAAACAAACAGATGGAGGATGGGGCGATAGCAAGAAACAAAGCTAGGCTAGTGGCTCAAGGTTATACTCAAGTCAAGGGGGTTGATTTTGGAGAAACTTTTGCACCCTATGATTCACTCCCCTGCATATTTTAGCCATCCCATGCATTTGTCTGCTATAATATTGTACAATTTCCTTCATCATAAATAGCACTGGTTCTCATCGTGGACTCATGGTACTAATCACCCTATGAATTTTACTCTTAAATCAATATTTTCTACCATAGTGTAAGTTCTGCTAATATTTTTATTGTAGTAGTCAACTACTTATACAGTGATAATTTACTTCATCATTTGTACAGGGAAAGAGAATACAACATGAAGGACAACAACTTAGAAGGGAAGTACAAGAACTGGCAGAAGAAGTTACATCCTGACCTAGTTCATTCTAAATCTGAGGTCTCTGGCATTCAGCTAATGCAAATAAACTTCCAAACATCATCTGATTTGGCTTCTTTTTTGTAGAAAGAAAGAGCTTTTGCTGCAGAGCAATCTACATTTGTGATTGATTCAGATAACCCAATTATTAGTTTATATTTCCATACAGCTTGTTTTCAGTAACCACAAACAAAACTAAGAAATTTGTACATCTCAATTCAAGATCAATTTGAACAAATTGTATATTGCATAGTTTGCAGATGATGGAGATTAGAGAAGCAGTTAATGAGGCCAGGGACTCTCAAACCCTGGAGAAGATACAATCTCAGGTTCTGCTGGACATAATTATGCCATGTTATCACTAGCATTCATAATTACGTTTGAATGGTTTCTTGTCTGACATTATATGCCACTGACAATGCTGCAGGAAGGGTAAAGACATTTCTGCTTTCAGTAAGGCGACTTCCTCAGATTTATATAGACAGTTCGGGGTTAGAAAAACTGAACCAAACACAACCTACAAATCTTCAAATCTTCGGCTGTCAGAAATTGAAATAAACATGGTCTTCCGAGAGTAGGACCAATAGCGTGTGGAACTTAAGTATGAATCACTACTCCAGAGTCCATAGACTGCACTGGCAGAAAACATATAGATCAATCTTTGCATTATACTACACCATACATACAATGAGCTAATAATGGTTTTGTTGGTAGAAAGAACCAAAAAGAAAGGGGAGTGGATTGAGCACAAATCATGGACTGGGGTTAGGAAGAGCAGGTGATTCCATCGATTGCATCCTTTGGGAATTGAGCAGCAATGAAGCTGAAGCATCAAAGGGCCCAAATTTTTTTATAGAAAAAAGAGCAGCAGAAGAAAGAAAAAGAGGTACTGTTTTTTTTCTTTGGAGCCCTGCACTGCACTGTCAGGCCGCCATGCCAACGCCAATGCCATCACGAGCATAGCTAGCTGCATGATGTGGCCTGTCAGCCAGCCAGCCATGGCCATAATAGACTCATATAGAGAGAGAGAGAGAGAGAGAGAGACAATGGTTGTCTGCCTGCTTCCTCTTCAGTTCAGCTTTTGGGTGTGGATGAGCTCGAGCTCCTCCTTTGCAGTACAAACTCTGCTTTAATTCATGGCGTAAATGCCTAAAGAGAAAACCTTTATATGGAAGAAGAAGAAGAACCCCCTGCTTGAGACTGTGGCTAAGCGATGGCAAAGCATGCCAGAAGGCTGTCTGTACCAGTGTACAGTGATATACACCCCCTTCCATTTATTCCATGGTAACCTAATCCACTAAAATTAGTGACAAATCTGAACATTTCTACAGATATCAGTAATCGGAATTCTGAAAGTCTGTACTGTACCACGAAAGTTATGGCTTTGCAGTTCGCTTTAGTAGTTTAGGCGCACGTTAGATGCATGCAATGATGCAAGCATCTTACGATATGAGCTTCTAAGGCCATCTCCAACGGGGCGCTTGAACGGACGTTTAATATAAAAAAACCGGTTTTTTTGAAAACCGGATGCTTCATGGCAAGAGGCGGCGCCAAACGTGGCGTCGACGCTTTGCCGATGCTTACAAAAAATTAATCAGCCGCAGCTTGAACAGATGCTAAGGTCAGCCAACAAACAAGCCATGCATGCTGGAAACAGCAACAAACTCCAACACATGGTGGCAAACAATGGTGGCAACAACTTAGAAAATCCATCAATGTTACAAAACCTGCACGAAAAGAAGCTCTATATGTGATAGCAGAAACTTACTAATTGAAAAAATTATTCCACATATTCATTTGATGCTCCTTTGAGGTATCTGCAATAACAAAGGCATCATATTCAGACAAAATGCAGAAAACATCAACAAGAAAACAGTGCTCGTAGCAGAATGCAGATGCTCAAATCTACTAGCAACTTTTTATAGCAAAAAACATAAATGTTAGTAAATCCTAAATCTTAATCCCCTAGTACTAGAACCTAAATCTTAATCTCACCTGGAGGTCTCCCATGGCTTCCATGGCTTCGGCGACGTTGGCCGTGTTGGCGACGGAGGTACTTGAGCCCTGCGATAAGGGGGTGGTCAAGGTGCTCGTCGTCCGCACCATCGTCGTCGCCATCGCCACGCACGCCGTGGGATTCGATTCGGCCCCCACGCCTGCTTCGGACGACGGCGACGCTGCCCTCAGGCCGCCCATGGATCTGGGCATGCAGGTTGGGAGAGTAGGCGGAGAGTAGCCTCCTCGCGCCGCTCTCCGTCGAGGAGCAGGTCCCAGTTCAGCAAGTTGGGATGAGGTGGAAGTGAGCGAGGTGGAAGGCGTCGCAAACCCTAGCGAACGGGGGAGAGAGGGGCGGAGAAAGCCTGCTCTCCGGTGAGAAAAGGGGGAGAGAGGGGAGGACAAGGTTTGCTGTGTTAGCTGAGAAATTGGGAAGAGACTAGAGAGGGGAGCAGAAGCCTCGGGAGATTAACTTAATTAACTGTTTTTATGGTTTTTAGCACCACGTTAAAAAGCTAGCATTGGACAATACAATGCTTAATAAGGTGCTATGATTTTAAAAAATAAATCTTAGCACCTATCTTTAGCATCTTGCATTGAAGATTAAGGCTCTTAGACAAAATGCTTAGTATTTTTTATTACTTTAGCACCTTTTTAAGCATTCTTGCATTGGAGGTGGCCTAATGATATGTTAAACCGCGTAGAAGGGTAGCTGATTTGTTATTTTAATCGCAAAGAGCGAAGCGCAAGTACAAGCAAGTCAATTGATTAATGGAAGAAGAGGAGAAACTGGTAAGTAGAGTGCAGGAGGTGAGGCTGCTTCCAATTTTGTATACATTTCTCAACAGGAGAGCATGAGATCCTAGAATTCTAGAAGGAAGAACCCTCTCCTCCTGCTTCTCCTTCAAGAAGGACAAGAACAGCCAAGAAAGGTGCCACTTTTGAGATGAGATGAGCTAATTAATCACTAATTCTCCATCATAATCAGATCCTAAGAACATACAGAGAGGAAAGATTGGTTTTTTTTACTCTAGGAATCAAGAACAACTGATCTGCAATGGCGGCATCCTTTCATGGGGTTAATATCTTGGATGAGCGATCTAAAGAAAAGAAAAGAAAAGGAATGATCACTGATGGCTACTTGTCTCTTTCTCTCTAGTTTTATGCGGATTGCGACGACGAGGCTCCGTTCTCTGGGTGGGTGGCGGTGGCGGTGGCGGTGGCGGTGGCGGTGGCGGTGAGGGGAGCGGCGGCGGCGGAGGAGGAGGCTGTGCCGTTGATGCTGAAGTCAGCGGCGGTGGGAGGGGGTGAGGTGTGGTTGGTGGTAGGGGGTGGGGTGGTGGAGGGGTTGAATGGTGCTGCGCCGGTGGTACCGGGAGCTTGAAGATATGCGGCGGCTGTGGCGGCGGAGGAGGAAGCGCTGCGGCGGGCACTGTGGCCGCCGAGGAAGTTGTGCTTGTTGTTGTGCATCCAGACCTTGAAGACGCCCTTGCCGACGCCGATGTCGCGGCACCACTCGTGGACGATGCCCTCGTCGCGCTTCTGGAGGCGCCATCCGAGGCGCTCCGAGAGCTCCTGCATCCGCTGCTTCTGCTCGGCGGTGAACTTGGTGCGGAAGCGCTTCCTCACCATCGCCCCCTGCGGCGGGGCGACCCCCGGCGACACCTGGGGCGGGAGCCTCTGTCCCTGCCCGCTGGAGCCCAGCGAGAGCAGCATGTGCGGCGCCGAAGGGTAGTACGGCGGCGGCGGGGAGACCGAACGCTCGTCGTCGTACTCCGAGCCGTCAGACTCAGAGTCGGAGTCAGACTCGTCGCCGTCGATCCCCGGAAGCCGGAACTCCGGCGTCTCCTCCACGCGGTGTGGCTGCCCATGGAGCACGCTCGCCGGCATGGGCGGCGCAGGCAGCGCTAGCGGGGGAGGAGACGGCAGAGACCCCTCCGCCAGCCGGCGGTGAAAGTTGCGGTGGCAGCCGCAGGCCGCGCACATCAGCGACGTCGGGTCGGCCGGGTCGGCCGCCGGCGACGGCATGAACTCCCCGCAGCCATCCAGCGCGTGCCCGCCCAGGCTCGCCGCGTGGTTCTTGAGGCACTCCCGGTACACCGTCTCTCCAGCCCCCACGCCCACGCCAACCGCCGCCGGCTTCACGGCCTTCTTGACGGCGCCGTTGGGGAACACGCCCGGCTTGTACCTGACGTCCATGGCCTCCATGGCGGTGCCACTCGCCTTGACCAAGCGAGGTGAAGCCAAGGCGATGAGATAAGAATAAAAAGGCCAGGGAGAGAGAGAGAGTGACACTAAGGGGAAGAGAGAGAAAACTTTATACAAAATAAAATTAGGTTAATTTTTTCTATTTTATTACAATTTTCACGGTTTGTTAATATATCATCGGTGTATTAATGATAAATAGAGTTCATTGACAGTGGCACGTAAACAATTATTAAAATTTATATTGATATGTGAGTAATTTTTCCAATAAAATTCTGTATAAAATTTAGGAGTGTAATTTTGTATAAAAATTAGGAGTATTTTGTTAGTGCCTACCCTCTATCTCGAGTATATTGCAATTATAGTATAACGGGATATAATTAGGCTCCTTTAAAACGTAAAAAATCTATAAGATTTTTATAGGAATTAGTATAATTTCTTCGATTTTTTATAAAAAAATTTCGATCCAAATGGGGCTCAATAATCATGTGAGTTAGTGTGATGCTACGATTGACATCGGTTTTTGTTTATGCTTAAATTAGCTATCATTGAGCGTACCAAATAGCATCCAGATTATTGACAAGCCTAAATGTGTTATTGAATTATATTTTCTATAATTAAAGAAGATTTTTAATTTTTGCTGGAGATATACCCTGACAACTTATAGTATTAAACATGTTTATTGAATTTGAATCATGGAGATTTCCGTCTAGAGTAGTGTATTGATGATAATCAACATTAGTGTGTCATATTTGTATTGTCAAATTTGGATAAATCAAAGTATAGTCACACGTAAACCGTTGTTATAAAGTTAATAACACCTAAGTCTAACAAGTGAAAGGGATGTGAGCAAGTTTACACCAGATCTCGATGTTGGGCATGACCTCCAAAAAAGTTCTCGTATCGCATCCCAACACATATTGCCTTCAAATAAGATCCTAGTGTTTAAATTATGTCAGGTAATCAGGTTACCAGCTTTTGAATTTAAAATTTTGGATTCAAAGTCTTGTCCGGTAAAAACAAAGGACTTGTATATGGCCTTGAATTAATTGTTTTCAACTAACCTTTTTTCCTATCGGTTTCCTTCTAACCCATCAAGCCAAAAAACTTTAGTTTCCTGTCGGTTATCAAATAACTGTCAAAACAAACTACTTCCCTATTGGTTCTTTTCAACCCGTCAGCCATAAATTATTTTCCTGTCAGTTCTTTTCAACCTGTCAAGCATAAACTTTTATCCCTATCAGTAATTAAAAAACCGTCAAAAAATTGCGCTAGTGATAATCTCCTAGATAATCATCAACATGTACGTACATTACCCTACCATGACACAAACACACAATATATATATATATATATATATATATATATATATATATATATATATATACACACACACACACCTCACCACAGGTGATGATATGATGTAAGGTGCAGTGAGTTCTACAAGATGGACATATCACAAGTGAGTTTAGCAAATCTTAACGATATTTTTAGTATTATAATAAATTATGAATACGTGGAAATAATTTTTAAGATAAATAAATTGATATTGTTTTTAAAATTAAGTGCCTCTTCATCCTTAAAAAAACCACATTCAGTTTTTCGCCTTTCTCCAAACTAGCCTTCACTTTTACCTTCTTATGCATCTTTAGTTCCAAAATCTAACAAGTTTTACATATTTAATATCTCTTAACTATTTCTTACATATACCTGTATAATATTGTTTTTAATTAATTAATGGTATTTAATAGAATTTCAATAGCAAAGTTCATATGTAATTAATTAATTAAAAATAATATTATACAGGTATATGCAAGAAATAGTTAAGAGATATTGAATAGGTAAAAAAATTTAGATGTTGAAACTAAAATGTGTAAGAATGTAAAAGTAAAGTCTAGATTGGATAATGTTGAAAAACTAAATCTATTTTTTAAGGATGAAGAAGCACTTAATTTTAAAAATAATGTCAATTTATTTATCTTAAAAACTATTTTCACAAATTTTTAGATGTTGGAACTAAAATGTGTAAGAAGAATGTAAAAGTAAAGTCTAGTTTGGATAACGTTGAAAAACTAAATCTGGATTTTTTTAAGGACGACGAAGAGGCACTTAATTTTAAAAATAATGTCAATTTATTTATCTTAAAAATTATTTTCACATATTCATAATTTATTATAATACAAAAAATATCTTTTTTTTGTGTAGCGAACGGTAAATGCTACGATGGCAACCTTCAAATTTGCAGCGAACAGCGGTGATCTGGTTCTCACCATGCCATGAAACTAGGAGCTGAGCTAGCTAGAGATAGAGAGATATGATAGTGTAAATGGAGGGAGAGGATGCCATAAGTTTGCCCATTATTACTCCATGATATGATGGCGAGGTAGTTGATACATACGGATACGGCTTAGCAGCTCCGTCCATCGCGTACGTTTAGGGTCGGTTTGACTAAAATCAACCACTAAATTTTAGTCACCTTTTACCTTCTGTTTGGATCTGGTGAATAAAATATAGGCTAAAAGCTTTATTGGTGTGGATAATGACTCAAATACCCCTCATTTATTACTCATTGATTTTTATGAATGCATGTATGGTGAGGGTAGTTGTGGAAAAGGGGGCATTTTAGCCCCTCTTAGCTCCTCCTTGAAAGCTAACGAGACTAAAAGAATTTAACCCCTTTTAGCTCTTGGTGTTTAAAACTTTGCATTTGCCTCGTGGATCCAAACACCGCCTTAATCGTTTAAGGGTATCATCGCCCTATCCTGGCCGTCGGATCCACGTTGATACGTGCGTGCGTGTGGTTGTGGATGACGATTCGTTGCCTAGCTGCATCCCACCGTTAGGTGAGATGGAATGAATGTGTGGGTACAAAGCACCGGCAGTGATAGGTACTGTTTGGGAATATATTTTTTTATAGTTTTGAAAAAAAAATACTGTATTATTGAGCAATACTACATTATTATACACTAAAAAAATATTTGGCAACTCCATCTAAAATCTCTGTAAAGTAAACTGCAGTATTAGAAATATTGTACTCAATCTACAGTATTGAAAACTTTGGTACAAAACATTTTTTCAATATTGTGGTATTATAAACCGTGGTATTATCATGAATGTAGTATAATATAGTTTTTGAAATACTGTAGTTTCCAAAACTTGTGTTCCAAACAGTACCTTAAATTACGCAAAATGCGAGTAAATACTGCTACGCTAGCTCTGAGTGGTGCATGGGCGTACAGAGAGGAGGCGGATTAATCATCAAAGCAGTGCAAGCGGAGTGTGTTCAATTCCGTAAGGAATGGTATCGTCTGTTATCACCAAGGAAGCTAACGGAAAAGTACATTCAATGAATGTTAACTGTTCTATTGAGATCCGACGGGGAAGAACCACCCGCTCTTCTTGTCATCAGGACCATTTATATCATTTTAGGGGTCCTAGGCAAAAAAAAAAAAATTAGGAACCCTTTTTGATCTATTTTCAGTGGGTGGGCGAATCATAGGTAGACATACACGGATATTAGTGACGAGCAGTGGCGACAGGTGAGCATCGACGAATCGACAGCATCACCTCCTACCATGTTGTCAGTCGGACCACACACATGGCTAGCTCACCGCGAGGGCATAACAATCGTCACTACCATCCACCAGCCTAGCATTAGAATTTAGGATGAGATTTAGAGCGGTCACCACTCACTAGCGCTTTAGGCTCCAATGGAGTAGCTGAGGCGATGGAAGCCTTGTTCGTCCATTGTCCGCTGCCTATTGTGGCGTTGCTATAGCAGGAGTCATGCCATCATGAGCCAACGAATTGAGGATTTAGGTTGTCGAGTAAGCTGTCGAGGATTTTGGGCGATATCACGGGAGGACAAGTGTCAGTGTGTGGCTGTCTAGCTGGCTTGCATTTGTCCATGCTGGACTGCTAATGTGCTACATTGGACTAGGACAATATCGTGCTAGACAAAGTTCCAATTTGTATATGTGTTGTGCTGCATGCCGGGCTATTTTTGGGTTGTGGTCTGTGGTGTAGAAAATATAAAAATACTAAGTCATATACAAATGTATAAATTGGAGCTCCTAATTTTTCTGGGTTCTAGGCGGTCGCCCCTCTCGACCTGGCCCAGGAACGGCCCTGCTTGTCATAAAGACCGCTTTTGACCGTTGCGAAGCGGGTCCCGGCGAGCGGCTGCTCTGCACCCTCAGATCCCAAGATGATCGAGATCCGACGGCTCCCTGACCTCAACATTAGAGGAGCTAATTCTGTTTTGTAAACTCTAAATGCACAGCAGTGTACTGTTTTTTAGGATCATTTGAAGAGGTCCACGGACACATGGAATCAATTTTATATTGTAATTTTTTTAATTTTTAAGTTAAACTTTTTTCTGATTTTGACTAAGTTTTCAAAATATGTATTCTGTAAAATCAAATAAATACACTATTAAAATATATTTTACGGTGAATTTAGTGGAATTGATTTAATATTGTGTCTTCGCTCTTTGAAAAGTCACCAAATGTTTTTGTGAAAATTGGAGTTGTGTGCCGCCGGTTTTTTACCCGGTGTCTAAAAATACCACTAAAATTATTCCACTTCTATTTATAACACACATCTATTATATATATACTATTTTATTTTTTACCAATCGAAATTAGTTTCCTCGTATTTTTCTTTTAAGAATTTTTTAACGGACCAAATTATTAATTACCACTACGCGCCACTTCTTTCTTTGCATCGGAACGAACTCACGAGCACACGTTATGAGCTCATTCCCTAAAATTTTGGGATTACAATAATTGGATACTCTAAATTACTCTAAAAAATAGGGATTCCCTAAAATTTTAGGGAACGTAGATACAAACTCAATTTTAGGGATTCTATTGGAGAGATCTGTTTAAAGTGATTTGCATTCCAAAAAGAATTCCAAAATACCGTATAGGGAGTCAAATTTTAAAGATATCATTGGAGATGCTTTACGACAAGTGTAACTTGGTCAATTCAAAAATTCTGAACAGAAAGCAGATGAGTTAAGAAAAGAATAATCTAATGAATGTATGGTATAAATAGAAGCGGAAGAATTTGGTATTTTTAGGTAACAAAACAAAAATTGTGCTAAACTCCAATTTTCCCAATGTTTTTCTGAGGGTACAGTTGACCAACCTATAAACAGTTTTATGTATACAAAACATCACACGGTCACAAAGACAAGGATCATACATAAATTTGAAATAATTACATATCTCACGCAAAATCGAGGAAAATTTGTAAAAATGTCATTACAATTTTCTGTAATTTAAAAAATGTCACAGTCGGTGACTGTAGTAGGCCCATCTGTCAGCGAAACACCGATTATATATTTCAAAACTGTGAAAATTGTAATGACGTGAAAAAATTTGGCCCCAAAATCAAATATAATATATAAAATGTAACAACCACTACGAAATTATGTCGACATAAACAGAAAAAAAGTTATCATAATTAGCAATATTGTGGAGATTGATGCTAACGAAGAATTACGTACTAGTATATATCTTAACTAGACCGTGTGTGTATATATATATATATATATATATATATATATATATATATAAACACGGGAGCGCTATTCTACACCACGTATATAGAATAACTATTCTATACCGACTACTTTCAGTAGTAGATTTTCTCAGTAGAATAACAATTGAGTATTATTTTTTTCTCAGTAGTACATTTCTTGGTAGAATAGTTATTCTACACCAGTGGTGTAGGATAGCATTTGTATATATATATATATATATATATACATACGTATATATGCATATATATATACACACACACAAATGTTATTCTACACCACGAGTGTAGAATGTTATTCTACACCGACGTGGAATGGGAGGTCATGATTAGGTGGGGCGTGAGGGCACGCTGAATGAGGTGGACACAATTGAGTTGATCGGTATAGAATAGCATTCTACACTTTTATTCTACGTCGGTGTAGAATAACATTCTACACCCGTGATGTAAAATAGCATATATATATATATGGTAGCGTATAGCTATTCTACACCGACTACTTTTAGTAATGTATTTTCTCAGTAGAATAGCAATTGAGTACTACTTTTTTCTCAGTAATAGATTTCTCGGTAAAATAGTTATGCTACACCCGTGGTGTAGGATAGCATTTGTATATATATATATATTGAGAGCTGGTTAATTCTATTCCAAGGGAAACGAAACCAGGGCACGCAGTGCACGTGTGAAACGAGCCGCGTGCGTGCGTGCGTCCGTTTTGATACACCGCACGCACGCACGCACACGAGCGCGCCGTACCGGCAACAAGCAGGTCGGCCGGCTTCCCCCACCTGCGACTGCGACCGCGACTCGATCACACGGAGAGGCGGCGGAGACGAAAGCGACCGACCAGGGGCCTCCCTCCTGCCTGTCTCGGATTGGAAACGAGATCCCTGCAGTGCACCAGGGGAATCGACCGCAGAAGTTAATCAATCTCTTCGCATCGTCGAATTTCGATCTGACGAATAATGAAGGAGTTTTAGAAAAAGACTTCAGAGGTGGGCTTCGTACGGAATGGGACCTGCCCTTGCCTTCGCATCATCCGATCTGCACCAAACGGCGCGGATCACGACTGTAGAGTGCAGTCAAAGCCCTAAGCCTAAGCGTCAGAGGAGTAATGGTTCACGCTATTTAGATCAATCCATGTATATGTTTTGGTGTTTTTAGATTTGTTAATATATAAATGAATTTAGATAAGACTAAAATACAAAATATTTATGTTGACTTTCCTATTTTTAAATTAAATATAGGACTATACAACTGATATTCTTTGAAATACGTGTAAAATACGAGACATCAGGTTTTTTTCTCTAACGATCTTTTTTTCCGAATCGAATTGGCAAATTTAAAGTCATGTTACTAGTTTTTCGATCAAAGTAAACTAGTACTTTCTCCGGTATATAAAAACAAGTCGTTTTGGACATGATTTCATATATCAAAGAGCAATTAATTAGTGTGTATTTTTCATATTTGCTCTTATTAAATATAGTGTAGGAGTAAACATAGCACGAAAAACAAGAAAGGAATACTACTACTTGAGGCGTATAGTTGTCCAAAATCTCTACTATTATAAAGCGGCGACTTACTCGTCCGTCCGCCCTTTCTCTCCGTACAGCGCACCTCTCACTTCCCATAAAAAACCAATCAAAATTTATACCCTAAAAAAACCGGTGCAACCGCCCTAAAAAAACCGGAAACCGGTGCAACTGCCCGGCCATCAAAGCGCGACGTGCGCGCCCCGCCCGCTGTGCAACCGCCCGCCCCTTGTGCATGCATGTGATTCATTGCGTGAGAAAAAAAGAAGAAAAGAGGAAAAGAAAAAAAAAGGAAAAAGAATAAAAAAGTAAATAAAAAACCAGAAAAAGAAAATTGTATTTATATTTTAGTCTTTTAATTTATATATTTTGCGCGGAAATAAAAAACCTATTATAAAATAAGATTCTGTTGCAAAGCACAGACCTCTCTGACTATAATAGTCTATACGAACAAGTGTTACTAACATGTCCAACGCACATACATAAAATTACAATTTTTTTTATCTTTACCACCTAGAAAGTCTAGGTCAGATGAATAACAACTGAAGTTTGCACTGTTCTTATCGCAAAAAAAAATAGATTACTAAAAACAGTTTCATTTAGAATTAAAAAATCATTTTCAACAAATACTATAAATGACTCTAAAAAATAAAAGATCCCAAAATTAATTTTTTTTGCTCTCTATTTTAAGGAACATTACATACTTCAATTTAGGGGCTCTATTAAAAACAAATATATTTAAAATTATTTACATCCAAAAATAAAATTCAAACAAATCTCTACTAATTAAAGCAGCTACTCATTCGACCGCACGATAGCATGAAATTCGTTCGTCCCACGCCCGCACAAATACGCAACTGTCCTCTCCCCCCACACGCACCACGGCGCGTCCCCCGCCCACGGCGCGTCCTCCGCACGAGAAGAAGAATAAAAAGAATAAAAAGAAAAAAGAAAAAAAATATATTTTTGTATTTTAATCCTTTAATTTTTGTATTTTGCGCAGATGCACGAATTTTGTGTAAAAAATCCTTAGATTTTTGAAAAATCACACAGAAACATAAATTTTACACAAAGTTCTTTCAATTTCTAAAAAATCAAGTAAAACTATGAATTTTACATATGCTTCGTTAGATTCACTATAAATTCTAGAAATATCCTTTTCTTAGATGAAAGGAACTTTGTAATATGAATTTCACATCCATTTTTATGTAATTTTATGTCATGTTTATAATTATAAATATATAATAGCACTTGTAATATTCTATTTATCATCATGATATTACTAAACAACGTTTGAATAAACTATGTTCTAAATAATTCTTTGTCATTAAAAATAAAATTATGTTGAAAAGGACATGCATGAAATGCTCTTACGCATCATGTTCCTCGCTGCACCTGTCTTCCGGTCCACTCTCATGGGCCGGGCCCACCAGAATCCATGGGAAGATCCGCTGACGTCACCCACACCAAACCATCGTTATATTTATACAGAAAAAATATTTTTTGTGGGGCTATCTTTCACATCTATAAATATTTTTAAGTGGTAGAGAATCCACCGAATTAATCATTAAAATATATAAATAAATAGTTAATACAAGTGATATTTTATTAAATACACTTCTTAATTATTATAACTACTATATGATAGACAGTTAATTAATTTCCTAATGAAAAATAAATAGTTAATGGCGTATGTATATCGACGAAGCTGGTTTTATTAACATAATATGTTATATTATTTGTATAAAAATTTAATTATTATAACTACTATATGATAGACAATTAATTATTTTCCTAATAAACAATCTTAACAAATATAATGCGGGGACTTACTCGTCCGTCCGCTCCGCGCGCCGCGCGCGCGTCTCTCGGCGCGCGCCTCCCTCCCGTCCGCGCGCAGCGCGCCACCCTCCCGTCCGCGCGCAGCACGCCAACAGTCCACGCGCACCCGCGTGCAACGCAACCGCCAGGACCAAGGCGACCTCCCCCGCCTCGACCGTGCGCCCCCCTCCCCCGCCTCGACCGCGCGCCCCCCTCCCCTCTTCTCTCTCCCTCTGCTCAGACCCTACCCTACCCTAACGCCGCTCACCGTCGCTCGCCGCCGCTCGCCCGCACCGCCGTCGGGTCGTCGCGCCGCCGCTCACTTGGGCAGGGTCCACCTTCGGGTAAGAGAGAAGAGGAAATCAGAACATCAAAATAAAAAAAACCGAAGGTTAGGGTTAGGCCCTAACCCTAACCCTAAACTAATAGTGAGGGGTCGGGCTCACCTTCGCTCTCGGGGCGTGGCGCCGCCGCTCGCCGGGACCCCTCCGCCGCCGCGCCGCCGCTCGCCGGAGGCCGGGAAGCGACTAGCGAACCCTCTCGGGACCTCGGGTTTTGGCCGCCCGGGCTAGCTCGACGGAGCCCCGCTCACCCGAGGGTGAGCGCGGTGCTCCGGCGAGCTAGCCGGTGGCGGCCGAC
Organism: Zizania palustris; assembly: GCA_019279435.1. Classification (NCBI taxonomy): domain Eukaryota; kingdom Viridiplantae; phylum Streptophyta; class Magnoliopsida; order Poales; family Poaceae; genus Zizania; species Zizania palustris. The sequence continues at coordinate 43,616,682 of JAAALK010000289.1, read as the reverse complement.
CGCCGGTGGCCGCCGCCGCGCGCCGCTCCGCCGCGTCGCACGGCTCGCCGCTCGCGCTCGCCGCTATCGCTCTCGGGCCGGGGGAGTGGAAAATTGATTTATTGTTTTATTTATCCTCTGGAAAATAAGAAAAATGCCCAAAAATCAGATAAAATAAAGATTGATGCGGGTATAATTTTGTAAATTTCATCACATTCAGTAGTATTATTCTGAATTTTATGAGAATTTTTAGAGCTTTTCTATGATGTTTCCTGATTTTTATAAGACCAACGTCTTATTTAAATTAGAGAGTGAAATTTTTGAAGTCATTAAAAATTCAGAATAATTTTACTGATTTTTATGCTGATTAAACATGTGCTATTTTGTTTAAGAATTTCGCTGTGCAACCACTGTTTAATCATAATTTTGTTCATCCACCTTATTAAGTTTATATTTTTTCGATTAAATTTGAACCATATTAGAAAATAATTGTTTTTTGTTTCTTAATGAACTGTTTTTATTTCTTACTGCTAATGATACCACTGTTGTACCTATCTAAATTTTTATGCTGTAGCATTTAGGCACATCTGGTTCATGAATCTGATATAGGATGTGCATGGTTTAAACCTGATTTATCTCTAGCTTATCTGCTTCTGAGATGTTCATTTCCTATGAGTAATAATACCATCATTGCAAACCTAATTATCGTGACATTCTCCAATTATTACATGAGAAACACAAATGTATTGTTCTGAAGAATAATATATTACTTTGTTTCTTATCGTCGCAATATTACTAAACAAATGTGTTCGACAAATATATCATGTTCTAAATATATTGTCATTAAAATTATGCATCCGTTGCAACGCACGAGCCTCTCACTAGTACATAATAAAATGTAAAATGACTTGTTTTAGCAAACTCTTGATACAAACATAAAACAACTTATTTTTATGTACCGTAGGGAGTAGTCGATATTGAGTCCGAATCGTAGGCTACCTAGCGCGCACTCGCCAATCTCTCTTTTGTTGTCAAGGTGATGTTGTTGCTACGTGATGAGTGGTACTAGGGTTTTTCAAACCATATTTAAGGCTCAGTTAGAGGTAGTAGCCAAACAGATTATTATCATACGATAACCAAATTTCTGACCAAAGATTGTTGGATGATTGGATTGGGTAACCGCAATCCATCACTCAACAAGAAGTTCAGAGATAGTGAATAATCGTTTGAGCACTTTTTTTCTCTTTTTTTAAAGACAGAGGGAAAGGGAAAGACGCATGTTAGGTTATTGGGTTAATTGGTTCGGGCGAACCAGTGAGCTGCGTTGTCAGCCATCTTTAATCCCACTTTGCTCACATAAGAAGGCTACAAGCCATTTATAAGGGAGAGTAGTCATACTTCCTTAGATCAATCTTTTTGTGATGGAAAAGGCTCTCCTCTTTTTATCCGGTACAGACCGATGTTGCGTGAGAGCTAAAAGGTATGTGGAACGCTAATAGTACCGTACCATTTTTTTGAAAGAAATAGTGTAATATCCAGTAACAAACCCGAATGCTAGGCGTCAAAGCGGCCAGCCGTCCACTGAGCAGTAGCTGCTGGTCAGTTCGCCGCTTGTGTAATTGGGGGGAGTTGTCGCCTGCCACTGGCAGGACGCACGCCGGCCGGCCGGCCGTGTAGATAAACACCCGGCACGACGAACCAACGTAACTACTGCGCCCGATCGATCGAGGGTTCCCTTCCAGAACTCAGAGACGGTGAGCGGCGTAATACTGCCACACTGTCCGTCGATCGGCAAGGCGGCGACGAGCCGTCATGCATGCATGCATGCAGAAGCAACCGAAGAAGATTGGACTGGTGCGAGACTGCGAGTGGTGCCTGCCGATCTTGAGTGCAGCCAAGCCGGTGACAACGTAGGACACAGCCGCGCGCCCGGCAGCGCTGTCAGCTTGCCTGCGTTTTGGTGATGGCGCGATCTAGGCCCGCTGGTTGGGTTTTGGAAAATAAGTCTGTTTCATTGAATACCCCGTACGAAACTATTTAAAATGGTCCAAATTCTCAGAATATTCTCTCTAAATACTGAACCATTTTGTGCGATAAAAACAAGCAAACAACGCCGTCTAGTTTTTGTACGAGACGAACGAACCTGATTTTTTTTCTTCAGGACTACAAGTACTTATGTACTTGTCTACTTGATACAAGCTTTATGGTCATGTTTCTTAGAGGCTGTTTGGTCTGAAATTTTAGTCCCGTCACATCAGATGTTTGTATGCTATTTTGGAGTATTAAATGTAGATTATTTATAAAATTCATTTCATAATCGGTGGATTATTCGCGAGACAAATCTAATTAATGAGCCTAATTACGTCATGATTTGACTATAGTAAACATTTGCTAATCATGGATTAATTAGACTTAAAAAAATTGTCTCGTGAATAATTCTCTAATTCAGTAATTATTTTTATAATCTGTTCAAGTTTAATCTTTCAAATTGATATCCAAACATTCAATGTGACACAGACTAAACTTTGGTCCATGGAACAAACACCCCTTTAATGACAACTTGTCAGGGATTTAAATCACAAGCTTGTGGTCCGATGATGGGCTGCTGTTCATGTTACGTGGGACACCCAAAGTCAGACTTCAGAACAGTACTACTGCGTACGTACTGCTCTGGTATATATGCACTATTAAAGACGGTGGATGTATATCCATTGAGTCTGATTACCTCGAACACGTATACCCGTTAAAAAATCTCCCGTCAGACGACTCATATACATGTGGGTCTGATTAATTTTCCTCAAACATATACTCGTGCATCAGACGTATGGTGGTAGCCTAGATGTCTCACGTCTGGAACTCTAGAGTTGGGACTGAGTAGAGACACATACCACCGACCATCTTAGACCTTAGGGCTGGGCACTTGGAGATAATCAATGATCAAGGAAGATGAATTTAGGAAAGACTGAACTAAATTTAAGGTTTTTTGATGTATTAGACTATTGGATCGTGCTACAAATAAATGACCTATTGGATTGTGGTATCCACCAGGTGTCGAGTATAGATAATATGAAACCAAGCTAAGCAGTGAAGTAAGTGCCAAACACAAGGTCAATGGAAGTCCGGTTGGCCCGTTGACGTAAGGCAGCGGTGCCACATCCGGCTGTTGGGGTTAACGCGCTTCGGTGCTGCAATGACTTCTGTGATCGGAAGGTAGGCATAGTGTGTGTTGCAGATGCCTGATGTGATGCCACTAAACCCGGCAAATGCTGCATGGACCTACAAAAAACATAGAATTTTTGAACACTCAGACTATGATAAGATCGATACATGGTATTCATACATCGGGGAAGAAAATGCAAGCACACAGAAAAATGAACTCACAGCATTTTGTCCAAGTACAGTGCACAGGATAGCATCTGATGCATTCGCTCGACAGGCCCTAACCATATACGTCGGATCAATGTATTTAATATCAGCTGGAACACCGATGTCCTTGAAGTGTTTCTTAATCTGAAATTTGAAACCAGTGTCACTGAGTGATGAAATACAAATTTACTAAGTAGAACGGCACAATAGCAAAGTTGGAGCAGATCGACAAAAGTTTTAGTACTTGGACAAGACGTAATGACTTAATTATAAAACTCAACAGTTTGTGGAGCTTGCGTACAATAGCTGCTCTTTTTTATTAGGGGAATACAAATATTTTATCTAATGAGAAAATTGCCAGGCCAGTATAAATCTTTCACGCAACCATTTCAAAGAAAGGCCCTTGGTTTGCCCAAGAGATGTAGGATGAGCAGATACCTTTTGTTGCATGTGGACACCAAAGTCACTAAGTATTACATTTCCTGATGCATCAGTTGCATTTGATTTTTGCAGTAAATCCTGCAAGATCAAATCCAACTACATGTTAAATTCCCATCCATTTAATTTAATGAGTTATATAATGAGTTTTGGAGCAGTCAACTATGCAAAATTCTAAGACACTATCCACAGCATGTTACCTGCCCTGCACCTTCAGCAACACAAACCACACAGAATCCTTTCTTTTTCAGTAAGTGTTCAAGGTGTCGCATGACACCATGTTCTCCATCAAGTGTAAAAGATACCTTCATTCAGATAGTAAGCTCCTGTCACTAGATGTGAAGCATAAAAGAAGTGAAACTCTTCAGCATAGTGATTACAGACCTCAGGTATTAGGCAGACATCAATCTGTCCACTAGAAAGAGAAGCTTGCATGGCTATGAACCCAGTGCTTCTTCCCATTAATTTGACCAACCCAATTCCATGATATGCACTTCGTGCCTGAAAACAGAAGGAACAACCATATGGAAATATTTCTTCCCTTGAAGTTTCCATGTTACAGCATAGTAGCATACTAAGTGAGAAATACCACCCTACCTCTATGTAGGCAGAATTGATGGCACGTTGAGCTTCTTCTACAGCTGTGTCAAAACCAAAAGTCTTATCCATGAAAAGTATATCATTATCAATTGTCTTTGGAACTGCTACAACTGAAATTTTCAGTTTTCTCTTACGACACTGCAAACCAGGAAAATACATGAGAATAAACTAGAATGATCAATCGTATTCCATGAAGCATGAAGTATGTGTTTAGACTTTAGAGTCTAGAAGAGTTTTTGGATGAGAGATTTTAAAATGACCTTTGTAGACAAGATAACACACAGAATGCGAGATTTTACGTTCTGGGAAAAGTTTAGTCATAAGGAATCACATTTATTGGATATTTTGGGGCAACACAATCTCTTTTTATTATAGAATAGATAATATTATATCTTTATTTTCCAGTAACGACATTTTTAGTGCCAATTATGGGTTGGGTGTGGGGGCTTATAATTCTAGGTATGCCCTATCTAGGTGTAGGGTCAGGTTAAATATGGGTAATCGATATTTAGTAGGCTGTACTCTGAATGGTGATTGAATTAAATGGGCCGCATTCAAAAAGGCTTCAAAGTGCCTAGACCTATAAATAACAACAGAATAAGATGCAATATAGAAATATTAACCTCCTCATGGATAGCATTAGCTCCTGCATGGCTACCATTTCCACCAATTACAAAAAGCATATCAATTCTTCTGGCCTACAAACGTGAGTTGATAATGTTAAAAAATATCAAAGCAGCAAGCCAACAAAACGGACATCAAAGTCTTTCATTTCAGATCACTTACTTGTATACTATCTACAATCTCACTAGTTTTAGCTCCTCCACGAGAGACACCTAGGAAACTTCCACCAGCAAGATTTATGTTTTCCACCACTTGACGTGAAAGCTGAAGGTTGTCATCAAATTGTAATTTCACAACAGCATTAATCCCCCTTGAGCATCTAAGAGGATATGGAAAAGCATACTTACCGGCATTTCTTTCAAGCCTTTCTCAAAAAATCCGCGATAACCAAACTGAATCCCAACAATGTTCTTAACCCCATAGATCTCCAACGTAAATACTATCTGGCAATATAGGAAAACTTGGTTACGTAAGACATGAAGTGTTGGCCAGAATGATGTGGGCACTTTTTTCTTAATACAACTCACAATAATTTATTAAACATCTGTTGAAGTTAACTAAAAGCATATAGTTTACTCCACCTGCAAGATCTTTGATGCAGGGAAGTTCTGGTTCAGGATAAGGAAACATCCTAAAGTATAGCTTTGAAGCTATGCTGTTATATAAGGTTTATTCCGATGTTAGCTGTCCACCAGCACCAACTAACAAATATCCACATAACTGATACACTAGCATTACACATATAATCCAACTAAATTATAGTCTGCCTACCTTTGATTAAATACTCATAGAATAAGCTGTAAATATGACTCCCTACCCTTAACATGGTAGACGGAAAGGGAATCTTCACAAGAGTAACATGAATTCCAGGATATTTTTAGAGGAATTCAACACAGCAGCATTGTTGAAGAAACAATGTCAAATTACCTGCCTAATGACATCATTTAAACCAGGGCAGAGACCTCCACAGCTAACAATAGCAGCTTTTACTTCCCCAGGTTCATAATATATCTCCTTACGAGGCCCTGCACGATGAACCCTATTGAAAGAAATTAGGATTGACTCGCCCATTTCCCATTCTTAAAAAAAAGCATTTGAAAACATGAGAATGTAAATGTTATTAACTATTCATTTACTGGTCATATTTATCATAGATAGAGGTCAATAGTGACAAAAGTTAATGCTTCATCAAACATCTTACGGAAAAACAGTTGTCATAATAAAAATGGCAAATGAAAGGCAGATTAACTAATGTACTGCATCAGAACATACCAATGTTCAACCCAACTACAATCAGGATCAACACATTCAGCTCCAGAAGAAGTAGGGGAGGTATACTTTATCACCTAAAGAAACAAAATATGGTAAGAGCAAAATATAGTCTCCGAGGAAATCATATTTACTTGAATATTCATAAATCTGCCAAAGCATCTACTCATCTTTTTGTATTACTAGTACTACGTAAAGTAACGTTCTGCACTATGCAGCACAGGAATTCAACAGAAAACAATTAGTCTGCTGTGAAGTCAGCATATTGAATTCTAAAAATGATGTCATCAAGATTATCTAATTATGCCTGCTAAGAAGTGACCAGGTGATTAAATCAATAAATTAAAAGTTGGAGCAATGGTATGATGTACTACTGCTTGTGATCAAAAATGATTTGTACTAAAGCTTTCACAAAGGTCTCGACTCTCGAGACTAGATTTTTTTCATGTATGCATCAAGGGTCAGCTTTGAGTCCATATCTATTTGCCTTGGTGATGGATGAGGTCACAAGAGACATACAAGAGGATATCCCCTGGTGTATGCTCTTTGCGGATGATGTAGTGCTAGTTGATGAAAGTCAAGCAGGAATAAATAGGAAACTAGAGTTGTGGCGGGAGACCCTAGTGTCAAAAGGTTTTAGACTCAACAGAACTAAAACTAAATATATGAGATGTGACTTTGGAACTACTACACATGAGGAGGGAGATATCAATTTGGAAGGCTAAGTGGTGCCTAGGAAGGATGCATTTCGATATTTGGGATCAATGCTACAAGCATCAAGGGATGTCGATGAGGATGTTAACCATAGAATCAAGACAGGGTGGATGAAGTGGCGCCAAGCATCAGGAATTTTATATGACAAGAGGGTACCATTGAAACTAAAAGGCAAGTTCTATAGGACAGCGATTAGACCTGCAATGTTGTATGGTGCAGAATGTTGGCCTGCAAAAAGACGACATGTCCAGCAGATTAGTATTGCGGAAATGCGTATGCTATGTTGGATTTGTGGTCACACGAGAAGGGATCTGAGCCCGGAATAAGGATATACGTGATAGGTTAGGGGTAGCACTAATTGAAGAAAAGCTTATTCAACACTGGTTGAGATAGTTTGGATATGTCCAACGAAGGCATCCAGAGGCACCGGTGCGTAGTGGAACCCTAAGGCGTGATAGCAATGTGAAGAGAGGTAGAGGAAGACCAAAATTGACATGGGAAGAAATAGTAAAAGGTGATTTGAAAGGATAGAATATACCCAAAGATTTACCATGGATAGGAGTGCTTGGAAAACAACTATTCATGTGTCTATACCCTGATTTGTGATTCTTGTTGAGTTTTAACTCTAGCCTACCCCAACTTGTTTGGGACTGAAATGCTATGTTGTTGTTGTATGCATTTACAAATACTGAAAAATACTTTACATTATATGTGCTCAACATTGACCTTCAGAAGTGCACGGTCATCCTTATTTACATAGCCATTCCACATATTAGTTGATAAATTACTGGCATCAGTCCTGTCATAGTAACAGATGTTTTTTAAAACAGGAAATTATACAGTTTTAACCCTTCACAATAAGAACCAGTAAGTCCAAGAAGATACAGTGAACAGAAAGAAACCTGTTTTTCTTCAGAGAAAATGTAGTTAGCCTTGGCTTTAAATCATATATATCTGTAATATGCGGCAAGCTAAAACGCCGATTCCAGTCTTCTTGGTACTTTTGCTTCCAAGAAGGATCGCTGAAATCTAACTTTCCGGAAACAGCTCTTACATGCAGTACCCTAGGACTTCTTCTGCTCTTCCTTTCATTCAAGTGAGTGAAACCATATTGATGTGGGTACTTAGTTGAATGCAGGCAGTGTTGCTGTGGGGTAGAAGAGTTTGTGCTTGATATAAAAGCAATGGCCATCACAGACAAGGACATATAAAAATTACAGTGGATCCACTAATCTGCATAGAAAAATCAAGCGTTTAATAATGCATCGCTTAATCGCTGTTTAAGCAAAACCAATATGGACCAAAAAACTTGAAGAATCGACTAAAAACAAATCAAGATGATATGATCACATAAAAAATAAGCACTAGCCCAGTAAATGAAGTGGACTCTCATAGACTTGCCAGGAAATAGACAATTTTGTATCGGCTTATCTTGAGATGTGTTAACAACAGAAATATAGTGAATGAGCAATGCAGAAATGATAAATAATCCTGTTGTTACTCCCTACAACAGAGAGAATATAAATCCACCATTGCAGGGAAAAGAAGAAACGGCTTAACATTTAACACACACCTATCTGACTGTCTTACACGAACCCTCAATATACTGACAGCCCCTAAAACTTGAAGAGTATCTAGACCTACAGATCAGCTGATCAACTGCCATCGATGTGGGAATGGAATCCAGCCCTGTTCCAGAAATCAGCAAATGCAAGCTCACGGAAGACACGAAAGCAAATCCTATGCAGGGAAATTGCATTCGAGCACACATGATAAGCTCACGCAGCAACATCACAGATTCAGTCAGTCACGGAAACCACGTCCGACTCTAGCAGCAACTGAGCCAAATATACTTTCTCCAAATCACCTCGAACCTCCATCGATACCATTTCCACCCAGAACCAAGGGTACCAAGTACCAACAAGCAAAATCCCCAAGGCAATCTCCACGCCGGAGGCGGAGATGGCACTCCAACCACCAGTTACGAACTTACGATGAGGCAATGCGCGCTAGATCTTCGCGCGAGCGGAACCGGGCATCCGGCGGGCGCGTGCCAGCAGGGGGACGATGGAATCCGGGAGGAGCATCTCACCTAGAGTGCTTGAGCCGGCGAGTTCGGAGCGGGGGATCAGGATTCACGGTGGGTGTGCTCCGCTCCGGCCTCCGGCTCCGGGCTTAGAAAGAGGGCAACATATCCTATGCTCAAAGAGGTATTGTACTCAAATGCACACATTAAATCTAGGCCAAGAATCTTCCATCCAACGGTGTTCAGCTATTTGCGTTTACACCCTCCCACCTCCTCTTTTCCGGTGCAAAAAAAAATCATTGGATAAGAGGAGGTGGGAGGGTGTAAATGCAAATAGCTGGACACCGTTGAATGGAAAATCATTGGCCTAAATTTAATGTGTGCATTTGAGCACAATACCTCTTTGAGCATAGGATACGTTGCCTAGAAAGAGAGGCAACGGCGCTTCGCTGCGAGTCTGCGACGACGAGACGAAGACGACGCAGAGATTGGGTTTGGGCCGTGGAAGCGGAGGAGGTGGGGCCCAACCGTCTAGTGGCCTGAGTGGGACCACCAGGGGTTGGCGTGTCAGAAGATTTTTTTAATAATAATATTTTTAAAAAATTAAATTTCAAAGTTATATAACAGTTTTAAAAAATTGCAAAAATAAATAGTGGTAGGCTGTTGATCGGCTGACTTAGGCCAAATCGACTGTTGATTGGCCGACTCACGCCACGTGGCCTAAGTCCTAAGTCGGACATTCAAGTTCCGACTGCACAGCATGTAGTCCTAATATGTATCCAATCTTGTATATTAATTGGTCGCTGTTTCTTCCCGGATCGAACCCCGTCCGCACACAGCGGCGGCCTCGTCGTCTTCTACCTTGCTTGTCCCCAGCGGCAACCTGCATGCATACAGCGACTCTGGAGCAGTTCAAGTTCATCACAGATCGGTTTCGGATTCCGTTTAAAATTTTAATTTTAATTTAAAAGATTCTGAAAATACTATTGATATTAGATGATTTATAATGTTGTGTGCTGATTTTTTTTCAAAAATATTTAGATTCAGAATAGTTTTGGATCACAACAAGATTGTTAAAAATCTAAAAAAATGGACTAGCCCAATTGCTACCGGTAGGAATGAAAATGGAGCAGAAAATTGCTAGCCCTAAACGTGTCGTCCTCGATTGATCGGTCGCCGGAACTGGCCGGCCGGCTCGATCATCGCGCGTACGTACGTCTACGTCGTCGTCGTGCGCGCATGCCCCCATGCATGGGCCGGTGCTCCGGCCGTCGATCTCGCCGTACGTGCGCCGGCGACATACATGCATGCCCGTCGTCAAGTCCCCATCGATCGATCGGTGTCTGCTAGCTGCATGCATGCTGCCATTATAAAGGACGTGAATGACCGCATGAACAGTTGCCGGCCTCTCTAGCAGGCAGCAGCTACTAGCTAGCTGACTAGAGCTCAATAGCTCATGTGAAGCTACATAGACTGATGTGACTTCAGTGACACTAGTAATTACTGCCTGTGAAGCAAGAAACATCGGAGCTATGGTTCCGAAGAACATTAGGGTACTTCTGTTTCCATAGAATTAATTGCAGTGTCATGTAAACAATTTGCTGATGTGGAAAAAGAATTAAGAAAGAGAGAGAAGGAAACCGTTTCTTCAGAAGGAAATCGAGTCGGCTCCCATACCAAGGCAAGAAGAAACGATTGATATCGCGTTGGGGCTGTTTCGTGGTTTCCATCGGTACTACTTCAGATCTCGTGTGCGTATGTTGCAGTCGTGTTCTGCTTCTTTTTAGCTCCAGCATGCCCCTTCGCTTCCGCCGGTGCGAGCGCCGTTGTGCTTCTGCCCCTCTGTGTCCGTTCGCTTCTGCCGACGCGAGCGCCGCTCCACTTCCGTCGGCGCGAGCGCCACTTCGCTTCCGTCGTGGGAACGTGCCCCTCTGCTTCTCTCGACGCACACTGCTCCACTGCTGGCCGCACGCATCGCTTTGCTCTCTGTGAGTGCCAAAAGAATCTTGAGATCAATGACGGCTGTGAGTACACGATTTCTCTCTAATCCTGATTTGTTTTCTATATATTTGTGTGATGCTGGTTTGAGGTTGCTAAACATGATGTAGATTATTACTTGTTTATGAGAATTGGAGCATTTCAAACATTGTTGTAAAAATCTTGTAAATTCTGTACCAAAATTTTCTATGGGTTTTATTTGTGGTTAGCTTCATATTTGTACTAGATTTAATGGCAGTATATTTATTAATTTATTTTGTTTTCCACTTCAGAATTCAGATTCTATTTAATTTCTTTCAATACAATGGATGATTCTGATGATGATGATAGTAGCATAGATCCAACAATATTAATGTGCTTTTTTGGTGTTGCTAGATCCAACAATGATATTAATGTGCTTAATCAATCACATTTGTTCGTGGAGCAGCTGAGAGGGGATGCTCCTAAGGTGCAATATCATGTCAATGGTAGGCAATATACTAATGGATATTACCTTGCAGATGGCATATACCCAGAGTGGGCTGTTTTTGTTAAGTCAATACGGCTGCCACAAACAGATAAGCATAAATTGTTTGCACAACATCAAGAAGGGGGCAAGGAAGGATGTTAAATGTGCATTCGGTGTTTTACAATCTCGATTTTCTATTTTGCGTCGACCTGCACGTCTATATGATCAAGGAGATCTTGAGAATATCATACTAGCTTGTATCATTCTTCACAACATGGTAATAGAGGATGAGAGAGATATAGACCATATTTCTTTTGATTTGAATGAGACAGCAAGCACTTCAATTGTTCAAGCAGCTACAATTTCTCATGGAGATAACCCAGCGATGGAGGAAGTACTACAAAGAAATGCTAATATCCGTGATCGTGAAATTCATAAACAACTTCAATCTGACTTGATTGAGCATATTTGGCATAAGTTTGGGATTTTACATTAATTAGGTGTGCATAGTAATTTTTAGATCAGTATTTATCTTTACAAGTTGACCATCATTTTAACATGTAACTGATGTCTTTTTTTAACATATAGCTGATGATGGCTTTGGAAGTTGCTATGCACACGGACTTATACAAAGATGATTAAGGTGTGTTTTCTCGTTAGCTTCCTGAATAGATTCATTTTTAGCTTAATCATTTCAAACCTACACTGGTTCATCATGAATAGATTCATTTTAGCTTTTTGAACAGATTTCATTTTAGCTCAGGGTATGTTTTTTGTTTAGCTATGAACTCATATGGTGACATGTATGTCACTTGAAAAAAAAAGGTTGTTTCATTTAGAATTCAATAGATTGCTATTGAACAGGTTGTTTCTCTATGAAATAAAAAATTGAGCTTTTTTGCCCACGTCGTAACAATAATTTGGTGTGATCTTTGTTCCTAAACACATGAGGCATTCTTGTCGGTTGATTTGAGTTAGGTGCATCAACAGAACAGGACAATTATTTGTTCCTAAATACACACGGTAGCATTTTGTTCATGCCGCTTGTCTCGGCTCTTTTGATCAATTAATTCTCTCTTTTGACGGATCATACACGGAAGACTATTTTTTTGTGGAAATGGCAAAAAACGCAGCTGAATAGGGCATGTTACATCTCCATCGTTGTTAAACTAGAACATTTTGTATTATTGTACTTTCTATTTTTTTTTTGGTTTTTACTATCTTGTTGTGGCTTTTGCTTGGCCGGTATGCGGCCATATAGTTGGTTGCCACAGCTCATCAGCTCATCAAACTTTCTTTGTGGTGCATGCATGAAGTTAATTATTTTTTAATCTAGATAGAAACTACTCCCTTTGATACACAAAAACAAGTCGTTTTGGACATAATTTCACATACCAAGGAGCAATTAATTAGTGTGTACTTTTCATGTTTGCCCCTATTAAATATAGTGCAAGAGTAAACATAGCAAGAAAAACAAGAAAAAAGTAGTACTATTTGAGGGGTATAGTTGTCCAAAATGCACAATAAAATGCAAAACGACTTGTTTTAGCAACCTCTTGATAGAAGCCTAAAACGATTTGTTTTTGTGTATCGGAGAGAGTACTATAGAAACTATGCATTGAGATGGTTAGGTCTAGAACCAAATTAATTGCACTCTCTCTCCTCTAGAAACTACTCGTAGAAACTATGGGATGGGGTGTTTGAGGGCTAAAATTCGTCACGTCTTTCTTTGACTTGGTAGGTACGTACACAGCTAGTGTAGCGTCGATCGGTCGGTCATCAGCACGAAAACCGAGAGATCTCTTCTGTTGTTTTGCTGTTGTAGCCCAGCTCTCTGGATCAGAATCACGCACGCGTATTGCACGTTTTGACCAAGAGGGAGCGCGAGGTAATAGATCTATCGATGTCATCGCCGTAAGACGATCGGCCGGTCCAAGTCGTCGTCGCCGATTCACGGTGGTTGCAGCGCCAGTCACGACGCACGTCAACCCGGCCGGCGGGACGCGATCGATGGAGCAAAAAGCTAGCGCTCGCGAAAAACGTGCAGTAGTCGATCGAACCACACGAGAACAAGTCTCCGCGTGCACCGCACGGTACGCGCGGGCGCGTTGACACGCTCACCACCCGGGACGCATCCGAGGTCCGGCCGGCGGCCGGTGACCTCGATATTAATTAATTGAAGATTATATATAGTGCTTCATCTTTAGCTGAGAACTAACGCCACTGAAGTTGACCAGCGGAAACACGACGACGAGGCCGGCCGGCCGGCCGGCCGGCGACCGGCGGTGACGATGAGCTGGGCGCGGCAGACTTGCATGGTCTCCCCCGAAAAGGCTCGCTCGCGCGGCGGCCGGCGGCAGCATATTGCTCGCATCTCATCACCGCCGCCGGCTTATTCGTTTGACCGGGCGGCCGCTTGCCCTCCGTCTCGTCTCGATCTGCAGGCTAGCTAGCTGAACGTTTCCGGTCGTATACTACATACTACCCTGCGTGGCCCGGCTCTTGATTTGATCCGGCCGGTCCACGGCGCGCGGGGGCGGCGGCCACGGATCGATCGCGATGTGGGATGGCGAGACGACGACGAAGAATCAAATTAAAGCGAGCCTGCCGGATTACGCTCACGTGCTGCCCGTCAAATCTTGCACACTGCAGCTGCTAATGCATGCTGAGAGTGAGTGAGATCATCCTCTTAAATTAATCTTAATTCGTTCTCGATCTGCACCTGCACCACCTCTCGATCTACACAGATCGATCCACTGCATGTAACATGTTACCCTTGATCCACCTACGTTCTCTGCACCCTGCATGCATGCATGCATGCTAGCTTAGCTAGCTGCCCTTGAAATAATTAACGTTCTTAATATTATAATTATCTCGTTCCCATTTGTTCTTGATAGTACTGTCACTGACAGGCAGCTGTATGATTAAATTTTAAATCATTAGCATGCAGGTGTATGATTAAGCCTCGTATGTAGGCGAAAATTTTAAAAGCAAGAAGGCGATCTTCCAAAATTTTAAATTGAAGGATGTTTTGAAAATTTGGGGAATTGAATCTTTAATTTCTTGGCAAATCATGTGCTGTAGTCAGACAGAGAATCTTTAAAAACATTATGGCTATTTATTTATCAACTTGACTAATTTTCTCTCGGATGAAAATCACTTTATTTGTTTACTATATCAATATTTTAACAACTTGCACATAATTTATTTGTAAAATGATTTAAAACCAAGACTAGAATATATATTGTAATGTGGTGTGGATCCTATCAATACATCAAGGATTATGTATTTGTCAATTGACCCATTTTTTAATCTATCAATGGGTTTTTTAATACAGTTGTACTATTTTGATTTAAATTTAACCGAGTATTTTTATACTATTTTATACGGATTTGCTCCAATTTGAAATCAAAATATAATACTAGTACTAGTAGTTAATTAGTTGTATAGCGTTTCACTAACTGAACTACTACTAGTAGTAATAGGACTAGTGATGTGCTAGTAGTAGTAGCACTTTTGGTTAAAAATCTAACTTTTATTAATACAATTAGAAGTTTTCAACCGATAAAAAATGTATTAGTATCGGTTAAATAACCCGTATTAATGTGTTATCCTTTAATACCAACGGACAATATTGTAAAATCTAACTAGTATTAGTAGTGTGTTCTCTAACAGCGCCCAAATTAGTAGTTTTGTATAGTTTTAGTATTAACCTAAAATGTATTAAAAATCTAAAACCAATATGTTTTTAAATCTGAATATTACATTAATTTTAGTCTATATAAAAGACACAAAGATTCAACATTGAAACATACCATACAAGCAACGGCTGAACAACTAAATGTAAACATACTACTTAAATGTAAACATACTACTTAGGGTGTTTGGATTCTTGGGCTAAAGTTTAGCCTTTGTCACATCAGATGTTCGGATACTAATTAAAATAACTAAATATGAGCTAATTATAAAACTAATTGCAGAAGACTTGGGCTAATTCGAGAGACGAATCAATTAAGCCTAATTAATCCATCATTAGCACATATTTACTGTAGCACCATATTATTAAATCATGAGCTAATTAGGTTTACGTGAATTAACCCTCGTTTATATACTTAGTTTTAATAGGGCATCCCCGATCCCATGACTAGGATTGTTTCTATGGTATTAAATGTACTGTCACATAGGCAAAAATCTGATGTGGTATGAGAGTTAATGAGGAGATAAGAGAAATGTGGAGAAATAGTTTCTCATACAAGACATGGTTTCTATCACTAATACCAAGGATGAAGAAACTACTTTACATGTATTGGGAGAGTGTAGTAGTTTCTATAGATGGACTCACTTATTTATGATTGGGCAAAAGAGGGAAAAATAAATAGAGACAAGAAACCATGCATTATGAGAGTGAGTTTCTATGAGTAGTTTCTTAGTGACATGATATGTATAGAAACTACTAGATGGTTTTTGGGTTGGAAATGCCCTAATTAATTTAGGTCAGCACCGAAATGTACCATGTGATATGATAGGGCTAAATTTTAATGAGACAAGGTAGTACGCTAATAAATGACCGATCTTCCTCTCAGCACCGGTGTGTCATAATCCTAATTGTCGAGCCTAAACCTGAATCAATCGTGTTAATTGTACTCCCTAGCTAGTTATTAGTTTTTTAGGTGGTAGATAAACCAACAAACCAATTAATCAAGCTTAGTTTCATTTCACATATGTCTAACCTAAACTTCGACTCCTAACCGTGTGTGTTTAAGGAACTGTTTATTTCAACTTAAATTATAAAAATCTAGTTTATAAAAAAGTTAGGTTCCGTCAGCTTACTAGATTGTTATAATAAACTCCGGATTATAATAAACTGGAAGAATAAGTACCAGGTTTATTTCGGTTTACGAAAAAAACTAAATTGTTATAATCTAAAAATGTTGTGAAAGGATGTGAGTTAGCTGGCAGCAAATCTCTTCAAAACTCCATTGTTAAGCGTGTTTAGAGTGGAGTAGTACCGAGATGGATGGCGCCTGGAAAGTTCTCGTTCAAATCTCCAACACACCCATAACCTTCAAACAAGGTTGGACCCGTGTGATCTATTTTTTTAAAAAAATCTGAAGCCGAAATAAACGAGACCTAATTAGTACTCCCTCCATCCCAAACAACCCATTTAACTTTATTCAAAAAATATGTATTTCGCAAACGAAGAAGTTGCATTCCTTTAATACTCCATCATAATACTAATTTCTTATTATTAATATATAATTTAATTAACATTTTACTCTTATTACTAATTGATCAGTTTTGTCACAAAAACAGGAAGCTGCACGGGGATTTTTGTGTTTCCATTTGTCAAAATGGGAGGACACGAATCGAATATGTGAAATTTGGTCGAGACTTATGAGGAAATATTGTATATGCCGATGAAATTTTATCGGTTTCTATATATGCCATTAAAATTTTGTTTTTTCTATATGTCATTGCTTCATCACCGGTTGTCAGTTTCAACGTTAGTTTAATCTTAGATTTTTTTTCAAATGACAAAATTATCCCGAATCAAGGATGGGTTAGTGAATGACGAGAAGCGAGAGAGGGTTCGACAATGGCGACGATGACAATACGATTCTTTGTACAACTCTTAGTTATACTTGATCCTACGTTGAGAGTTGAGAGCTGATGGAAGTTTTGTTATTTAGAAATAAAATTAACGTTAAAACTGACGATATTGATATATATATATAAATTGAAACAATATTATATATAGAAATAATAAATATTTGAAAATTAAAACAATATTATATATAGAAATAATAAATTTTCAAATATATGTGTAGAAACCATTAAACTTTTAATTTTCTCTAAGTTTATAGAGAGTCGCGGCGAGGGAGGCCCACCCCCAGCTGGGTCCAACGTGTCACGGCCCCACCGCGGCGGAGATGAGTCGCCAGTCGCCTCACCGCGCGGTGACCCCACCTCGCTGAGCCGAGCCGAGTTATATCTACCGCTCCCGCCGCGCGTCCCCCCGGTCCAACGCGAGTCTCTCCCCCCCTTGCCGCGGCGGCTAGGCGAGAGACGCCACCGAAAAAGCTTACGTTTTTACGGCGAGGCCCCGTGCAGTCCGAGGCGATTATGCCCGACGCGATGCCGACCTGCTTCCGCGGCGCGTCGGGGGAGGGGCCCAGCCTGGCGACGTCGGTGTACGAGACGCGGCTCGGGCTGGCGGCGCTGTCGTGGTCGCGCGCGGCGCTCGGGCTGAGCCTGCGGGTGGTGCTCCGCGTGGCGGGGGCGCCGGTGGCGGCGTCTTCGTCGTCGGCGGCGTCGGACTACGGGTGCTACGAGGAGGGGACGGAGTGCGAGGAGGAGGAGGAGGCGAACGTGGCGGTGCGGGTCCGGCTGTGGCTGCTTTGGCGGAGGCGCGGGTCGAAGCGGTTCCACGTGCGGGACCGACGGGTGGACCTGGCGTGGAACCTCACGCGCGCGCGGTTCGCCTGCCCTGGCTCGCCGGAGCCGTCGTCCGGGTACTTTGTCGCGGTTGTGGTCGATGGCGAGATGGCGCTCGTCGCGGGCGACATGGCGGAGGAGGCGTACAGGAAGACGAGGACGCAGCGGCCGCCGGGCCCCGACGCCGTCCTCATCTCCCGGCGCGAGCACGTGTCGATGCGCGACGGGGGACACGGCCGCGGGCACAAGACCTGCGTCAACGTCCGCGGCAAGGAGCGGGAGATCTCGGTGGATCTCCTGTCGCGCGGGGGTGGCAAGGAGAGGGACAAGGACAAGGAGAGGGACAGGGCCGACGTCGGCATGTCGATCTACGTCGACGGCGAGCGCGTACTCCACATACGGCGCCTGCGTTGGAAGTTCCGGGGCACCGAGAAGGTTGACCTCGGCGGCGGAGACGCCGTCCTGGTCTCCTGGGACCTCCACCACTGGCTCTTCCACACGCGCGACACGGCCCCCGCCGACGCCTCCGCGGTCGCCGCGCCGCCCCAGCCCGCTCACGCTTTCTTCGTCTTCCGCTTCGAGCTCGGTGACACCGCCGCCGTCGAAGACGGCGACGCTGCTGAGGCCAAGGAGGACCTCCTCGATAACGCCGGTAGGGGCGCCGGCGCATGGGCAGGCTACCTCGGGAAGTGGGGGCGAGGGGACTGGAGCGAGAGCAGCAGCAACGGGGAGAACCGGAGGAAGAAAGGGCAGGCTCGGAGGCTGGCCAAGGCGAGCTCCTCCTCGTCGGCGTCGGTGGCTTCTTCCTCCGCGTCGTGGGCCAGCGGCTCGACGGTCATGGACTGGGCGAGCCCAGAAGAAGCCGAGCTGCAGCGCGGCCATGGCTTCTCCCTCCTCGTCTACGCCTGGAAATGCTAGCAAGCAATTCTTTCCATTGATAATTGGTAACATTCAGTGAGCGATTTTTTCTCTTCGGATTGTTGTAAGTTGCAATTGTTAATCCGAGCAATGATTCTTGGGCATTCTTGAGTCGGAATTGTCCATCAAATTTCAAACCTAAATCCATCAACAAAATGAGTACAAAGCTAGAGAATCCTAGCATGAATGAACCATGGTCTATCCAAATTAGGTGGCAAATTGCTCCACATTTCAACTCATTTGGCTGGTTGATTAGCTATTCACACAGTGGACTTTAACAGAGATGTTAATTTAGATTAAAGAGATTAGATTGACTGGATCTCCTCACTTAGAATAATCTGCCTGCTGCTACTCATTGGATTTCTCATTTCCCCTGTCTCCTGGGCCACATTAGCTGAATTTTCAGGATTTGATCAGCTATCATTGACAGCACCAAATTTAATCATCAATCATGGGGCTGATGGCTGACAAAAGCTGGGTTCTTGTTGTTGTTAGTGGCTTTATCCCTCTTTGCTAATCAGTGTTAGAGCTAGTAGTTTGCTAAACAATGGCAAATGCAGGGTGAGCTGCTGGGCTTTGCAGCAAAACAGTGTGCTGATAATCCATGCTGCTCTTGGTGTGCTGTCAAAGAGGAGCATTAACAAAATGATTTGTGCAATAATTTTGTGCTGTCTCACTGGAGACTGGGACCATTGCCTGTATTAATTTCAGTGAGTGGTTCCTTTGCATTGGAGGCACTGCTTACTACTTTTGCAGAAGTCTCGCCCAGTTTTATTGCTTTCAAGTTTCAAATTTCAATCATGTGTTCCTATCGACCATTTTCTGTTCAAGAGATTGCTGCAAGTACTGACATTTTGATACCTAGAAAATACATCGTATTCAGACTAAGTTATGAGGAGAAGAATGTTGGAATATTAGTTAAATGAAATAAACCATGACACCTTTATTAATTAGTATGAACAGATCTATCATATTAGTAAATAGTAACAAGATAATCATGATTTCACAAAACTATTAGTAAATAGTAACAAGATAATCATGATTTCACAAAACACGATCATTAACCGTACATAAAATAAAACACATATTGTACGGTATCCGAAGATAAATCCGCGATCGGTGCAGGGGTTCTCTTGATGGATGGAAGACGCGTTGTGATGACGATCTTAAGCAGTCGTGCGGAGAATTTCTCAAAAACCTTATTCGCTCTTTCCCCATGCAGGATCACAATGACGAGTGGTTTCGGAGATTCGCTCTTCTGTTCACCGGTGCATGTTGGTGAACAAAATAGAGAAGATTACGGCGACAACATAGTAGGGTGAAGAACAGACAAACCACTAGCTTGATTATAATTTAATCTGTTCAGAACCGGCTAGATTAGCGGGTTTTTATATGGAAGTAACCAGATCTCGTGTCGCGGTCACGATCTCAATCAAATCAGTTTCCATATAAACATATCCTGCTAATTCTTCATGTTCTCAAATAATCGGAACGAGAAAAGGAAAGGTGGTGTCTCCATAAAATAAGAAATCGTATTTTGGAAGACTGTGTGGTCAGCCTTGACAGACCGACCTCCGATCCCCGAGTCCCAACTCTTATCAAACACTCGGGAATCCTGATGATTCCCGACTTGAGTCTCTAGCTTGAGTCCGGCACTCAGCGGTGCGAGGAGCGACTTGCCGTTGACAACCAAACAAAACAGCGTGGAGATGGCTGGATCCGTGCAAATCACTGAGCTGAGAAGCTTGATATCTACTCTGCTTGACTGGAATCATATGACTGGCGTGAGCTGGTTCCTCGTCTCCAGATCTCCAGATCAGGGTTTGCAAAACTGACAGTTACTGTTGGCGATCGGACTCTGACAGCAGGTTCCACGTCAGTTACTATGGCAACCAATCCAGTGTTCTGTATTATCTGATGCTATGTTTTCGTCGGCAGCCGCAGCTACGCCCCGGATTCCGCTCCAAATTTCGCCTTTGTTTCCACCGAGCGATTCGACGCTTCGATCGCACGCGATGCGGCGGCGGCGGCGGCGGCTCTAGCAGATCGGAAACGAAGCGCTGGGTGTGCGGCGGCGCGAGCGGCGAGCGCCGTGAGGTTGGGCTGGCATCAGCCAGCCAGCCATCTTCTGTGGGCGCGGGCGCGGGCGCGGGCGGAGGCGAAACCGGGTGCGGGCACGAAGCGCACGGGGCGGCAGGAGCACGTGGACGGGCCTGGGGGCCTTGTGCGTCGTCGCGGAGGAGTCGTGGGCTCCTGACTCCGTCGAGCCGGCCGGCCGGCCGGCCGTCTGCTCGATCTCAGCGGCTCTCCGGTGGAGGTCGGTCGGTACAACCCAGGCTGCAAGGGCGGTACGGACGGAGCATGGCAGAGGCATAAAAAAAATTATTCACATAATGCATACCTGCCACTATTAGTGATTGGTTCCATCAGCATATTGATAAACCATAAAAATTATAGTGGTACAGGAAAAAATAACCTAAAAAAATACGTAGAGCTTAGAGAGCAAATTTAATCGTGTGCCACCTCTTCAAATGTAATTGTCTTTCGTACATAATTTTCTTAATCGTGCCATCTTACCGAGAGTTTTTTACTATTATAAAACTCAATAGAATAAATGTTATTAGAGGAAAGTTTACTCTTTGAGTTCCGTAATAATAAAAAACTCTACTAATCACGTAGTTACCCTCTAGCGTTGACTAGAATAAAAGGGAAAGGATGTTCTATGTGCCTCCAATCAAGTCTCGGTTAGACCCGAATCGTTCGGGTAGGTCAAACACCTGGACATGGCCATTTGGAGTTTACTCCCAAAAAGGAAAAAAATGATAAACGCCCGTGTTCTGTTCGGTTTGAGATTGTATTAATCTAACTGATAGAAAAATATGATTTACACTAGTTTATTGGATTATTATAATATGTACAAGTTGATATAATAAACATGTGTGTTTGTTTCAGCTTATAAAAATAAATTAGACTACTATAATCTCAAACTGAAATATACATGCTATAAAGTAATTTGTTACGTCTTTTGTACCTCTTGTACCTGCAAACATTAAAATGAAGAAAAAATGATTCAAGTAGTTTGTTATGTCTTTTGTGCCTCTAAACATTAAGACCCTGTTTGGTACAACTCCAACTCAAGATTCAGGTAGAATCTGGTGTTTGTATAATATAATAAATAGTTTAAATTTTTATTTTTATTATAAAATAAAACTAAATTATTCAACTAAATACTCTTAATCAATCCACAACTCTAGCTCCAGGATTTCTTGGAGCTAGGTTGTACCCGCTCCAAAAAAACTTGGAGTTGGAGCTGCCGACCCTAAAATGAAGCGGCGCGGCACGAGGCGGTGGAGTTTGGCTCTAGCTAGAGTAGCAAAGTGTTGAGCGACAACCGAGCCAGCGAAGCACTCACTGTGTCCAGAGCGACGGAGCACGGGGTGACGGTTAGAGAAGTGAAGCGTGAGGCAAAAACTAGAGAGGCCGTCGACGCGGCTATCCAAGACGATGACCGATGGAGGCAAAGGCCGATGGGTAAGAAAGGGCTAGTGGAGACGTGAGCGGGCAGAGAGGTGTTGGTGCCAACAACAGGTCAACAAGTGGGTAGGCACTATCAGCCTAGCACTGGCGGTGGTTGGTGATGATACGCTAATGGTGGGCCAACATGTAGGGATGTGCAGACGACACCGACAACACTAGCCAACTAGGAGGCGTTGAAAGGAGTGTGGATTAGTCCGTCCACCTAGTTTTTTATAGATAAATTCAAATAGCATACTAAATAATATTTTCTCAATAATTAATCTTATCCACCTCACCGGTGAACGAAACATCTACCGTCCACTAAAAAAACTGGATAAATGATCGTATCCTATCTTCACCATGAAAATTTTGGCATGCTCTACGAGTTCTGTTGTCCCCTCTCATTAGTATCCCTTGTTGCATTGGTGTAGTTGAGGATTCTGTTTCCGGGTAGCCGTTGTAGATTGCAGCCGGGTTAGTGAACTGGAAAGGGAAAATATTTTTGTTCTAACAAAGTTTTAATAAATAGCACTATAAAATCCTCTTTAGAGGTAAAGCCAGTGTTTCGGTAAAAATTGTTACGGAGTCCTTTGAAGATTGACGGTTCGAAGCCACCAATTATGTCAAAACTCTCCTTCTTCATCTCCATAGGTTGCGAAGCTTAAAACCATTTAAAGGTGACATCAAAACCATATGCTCTATATCCCCTTGCACTGTTTACACGGAGTGTCACTAAACTTTTCCTATACAAATTCACTATTTATATTGTAATAGTCAATTGATTTACATACATCCATATTAGGAGGCAATGCCAAAGATTCATCATTCCAGAAAATCACACATATTTAGATTTAGTATACTTCTGCCTATAATTATGGGGGTCAGGCAGCCGGAGAATGGAGGCACAATGCCTGAAGAACGATCAAAAAACAAGAGCATCGAATCAATATTGTACAAACACCAATCATTCCTGATTATATGTACTGGAAGTGTGATCCAAACTTACAACACTGTAATTGCCTCCGCCATGCCAACCCTACTTTGACAACCAGTAGATGAGAATAAGAAAGGCACAGACAGACGCGACAATTGAGAGAATAATGGTGTCCATCGATTTCTTTCTTCTGATTGATGCGAGGATATGATTGATCTGCCAGATTTCGTCAAAAAGTTTGTGAGTTGTACATAAGAGAGCATGTATAGAGAGTTACATGGCCATAAGATATGCAAATACATACCGTAGGAAGCCGGCTGCTGACATGGCTTATCTTTGTAGTGATGCCGCCAAACGTTGATCGTTGAGACATGAGAGTGCCTAGTGTTGCTTGAGCATGTGATATCACATTATCCATCTAACATCATTACAATGTATTGTTCAGGCATAGGAATGTCCGGGAAGGGCAGTATGATCAGTCAAAATAATATAAGAGCAGAGTAAATACAAACACAATTAAATTCCATATTTTGCTAACAGAACATCTTATAATCAGTACACCCTGGTAGGCAAATAAGCACTAAATAGACCAAATGCAAGCTGCTTGTCAAGCGTGCTGCATCAAATATGTGGATTTCAGAAGCGCTGCAGTAAGACATTTTAACTGCCCTTCACTGTACAGAAATATTTTCCATGATAGCATAGCGCCCAGTGCAAGTCGTCAAGCATATAGGCATTTTTGGGTATCTTTAAAACCAGAAACACTTGCTACATAGATTTCCAAAAAAACAAGATGATAAATTATTAACGTCATTGTCATATTTTATGCAACAGGTATTCTTGTGACTACCAATAAAACATATTTTAAAACATAGCACCATCACTGCAGAAATAATTTTCCTCTTTGACGTTTGACCTAAACAAATAAGCGCCTGATAAGAAGGGCAAACCTACTTCAGTAAAAGTCTAACCGCTTGATAGTTTATGTTCATAACAAAAATGCAGCTCCACTTGTTTGTTCAGTTAAGCTGCTATCCTAATTTCATTTGTTGATGCATTATATATTCTTTTCTTTAAAATTAACAAAGAAAAATATGATGAAAATATCATATGAGCAATTCAAGGATTCCAAAACAACAGGACACAGAGGCAGTCCTACCTGTCCAGAACTCCTACTAATTGCAGCTTGTTGTCTAAGAAGGGCTTGATCAGCTGTATCTCCAGTGTCAACATCAAACTTTGCTCTGTCAAAATCTCTCAAGTCAAGGAGGGAAGCATGTTGTTGCTTCACTCTAAGGCTTGATCGAAGCCGATAGAATTCCTGCATTGGATTAGGCAAATTTAGAATTATGATTAATGACTAGCTATTTTATATCTGCAGTTCGGAGAGTTGTACTCTATGGAAAGGGAAAGTTCATTATATGTCACTGGAAGTTCACGCGATCCCTTATATGTCACTCACTCTCCCACTAACATGTGGTCAGTGGGAGAGCGAGTCACATATAAGGAATTATCTCTAAATAAAATTATAACTGGAGAGAAACTACTAGATCCACAATTCAGTGTGATGTTTAGATTAACTATATTTATGCATAACGTGGACAATTAGTGCAAGAGGTGCTTGACTGCTTGGAACCTGAGTAAGATCTTGCAAAATCTCCATATGACGAGTCAATGTGTGAGAAAGAACTTCAGAGCCTCCTGATGATAACCAAGATTGCATCTGAGAATTTACTTGCTGAAGTTGCTTCAATGATCTTTCAATATCGGACTCAATGTCATTCTCGGAACCATCTGATTTCATCGAAACCAATTTTCGGTATGCAATCATTTGGTCATCTAACTGAGCTTCCAACCTCCTTGCCTGAAAAGGAAAATTCTATATAAATAAGGTATTACTACAATTACAAAACTGGTGGCAGTACTAGGACAATGTAAAAAAGGACACCCACTCAAATTATGAATTATCCTCTCAAAACATTATCAAGAAACCATAAAGGGGTGCAATTGCAGCAGTATTATGCAGTGGTGACGTTGATATACAAGAAAATGGCGCCTTCAGGCAATGCAAACATAAAATCCATCATCATCCTAAACTCCAGTGAACTGCAAGGATAGCCAAACAAGCTCAATCCATTAAAAAAAGGCTAGTCTAAGCCCAGGCATCCAATGCACATGAAGTTAGTGTAGTGATAAGAAGATAATAAAGAATAAAGTTTGTAAAAAATGACGATAGGTGAATTCACTCGATTCTGCACAATTGCATTACTAGGAAAGATATTGAAAATACAGAATTCCATCGGAAAGACTACCCTAACAACGCAAAAAGCAGGATGCAGAAGAGACCGTTTGATAGGATCATAAAGATCTAGCCTACGGGGGCACTGGATCAATGTCAGATTGCTCTAAATTTCACCCCTTCGATAAAAAGGAATGGCACCACATGCATGCCAATGCGAGATTACGATCTTGTTACAACGAGAACGGTACAAAAAAGGTTAAGCCATTTACTCGAAGTCTCGAAGAAGCACGAACATGCTAGGGATTCGACGAATAACGACGCAGTCAATTGCCCCAGTTCACAGGAGACGCCTGACTCATCGAAATTCAGCGCGGCGTGGGAGAGAGACCGCCAAACAAACTAATCGCGCCGCGCGGGCGGCGGCGGCGGCGGCGGCGGGCAGAGACGGATCTCAGGGAACATATACCATCGGGGGAGAGATTGGGGCGCGGGGTGCGGCCGTCACCTGCTTGCGAAGGGCGTCCCAGGAGGACGCCTCCATGTCTCCCGCCTCCTCGACGGCGCCGTCCTAGCAGCCGGGTGTTGCAAATCTCGGCGGCGCCTGGATCTCGCGCGCGCCCACGGCGAGCGAATCAACGGGACGGGGAGCGGAGGGAGGAGACGGTGGTTGGTTGCCGATGTGTTGGAGAGGTAGAGGCATCGGAGTCACTCAGGGAGCTGCTGCCCGCCGCCGCAACCAGCCTGGGTCCCTCTTCCTCCCATGGCGTACTCTGTTTTCTACACGAGTGTTTTGGGATATTTAATAAAGGAATATCTTCAATTGTTTAGTATTATCTCCAATGTGCAAATATTAGTGCTTTTCGAAAGTATATCTTGATCAATTGTTGTGAACTCGTATAGCCAATATTAGTTTTTTATGAAATATCAAAACTATCATCGTCGCACTGAAAATCAACAATAATTTAAGCTCCGTAATTAAATAATACTTGCTCCAACCGGCACGAGGGTACCAATCACTCATTCAATTGAGTGCAAAAAGAGACCGGTGGAGAACAAAGTAAGCTAGCTAGTTTTGTAACACAAGGACCAGTTAGGCATTTTCAAAAAAAAGTAACGTTGACTAACGGTTGAAACTAACGACAATAACATATATAGACACAGAAAATTAAAATAATGACATATGACATATATAGAAACAATAATTTTTCAATGTCAAATCAATGAACTTTCAGTGGCATATACAAAATTTTCTCTTTATATATACTATTTGTATCATTTCTATCACCACCTATAACATCGCCTCACCTCCTTCCTGCCATTTTTTGATGTCACCATAGCTTTCCTCTCTCCGCCGCCCAATGCCACCCACCTTCTTTAGTGGATAAGAAGTGAAGGCACAATAAGGACGGGACGAAACGATGGTGTTGGGCGACTATAGGGGGAGGAGGGCGACCATAGCCGGGGGAGGGAGGCTATGACAATGGTAGGCGGTAACAACAATGTCAGGTGATGGCGAGAAGGAGGCAACAACGACAAAAGGGAGGTAATGGTACGTCGAACAGCAACAAAGAGGATACAAAAATGGTATACATGTCTTTCCAATGGAGAAAAATTATTAAAATAAATCAAATTAGTAGAAGTAACAATTGATCGAGGGTGTCAAAGTTTTTAATCGAAGAAAATTTTTAGATGGCAAATGATTGAAGCTTATAATTTAAAGTGATAATTGGTCAATTTTTGTAAATAAATAGAGTACAAAAGGGGTCAACGCATACGTAGTGGTACATATAGACCTACGGGATAAAGCTATAAAACATCATCAAAATTTTATTGAAATATCATACAAAATAAAAAACTAAAAATATTTAACTCAAAATCAGATGTCGGAGAAAGTCCTAGGCCCTGTTTGGGGGATTCTCAGAATCAGCTAGTCCGAGTATCTAACTGGCTGGTTGGAGTAGCTAGCTGTTGGGTGGGTTTGTTTTATTCAGTGACATAGTGGGTAAATAAAAATCTGTAGAATCTGGAGTTAGCCAGCTTATCAGCTACTAGGCTTGAAGAGACTAACTGCTTCCGCAGATTTTGAAAATCTAGGCTACCCGAGATGTTGTTTGGGGGAGTTTCTAGATACTAGAAGTATCTAGTCAGCCAGAAGTTTCCCCAAACAAGGCCCTAATTTGGATAGAACCTATGTCTAACCTATAAACTATTGGATGGACACATGCCTTTAAGACTTGCGACATGAACCGTCGTCTCTAACATCACCCCTCCCGATTGGCCTATGTAGTCTCTCCATATTATCCCATGTCAATTCAATGGTACAAAGTATCCTTCCACGGTGAAGAAGTGAATCCTATCATGCACGGAACTCCTTCAGCACCCATCAAATTAAGATCCGACGGTAGATGTCGACACGGGATTTCAATTCGTTACAACAAAGTCTAACCATGGGATTCTTTCTCAAAGGTATAAAAGTTCTACTTGACCGTGATTTTTCAAAAAATAAACCCATTATTGCAATTCCAAATAAAAAATATTATTGTTTTAAAAACTCTGCTTGACCCCGACCCTTCACACAAAACGCGGGCCCCACCGGCCAGCGACCAGGATGACCCCGACCCCACGTAGGCAGGCAACCAACCCGCCCGCCGCACCAATCCTGGACCGGCGGCGCACGGCACCCACTTTCCCCCCGTTCCTCTCGTCTTCTTCCCCCCACCCCCAAATTTCCCCAATCCGACCACCTCCTCGGCTCGATCTCTCCCCATCCCCACAGCCCGCCGGATCAACCCATGGGCGCCTCCCCGGCCCCGCGCCGCTGATCTGTGGACCCCACCACCGCGTGTGGCCCCCGACGTTCTCGCGAGCCCTGGACGTAGGTCGGTGGAGGAAAGATCGGGTCTTTGGATGCGAGCGAGCCGATGGCGACGCCGACCGCCGAGAAGCCCGATGGGGTGGAGATCCGCGAGGTGTGGGAGCACAACATGGACGCCGAGTTCGCGGTGATCCGGGACATCGTCGACGACTACCCGTTCGTCGCCATGGACACGGAGTTCCCGGGCGTTGTCTGCCGCCCGCTCGGGACCTTCAAGACCGCGGCCGACTTCAACTACGCGACGCTCAAGGCCAACGTCGACATGCTCAAGCTCATCCAGCTCGGGCTCACCTTCTCCGACGAGAACGGGGCCCTCCCGGTCCTCGGTCCCGACGGGCGAGGCTGCGTCTGGCAGTTCAACTTCCGCGGCTTCGATCCCCGGACCGACGTCGCCGCCTCGGACTCCATCGATCTGCTCCGCCGCAGCGGCATCGACTTCGCCCGCCACTCGTCCGACGGGGCCGACGCCCGCCGCTTCGCCGAACTGCTCATGTCCTCAGGCGTCGTCATGAACGCCGAGGTCCACTGGGTTACCTTCCACAGTGGCTACGACTTCGGCTACTTGCTCAAGCTCCTCATTGGCTCTTACCTGCCTGACACGATTTCTGGATTCTTCGACCTCATCAGGATATACTTCCCCGTCGTGTACGACATCAAGCACCTGATGCGGTTCTGTCACAGCCTACACGGCGGGCTGAACAAGCTTGCCGAGCTGCTTGACGTCGAGCGGGTTGGAATCTGCCATCAAGCTGGCTCAGACTCGCTGCTGACCGCCCTCTCTTTCAAGAAGCTTAAGGGTGCATACTTCAATGGCTTAACTGAGAAATATGCTGGTGTGTTGTATGGCCTAGGCACAGAAGGTGGGGAGACCACCTCTGTTGCTCACTGAGTACTGGATAGCTAAATAAAAGATGAACTACGTTTGAAAAAAGAGCAAATTTGTCAAGTGAATGCTTGATTACTACTTCCTTTTGCTTGCCATCAGAGAGGTACCATTTCCCCCCTTCAAATTGCGGTTTACTCTGACTTTGTTTAGATTATATGAAAGAGTTTTGTGTTGTCTGGCTTTGCTTGGTGAAGTTGAAAGACCATGGAATGCATTGTGGCACCTGCCTACCGGTTGAAGCCTGCAATTATATGCTAATTATTCACACCAACTGTAGAATCAAACACTGAATTGCAAAAGAAACACTCCTATGTTGTTTCATATGAAAAGTTTATCAAACCTAGGGTTATATATAGTTCAGAGAGTGACCCTTTTAGTTATGACCTTATGGGTGTATGTGCTACTTCTCTTATTATGCATTTGCTGGAAGCAAGGATATTTAGCTGCCATTGGTTGGTTGTTCCTTTCTGAATGATGCATTTCTTTTGTGATTTGGTCACACAGACGTAACCATCAGTAAGCATTACTTTCTCCATTTCAAAATATAAGATATATAAGTTTTATATTGACCATTAGTTACTTCACTATATATCATCAACGACTATTAAGATAACAACATATGAAAGTACTTTCAAATATCAATACATGTATAACACTAAACCTAAATATTTTTATCTTAATTATTAGCCAAAAGTTACATATGTCGACTTTCCCCAAAATATGGATGTCTTATATTTAAAAACGTAGGTAATATAAGATTATATGTACTTACTATCTTGCAGTTTCAACAATACATTATAAGCTTACAACTGTTAAACTTTCAATGGCATATAAGGAACTTTCTCTATCATTTATGGCAATATATTGCATAACATACAATGTTCTACATCATTTTACAAGTTCCACTAGTCGTGAAATTACATATCTGATAATACTGAATTCAATTAAATGATGGCAAAGCAAAAGTAGATATGCAATCCTCTTATTTGTGTATTTCACATATCACATATGTAAATTGGGGAAATGGTGAGAGTATTTGAACTGTTCAAGTGAAAGGGGAATTATATGACCTTTTTTCCATGTTACATGACCTCTGAGATAGGTTTCAGAAGTTTCTTTAGTAGTATTTTCTTTATAAATTGTCTTTATGGTTTTACCATTCTGGTGGTCATCAATGGCATATCTTTCCAACATTTTCATTTTCATCACATAATAGTATCACACTGCACAGTATTTACCTTCGGGTCATATTATGGGTCATCTCCATTCTTTCTACCGTATCTCGTAATTCTCTGTTCCACTTCTTTCCTTTTTCTTTTTAAAATATGGCTGACTGCATTCTATGCTTGATCATGGAGGCTTCCTACTTCATCGCATCAACTAGTATATTATCTCTGTGTGTATTATTGTTCCTATTGGCATATCTTCTAAGAACTTTCACAAGTACTACCCTCTGTTTTATGTTGGGTGCACATGTGAGTGTGGGCATGCATTCCACTACTTTCTTGTGCATTCATGGGAAAATTCAGTTATTTTATCTGTTTGAAAAATGATTTTTCTCTTGTTGATGTATGTCTTCAACTTTATGTTGGAGCTATGTACTTATATTGATGTCCTTAGTCAGCTTTACCACATCAAGCATTTTATGATGATACATACTGTGAAGTGCGTATCTGAACATGGGCTTTCTTTAAACTTGTCGATGACGATCTCTGTGTTTTTCTATTGAATGATGTTATTGATTTCCTTAAAAAATTGTTTTGGGCTTCCTGCATAAGGTTCCCAGACATGTTCATCCTGCAGAGCTATTAGAACAGGCGCCTGGCCTGACAGCCATTTGCAGCTAAAACAGTCTGAGGTTATGACTTATGAGTCCTGGAGTTTTGACTCTTATCTTCGTTTCCTTTCTTCCCTTAAAGAAATAGCTTCAGGGTGAACCATAATTGGAGTCAGCAATGTTGCTGTTTAACTCAGGTGCAACTCAACAGGCAGGATATTGGTGCCATATTAACTAAGCCCTGTTAACTGTTAGGGTATCATGAATTTCCTGTCATTGTTATTCAGAGATCCTTTTAAGCCCTGCAAGCTGCTAGCTTTGTGGCTTCATTCTGTATCCACCATATTGCAGCCACTTGTCTCTCAATCTTGGATTCTTGGTATCCATATATGCTCTCTGTATTAATCATGTTTTGCGCTTTCAGTATAGTTTCTGTATACAACACCCTTTAATTGTGTGGATAGTTTTCAAGCCATTCATATGCAGTTTGTCTGATACCGTTGATTTCAACATTTCTCGCTTTCCTTTAACATGCTATGAATGAAGAGCTTTGTTTCAACAAGAATTGTTCGTGTGGGTATGTGTTATATTGTCTTGTAGGAAAACTGTCTATGCGTGATGTCAGGTTTGGATTTAGATTTATGAAGTGATAAACACTGTCGGTCGAGATATCGGTGGTCGAGATATCGGTCGAGAGGATAGCCGGACGGCGACGGCTGCTAGGGTAGATTTAGGCTGGGGAGAAGATATTGGGACGAGAGATTAGATTAATTTTTTCTTTATCTTTTCTTTATCGATTCATTTTCATTGATTTCTCATAATATTGCTCTATTTATAAAGTTTATGACACGTGAACTTGTTTGTTTATCAGTGGGTTGTTAGGGTTTTAGATTAAGTGATGGGACTAACACTTGACATTTCAAAGTCCTAAATGTTACGTGCTCTCCAAAAACTTTGTATATGAAACATAAAAAATCTTTTTTAAATCTGTTTATCAACTTTTTAGCATTAAAGTTGTTTGTTTAAATCCTTAAACTCTTTAGTTAAAGAGTTGATTATATAATATGTATCATCTACTCTCGCTTTCAACCAAACACTAGCTAAAGAACCATTGCAACCCAGAGCTGGTCAAAAACAGAGTAAGTTTTCTTTACATTTTACTTCCAGATAGTTCACATCATCTGGACGCAACAAGGAGTTGTTGTGCTGTTCATCACGGCTGTTCCAGATAGTGAGGCTTCTGTGCCTGGATCAACCCATCTGTTCGTGCCTAGCTCCACGCATGTGCTGCATGCATCTATCCTGTGCATCTATCCCGACGATCTGCACGAAGGTTGACTTCACCGGACTCGCGTTGTTGACTGTCGGTGCATGCAGGCAGGTCAGCATGATCTGACATTCTGTCCTGTGCCATCTCTGCAGTGTGCAGATGCCCCAAGTTGTTCTTGAGAATCTTGCTACATTTCCAGACAGTAATCCGAAGTGGAGTGGAGTTCTCACTGCACTGCTGCACCAACGAACTCTGAATTTTGCATTGTTTGCTCTCTTGGAATTTGGAGAGGCGGCGATCTGCTAACCAGGTTCGCGTCATCGCGTGGGCTTCGGCGCCGGCGATGGCGGTGGCGGTGGTGGTGGAGTCGCTCGGGCCTGCGGCCTTGCCCATTTAAGTTTTCGCCGTCGCTCCGGCGGTCCTGGGTCCAGCACTCCACTCCAGCCCGCCGCAAAACGCAGTAAAGGCCTTCCCTCCCTCCTCGGCGGCGACCGTCGACCGACGCCGCAATCAGTGCTCCCGCCGGCCGCCGCACGTCGTCGTTGTCGTCTACCGCGCCGGCCCGCACCGCACCGCACCGCACGGTAAACGTGGCGAAAATCTCGGCGGCTCGACGAGACAGATGCAGCGAACGACGCTGGCTGGAGCCGTGTGCAGTGCACCTACGCTTGCTGTCTTGTCCGGCGGTACGAGCGCGCGTGGCAGCAGTAACAGTGTAACACGGCCAGCCTAACCTGCTCGGCGGTGGGGCTCGTCGTCGCCATCTACTGTACGGCATTCTGGTGCCATTGGCAAGCGAGGCACTCCTACTGATTAGCAGGAGTACGAAACCATGAACAGAACGAGCTTGCTTTGCTTCAGGGCAATCGGGATTCAGAGCTCCAGCCTGCCTGCAGTGCAGCAGGACACCGTACTCCAGCTCCTTCTTGTCCTCTTCAATTCGACCAAGGATTCCGCGTTGACCACATTGCAAACCCTGCACAGCAAGCTAGCCTAGCCGATATCCATGGCCGCCATGCCTGCCATTTCTCGATCTAATCAGGCGAGGACGTGCATGCATGCATGCATGCGGCTGCGGCCGGACAGATCTTTTCTTGAGCACAACACATGCCAGAGAGTTCATGTATCACGTAGAAGATAGGGTAGATCCGTTCGATTCATTGCAGCAATGTACAGCGTCCTACGTTGCAGCCTGTCTCGCCGTAGATACGGTGACCACCAAATTCAATGTCATAAATTATACAGTACAAAATTTCCAATGGAAAGCAAACATATTCAATTGTACCTATAGTTTTCATTTCTTATAGGTTTCTACCATACCCAGCTAAAAATATCGCAAACATAACAGATAATATGACGTATAATCTCAAGTTCTTCACTTGTTGTTCATCTACTATTTCTCCCTATACTTTAAAAGAGATACGGGTGTATTTTGTCCTTCAATAGTTGATAATCTACATATCATACTAAAATTTTTTATTATTGAATTAAATTATTTTTTATCACTGTATTAAATGTTAGAAGCTTCTGTATTCTCATAAAACAACCGACTAAGAAAATATATTATGGAGCTGTTTGGTTACTAGCCACGTTTTGTCACATCTAAAGTTAGACAAATTTAACTGCATTGGTAGCTGTTTGGTTGCTGCCAGCCTGCCACAAACTGTGGCAAGATTTCTTTGATCTCATATATCAGTGATTTAAAAAAAGTATGACAGAATTTGGTAACCTCACCTTAGAAAAGTGCGACGACTTTTGTTGGCAAATAGTGACTAGCAACCAAACATGCCCTATACATTTAATTATTAATACTGTATTTATATGGTATGTTATATTGTTACCCCATAAACTTTATGTGTAAGGGAGTATATATACAACCTCATTTAATATGTGGCTTCTTGAGAGGTTTTTAAAGGGTTAACTGAAAAAAATATAAGAAACGTTCTCTTCACGAAGAACTTGTCTCTACACGATTCTCCATACGCATTGTCTCTTAGCTGCATTTATGATTTATGGGCTTAGAATTGTACCATACAATTTTTTTGTTATCTTTTATATTTTGAAAATCGTTTCGCCGGTTTTAGGGATGTACATGCTCTATCGTCTAAGTGAAGCCCCCATGAGCATCGACATGTCCCCAGCTCAAATCTAGCTTTAAATACACTCTGATTTTTTTCTATTTTTAAAGCTAAGTTGATTTTTTCTATGTAACCTGTTGCATTCACACGTAGTATTAAACCCCCCCTCCTCCTCGCCGACGCCAGGTGTCCGCCGCCTCCGGCCGATGTGACTTGCGAAGGAAGGTGCAGCGGCGGGGCACAATGGTGGGGAGGTGCGTCCACGCCGACGTCGGTGGCTTCCGGCTCTGGCCGATCTTCTCGGGTGCCGCGATGAGGAGGAAGCTTCTTGAGGTCCTGACGTGCGGCGGCGGTGGGGGAGGGGGAGGGGGAGGGGGCGGCGGAGGGGGGTCTTGTCGGAGTAGGGAAGCGTTCTGGTCACCGCAGCCGAGGCAGAGGACGAGGTCTGAGCGGCTTGCGGAGCTGCTCAGGGTGGAGGCGTCTGAGGGTGGCGACGACGAGGCCGACGTTGACGCGGCAATAAAGAAGGGGCTGGCGCTGGAGGAGCTGAAGGTTGTCGTCGGAGCGCTTCAGGCCCGCGGCGTGGACAATGCAGGTGACGGCATGCGCCGCTTCGAGGCGGCCACGGTTGTTCGGAGGAAGGCGAAGGACGACGCCGGCGCGAGGGAGATGCTCGCCATGCTTGGCGCCATCCCGCCGCTCGTCGCGAT
Source organism: Zizania palustris (assembly GCA_019279435.1). Lineage (NCBI taxonomy): Eukaryota > Viridiplantae > Streptophyta > Magnoliopsida > Poales > Poaceae > Zizania > Zizania palustris. The sequence continues at coordinate 43,581,579 of JAAALK010000289.1, read as the reverse complement.
GCTCGACGAGAGCAGCGGCGGCGACGACAGCGGCAGCGGCGAGGAGCTTGTCGCCGCCGCGCTGTACGCGCTGCTCAACTTGGGGATCGGCAACGACACGTGAGTTGCTCTCTCTGCTGCGTTTCGTGCGCTCCCCTGTTTCTTGATCAGATCTGGTCGTCCGGTTCCTGATTTGTGGGAGTTGCTTTGATTTGTAGGAACAAGGCGGCGATCGTCGAGGCCGGCGCCGTGCACAAGCTGCTCCGCATCGCGGAGGGTTCGCCCTCCGCCGCTTTGATGGAGGCGCTCGTCGCCAACTTCCTCTGCCTCAGCGCGCTCGACGCAAATAAGCCCATCATCGGCGCGTCCGGCGCCGCTCACTTCCTCGTGGGGGCGTTCGAGCGCGCGCCGACGGAGCAGGCGCGGCACGACGCCCTGCGCGCGCTGCTGAACCTCTCCATCGCGGCGGCCAACGTGCCGCACCTGCTGGCCGCGGGGCTTGCTCCGTCGCTCGTCGCCGCAATCGGTGACACGCCGTGGGCTGACCGCGCGCTCGCGGCGCTCTGCAACCTCGTGGCCGCCTGTCCCGAGGGCCGCCGAGAGGTGAGCCGCGCCCCACACGCTTTCCCCGTCCTCGTCGACGTGCTCAACTGGTCGGACGAAGCCGGGTGCCAAGAGAAGGCCGCGTACGTGCTGATGGTCCTGGCGCACCGGAGCTACGGCGACCGCGCGGCCATGGCGGAGGCCGGCGCCACCTTCGCGCTCCTGGAGCTCACTCTCGTGGGCACGGCGCTGGCGCAGAAACGCGCGTCGAGGATCCTGGAGATCCTCCGCGCCGACAAGGGCAAGCAGGTCGCCGAATCCTCCGGCATCGTCGCGACAATGTCGGCCCCGCAGGAGCGCGGCGGCGCCGGCGACGGCACGGACCAGGACGAGCCCGACGCCGGCATGAGCAACGAGAAACGCGCCGTGCGCCAGCTTGTGCAGCAGAGCCTCCAAAGCAACATGCGGCGCATCGTCCGCCGCGCGCGCCTGCCGCAGGACCTCGCGCCGCCGTCGTCGGAGAACCTCAAGGCCCTCACCGCCGCCTCCACCTCCAAGAGCCTTCCTTTCTAAGGATGCAAAGCTCAAATCCACCGCACACACTCGCTCAACCCCACAGGTAAAATCAAAACAATCCGCCATTGGCAGTAACTCGAGCAGCTTCACTACAGTCCACTGCATCAGCAAGCTGATTACGTCACCATCACTGCTTATTTTAGTAGAACTGTAGCATCTTGTCCCCTCACCACTAGAGTACTGGACCCATATAAGTAAATTTTCTTAAAAGAGACTATGACCTTTTTACTCAACTTATTTAAACGTAGTAAGATATATGTAAGATATTCCTATGTAAAAAGTAATAACTAATTTAGAATAAGTTAAGTTTTAACAAAAATTGAAATTTTTTATCCTAGTGGATGTAACGATTCCGTTCAGTTTTTTGTGCGATACGATGATGCAGTTTTTTGTTTGGTTAGATAGGATAAGATGATCCAATCTTTGGTTTAGTTGGAGGTATATAAGAGGGTGTTTGGTTTTGATGTTTCGTTGCTAATTAGAAGTATTAAATATAGACTAGTTATAAAACTAAGTACATGAATGAGAGATAATTCGCGAGACGAATATATTAAGTCTAATTTATTAAGCCTAATTAATCCATCATTAATACATGTTTACTGTAGCATCACATTAAAATCATGGATCGATTAATATACGTTTAAACCTTCTAATTAACATCTAAACATCTGACATAATGAGACTAAGCTTTTGAACTAAAGAACTAAATAATGGGCCTGTTTATTTCAGCTTCTGGCAGCTGCAGCTACTTCTAGAATATGAAGCTAAAATAAACGGTTTAGATTCTAGATTCAGATTGTGAGAATCCGTAGCTATAAAATCTAAAAATGAACTAGAATCTATAAGCTGAAACACCAGTTACTCAGAGTAGTTAGCTACTAAAAATCTTTAGCTACTAGAAACTAAAACAAACATACACCTAAGTATCGCTGATATGACATCTTCTCCGGGAGTGTGGATAAATTTATCCAGTAAAAAATTCCGATGGAATGATTCTAAACCAGCTCTGACCAAATGGAACCTTAACATCAAGTCAAATCACTGAAAGCAGCCGTCGTGGTCAAGAAACACAGCAAAACATGAGCAATCCACGCCATGAAACCTCAACATTAGCCACCTCGGAAACCGTGGCAGCACGAGAAGGTCAAAGTGTCAAGAAGGCCCGTATCCTCCTCCTCTCCTCCTCCTCCTCCTCCTCCTCGTCCCTGTCTGCTTCGGTCCGCGTCAACCTCGAGGGAGGCCATGGCCATTAACCCTCCTCCCCTTTGCTGCTTTGCGACAAAGCAAGCGCAACCTCGCGCCGCCCAACAGTTCCGATCGAGCCGAGCAAAGCCATTGTCCCTACTCCACAACTCCGTCGTCATAACGCTCGCTTTTGTCCGCCGCTAGCTGTTACCGAATCATTCTTTGTACCAGTAGTATACTCTGTACAAGAACCCTAGAATCTATGAAACATGGATGCTATCTCTATTTCTTTGAATTCTTTCTAGTACTGAGGCGACTTTGAAACCTAAAACTGCATCAGTTGCATCGCCTGCATCGGAGACTGGGAATCTTGATAAATTATGCAGCTCGTCTCTCCTTTTCTCGTGGCTGCCGATGGAGCCCCACGTGGTTGGATACAGTCGTCGTCGTCGTCAGAGAGCTCGAGGTCGAGCATGAGATCACGTTCCTTCCTCCTCCGATCCTCCCCCTAATAGGGTTTGTTCCTTCCTTTTTGTAAACGGAATAGTTTTAATTAGCCTCACAGTCGCACTGCATCCACCAGTTGGTCAGTGTCAGCTCAGCTGTTGTTGCTCTCTTTTAGGTGTGCATGCACATGCATGATCTTCTCTTTCTCTTGGAGAGTGTTTTAAAGAGAGAGATTAGAGTGGTAGAAAAAAGATGTAGAATTTTATATGTTTAGATTGGTTCATTCGTCGCCGTTTCACCTTTGCCGGCCGGCCTCGAACGGTTCTGAACAGCTGCCTCGATGCAATAATCAAACCCTACCAGCGAGTTGATGAACACTTGTGCAGCTGTTCAGTGAGATTAAAGCCCTTTAAATTGCTGTGATTAATGCCACGTGGGGACGATTACTTTCTTTTTGACATTATAAAAGTCAGTTGGGACAATATAAACCTATGATTTTTCTTAGATAAAGTTATATTTTTTTAGATCAGTAAGACGAAATCAGCTCCTCTTACTTCACCCCTGCGACTTCTCTCTGCAGTTGATTTGGGGTGCAGAGCCCCTTTGACTGCTGGGGGGTGAGTCTCACCACATGAAGCTCAATTTCGGTCCCATCGGATATCGATTCAACAATGTGAAGGAGGTGACCGCTCTATGTAGTCAATGAAACCGACCATAAAGGATCTCAAATCCAGCAAGACACAATCCTAATTCCAATTTCTTAGTATGGACTATAAATTTTTTATACCTCTCTTATTTCTCTCCCTTCTTTTCTAATCCCTTTCCATCCCCAATGCACTTCAGATATTTTGATATCATGCGTATTACCGAAGAACAGTTTCTTATTTTCCTATTATATACTTTCTTTAATTTTTTCGCCGTATCATAATTTTTTAACGTAGCATTCTAATAAATGTTTAAGACACCGTTCGGATTACGACTACTAGTACCGTACATGCATGCGAGAGGAACGCCCTCTCACAATCTTTTTTCTACATCGAGAGCGCTCTAGAAAAATAAAGAACTCAAGTGGTAGCTTCAAGTGTCCCACTCTAGCTTCAATATGGATTTCAGGATCCAGAGTTTTACCGAATATTCCCTAAATCAGCTAAGATTCCGAGCGTTTAAATGGTATATGTATTTTAAATTGTACATTAAAAATATCACAAAAATGTTTTAAAATCATATATCAGTGTTTCAGCATTAATCATTTTAAACCTTTAAATGATTTTTATGAATCTTACCTTTATCAATCTTGTATTTTTTTTACACATGTTTGGAATAGACTCCAATCACTGACCACGTGCTCAGGAGATGCTGCATGCCTCAACTTGTTACAAATTTAAGCACACGGATAAATTCAAAGCAAGACATAATTTCCGTGGAAAACTTTTGCGAAAAAATTCCTACGAAATAAATTAAACAATAATTATCACAAGATTATACGTACGAGATTAGTTTATATTTAGGGTCCGTTTGGTTCCCTAAACTTTAGGGACTAACGTTTATCCTTTTTTAGTCCCTAAATGCTAAACATGGTGATTGAGACTTAATTTTAGTCGCTAAACTTTAGTCATTTAGTCGCCATGAGGTTGCTAAAAGAGACTAAAGAAGACTATTACCATGATATGCCCTTCATTAATGCTCCTCAAAGTGGAAAAAATAGTAACAACAAGTATTTATTAGGGGTAGTTTTGTATTTGTTCAGTTGTTTTAATAACTTTTAGTTACTGGAACCAAACGATTTGGGATTAAAATTTAATCAAGTGAATAGAGAGACTAAAATTTAGTTTAGTCCCTAAATAAACTAAAAAAGGGCGTATGAATATGAACGCTTTTGTATTAATTTTATCATAGTAGAATTACAGTGCAATACTCTGGTACTGATTCTAAAACAGAACTAGTATTTTATATCTAACAACTCACATGAATCTTTTTTCTTGTGGTAAAAATAAGGCTACAAATAAAAATTTTATAAGTTTATCTGGGATGCTTACTCTTTTTCAACAAAATTTATGATCAGGATAATTAAGTATCGTAGCACATATACCTAGAACTAAACAACAAAATAAACTAAAAGTTACATGGTGTTTATACAAAAGTTAAATGTTTTTAGATTACGCAAATTAGTCTACGTGTTGTATAAGTTCGGCATGACTGAAAAAAAAACAAGAAAAAATTCAGACGCCCCAAACTAATCACTTTTATATCGCTAAAACTTTAACGGACAAAAACCATATCGATCAGATCGAGTTACTGTACTCTGTCCGATGTTCGTGTTGAATCCAGCCGGCAGATCTGATCTGGGGCTTCTTCTTCTCCGGCCGGTCCGATGGGACGTCCCGGTCGTCGCGCGCGCGCAATCATGGCCATGACCGGCTGCGGCTCGTAGGCTTTTCCGGCCGGGAGGTGAGTGAGGAGGACGGTACGGTTGTTGGCGGTGGAGCCGTCGATCGGCGAGAGCGACGACGGCGAGAATCTTTTTTTTTGTTGCATTATTTTTTTTTGAGAAGCTAACGGCCGCTGCGATCCTTAAAAAGACGAAAGCATCTAAGGTTTGAAACAAGAAATCTATGACAAGGGTTCTCCTACGGCAAGGCCTGAAGTCGACATGAGATACAACCCAACTTATGTACAAAAATAAAAACGTAAATTCTCTATCCCAGCCTAAGCGCTCGACTCAACTCATCAAAGTCCGAAGAAATCCGTTGAGCTATGGTCGAAATTGGTTCGAACGTGCTAGTGAAGATGCGTCGATTACGCTCTTTCCACACATTCCACCATGTATAGATTAACAGCCCACTAAACATCTTGCCCTCTTTCTTATCCAGCGATTTAAAGGATACTTGCCACCAAACTTTGTAATCTATATCTGGAAAGTGCTTCCAAATTCTAGATAAACCTCTCAGGGACAGCACTTGTAGCCAAACCGCTTTCGTAAAGGGGCAACCACATGCTAAATGGTCGGGAGACTCCAGCTCAGTTATGCATAATGCACAGAAAGGATTACATGGCCATCCCCTCATTAGCATATTGTCGCCCGTAAGAATTCTTCCTTTTAGCATAAGCCAAACAAAAAACTTGCATTTTGTTTCAGCCCTCCCAGTCCAGAGTTCCTTAGCTATGGTTGGTAAAACATGTCCTGAAAATTGAACTTTGTAAGCCGAATTGACAGTAAAAACTCCATTCGCCGTCCAACGCCATCTAATTTCATCTTGTTTTGTCTGTTGAAGAACTACATCTTTGGTTAATTCTGTTATATTGATAAGTTGTTCCAACTGTTGAAAAGTAGACAGTGCTCTTAAAGTTTGAATCCAAGTGTCATTCTCTAAAGCTTGTTTGACCGAAATCTTTTTGTTGGTACAAATTTTGAACAGTTGGGGAGCTACCAAAGCCAGAGGTTTTGAGCCCAGCCACTTGTCTTGCTAGAAATTTGCCCTCTCTCCATTTCCCAGATTAATCACAATTGAAGCATTGAACATATCATTTTCTTTTGATGAGCAGGTGAACGGTAATTGTGTCCATGGTCGTTTCCATTCTTTCCATCTTAGCCAAAGCCATCGAAGTCGGAGAGCTCTACTCATGACTTCTAAGTCCAGGATACCTAGACCTCCTTCTTCCCCTTCGGGTTCCATTTATGAGGATTTTTCCACCAGTGTAGAGTCACTACCTCTGTTTGATGTTCGACAAGTGAGTATGATTGAAGTGTTCATCTCTTCCTTGTCTCTCACCGCTCCAAGTTGTGATTAAACCAGGAGAACTACTTTTTTAGAACCCACCCGCACCGTACAGGATTCGAACCTGTGTCTTTGACCCTTGGCAAACAGGTAGAGTGCCAGTTAACCAAGCAGACCCCATTTCCAGAATCTTGAGGGTCGCCTCGTGCCCATAGGAAATTCCTACGAATTTTGTCAAGCTGTTTGAACAACCATTTATGCTCTGGAAAAACTGCTAGATGGAATAATGGGATTGTTGATAGACAAGCACGGATCAATGTTAATCTGCCACCCTTGGTCAAGAAGACTTTTTTCCAATCTGCCAGCTTATTCGTTGTTTTTTCAATTAAACTTTGAAGATGAATCTTTCTCACCCTACCAAGGTGAAGTGGCATACCTAGATACTTACAAGGGAACACATCTTGTTTAGCAGGGAAAATCTAATGTAGATGTTGCAAGTCAACCTCTTCACAGCATATAAGGTAGACTTGAGTTTTAGATATGTTTATATTTAGTCCAGAGGCTTTGCCAAAAATCTCCAATATTGCCCTCATGCATCTCAGTTCCTTTGGGCAGGCATTAATGAAGAAACCAACATCGTCTGCATAGAACAAAGCCCTTCTGCTTATTCCACTCGACCCCAATGGCCGCAGAAAACCACGTCCTTCGGCCTGCGTGATCAATTTTTGCAACGGGTCTAAAGCTAATAGGAATAATAATGGTGATAATGGGTCACCCTGCCTGACCCCTTTGCCATGTTTGAATGGAATCCCCGGTCTGCCGTTTAGGATGATTGCAGATGATGATGTGGCTAAGAGCTGACAGATCCAATTTTTCCAATTGACCCCAAAGCCTCTGTGATGCAGGACTTCCACAAGGTACGCCCAATTGATCGAATCAAACGCCTTCGATATGTCCAGCTTTATAAAAAGCGAAGGGATCTTTTTGCGTTTGAGCTGTTTAATACTATTCTGGACCAAAATGAAATTTTCATGAAGACTTCTATTCTTGATGAAAGCAGATTGATTATTGTCAATAAGGTTAGTCATGTGGGGGGCCAACCGGGATGCTAGAATTTTTGTAATTATTTTTCTGAAGCTATGCATGAGGCTTACCAGCCTAAAATCCGAAGGTTTTTCTGCATCTGTCACTTTTGGTAGGAGCACAAAATGAGCTGTGTTGAGTCTGCCCAAGTATTTAGATCCTGATAGTAAGAAATGATTAATGGCTTTGAGTAAGTCAACTTTGATGATATCCCAACACTTCTTATAGAAATTGCTATTAAATCCATCTGGCCCAGGGGCCTTATCATTTGGCAAGGATCTTATTACATTATCTAACTCATTCATCGTCACATTGTTTTCCAAACCCTCTAGCATTAACTGCTCCGGATATAACACATCCCAATTTAGAGCTGCTGACCTGGGTTCTGGGCTTCCAATAGTATGTATGAAGTGCTCCCAAAGTATGTCTGCTTTACCTTGTTGATCAAAAGTTCTCCGGCCCTCTGATACCAGGGACATGATGAAATTATTTGTTCTACGCTTTGACATTTTTAGATGGAAAAATTTTGTATTTGCATCTCCCAATTTCAACCAATCTAGCCGTGATCTCTGCCGGATCATAATTTTTCTGAATAGCTGCTATGCCGAGCAATTGTTTTTTCAGTCCTGTATAAAGTTCCCATTCCCAACTCGTCAAGTTTCTTCGTTCCATAGCTTGGTCAAAAAGAAGAATCACTTCTGTCGCAATATGAAAACGAAGCTTGATGCTTCCAAATCTTCTTGAGTTCCATCTCTTGAGATGCTTGGTCAACTTATTCAACTTATAGTCGAATTCTCTGATCAGATCAGAAAGGTGAACTCCTGGCCCCTGCCATACACTCTTGACAATATCCTAGAACTCATCTATCATCAACCAAAAATTTTCGAAACGAAAACGTTTAACTGAGGTCAATTGGGGTATTTGAGTTAAAATTAGTGGACAATGATCCGAAACTGCTGAAGATAATCCTGTTAAAATATACTCTGGATGCTCCTCCTTCCATCTAGCTGAGACAAAAACATGGTCAATTCATGTTTGAGTTGGTGGGGTTGAATTGTTACACCAAGTGAAACGCCTCCCACGTAAGTCCAACCTACTAAGCATGGTCTATTGATGGCTGATTGTTGCTCGGAATTCATTTAGTAAAACTCTATTATAGGTTCCCCTGTTTTTGTCACTTGCGCTGAATAACATGTTGAAATCCCCCAACAAAATCCAGCTGGGTTGTACTGCAGGTTTTAGAAGTTCAAGTTCTTTTAGAAACAATCTTTTTTCCTGCGGTGATTGAGGGCCATAGACTCCGGAAATTGACCATTTCAAACCATTTACCAAAGAGATCACTTCGACTGTGATTGTGTGCTCTGTTACAAGGGTGGTGTGTAATGCAAATTTACCCTCATCCACCGCAATCAAAATGCCCCCACGGGTGTTCAAAGCCGACAAAAAAACAAAGGAATTCGCAAAATGAGCTCCCAGGAAAGAGGTCACCAACTGCTGATCAATATTAGCTAATTTAGTTTCTTGCAAGCAAACAACTGACGGTGAGATAGAGCTAATAAATAGTTTGACGGCCCACTATTTGGCCGGGGAGTTAAGTCCCCTTACATTCCAACAGATCAATCTTAAGAGGTCCAAATCCATGCGTTAAAGTATTAGTACAGCAACAAACTTATGCGACAAAATCTATGTTTCTCGCACCACCCATACCAAAATTTGTTGTTGCTCATGTACTTTCTACTACTGCCACTGGTACTAATTTTACGCTTCCCCCTGCTGTCGTCAGGCCTCCAACTGCTGATATGAAGTCGAAGCATTCTGCTTTTCAATATTTTTCAAAAGAGCCTCACCACCCCCAATCTTCGGTTGCCATGCCAGGGGTAGCGGCTCACGGCTAGGGCACAGCGCCGGCATGGGCTCTGCTTTACTAGGCGCTGGCGGCAGCAGCGTGCTGGCTAGTGAAGCCGGGCTTGATCCGATTAGGGCAGTCCAAACCCATAGTTTTTAGACAAGATCTTATTTTGCCATATTAGCAAGACACGGTATCTAGAAACTATGTTTACAACCCTAGTTTCTTGGTATAAATTTATAATAAATTTTTATACTACTATTTTTCTCTCTTCTCCACTAATCCAATCATTTTCATCCATGTCTTAGATTTAGCGAAGACATGTTGTTTTACTTAAGATATTATTTCTTCATATTCTAGTATCTCTCCTCATTAAATAACTTGTAACGTCACTTTTTTTTCCTATGTGACAATACAATAAATACTTAAGAAACCATTCTACATGGAGGGTTAGAGTGCCCTTATAGTGGCCTATCACTCTATGGTTTCTTTGCTACAGTTTGAGCTTCTAAACTCTATCGTTGAGTATACGAACTATCCTAAACATTTTAACTTCGTAGTTTTGTGGAGTAGCTAACTCCGTAGAGTTTGGTCTTCCGTAGTATAAAATGTTGGAGATGTTAAAGAGATGTTCCACGAATTCAAATTATAAAACTGTCCACCGTAAAGTTAAGTTTCGGACTGAAACTAATAATGATGGAATGAAACCATCCAAACAAGCCCTAAACATGTTTTTTATTTAGTTGTAATATAATTATACGCATCTCCGTCGTATTATACAGATATATAGTATGATCAACGGTTTGCAAATCGTCTTATTTTAGTGTTGCCGACATCCAAATTGCTTAAAGATTAAGACATTAAAACAGGGCTCGCTGATGAAGCACCTGACAACACATCTTCACATGAACTTGTTTTTTTTTCATGTGGACTCTATAAGCCAAAAACAAGTAGCATAATTAATAGAAAACAATATTATGATAAGACATTGACATTTATATTGTTAGCTTCTAAAAGGTAAGGTTGAAAATTAGAAAGTAATAAAAAAACATGTGATTAACTTATGTTCTAAAATTGAAATTTAACTCTGATTTATGTCAGGAGGTTATTGGTTCGAGTTAAAGATGGCAATGGGTTTATACCCATTGGTTTGACCATCTCAAACCCTTACCTATTAGAAAAAAATGTTCTGGTCGGATAACCCATATATACATACATGTACCATTTCTCCCCAAATTCATACCTATGCGGGTATAATATACCTATTGGGTACCCATACCCATCAATAGACACCGCACACAAAACATGCAAATAAATAATAACTATGTATCTATCCTCGCAAAAACAGTATTTCATCTAATTAGACTGATCACACATTTAGTCGTAACATCAAAATTTTATATATAAATAAACTCCTAAATATAATACATCAATAATTTAACCTACAAAAATAGCAATAATGATTTAAACTCCCTAAAATATAGCATATTAGGTGTTGGGTGCCTATCGGGTAACAGGTATGGATATTACGAAAATCATACACATACACATACCCGTGTACCCATTAGTTACTATTTTTTCCATTAGTAGACCCACGCGGGTGAACAATTTTACATGTATATCTATCCAAATAGGATAAAACCCATCGTGTTTCGGGTTTCGGATATCCATTGCCATCTTTACTTCGTGTCACGGGCACAGGCAGGCGAAGCTTTTAGAACGGGATAGCAATATAGAAAAGCTACTATTTCTTAGTTTCTAAATTGTAATAGCTATTGATTTTTAAGATCTGTAGCAAAACCTAAATTTGTTTGCAAAGTCGACTGGGCCACATAATCTGCAAGAGCAGTCCATGCAATCTAACAAGCTAAAAGAGTAACATGAAGAAACGATGCGAAAAAAAAAATCTTGGGCTTGGCCACAAAATCATAAGCTGGGCCTTCCTGCTCTCCTCATCCATTGATGGATGAATATTTATCAGTTTTAATTAAAAAATAGATACATTTTGACCATTGATTTTATAGATAAGATTTTAAAATATTTTTAGTGTGAATTGTGGATATAAATGTATAAACTTTACATGATATAATTTTACTCAAATACAATTAATTTTAGTGTGAATTGTTTGGAAGGGAAGTCAACCATGTACTTTACGGGGCCTAGCCCTCCATAGCTACTGCTTTAAAAGAAGATAGCGATGATGAGTCTATAACCATTACTTTTTCTCACAAAAATAAGAACTTTTAAACTCCACTCACATCAATTAATAACTTTATTTTATATAGTGTTATTTAAATATTATATCTTTTCTCATTATAACGCACAGCTAGTCCGAAAAAAAATAGGGTACACGTGGGCTGCACTTCTTGTTTTCCAGATTTCTACACCCGCACGATCGGCACGCGTGCGCAAAACAGTATTGCGAGCTGACTGTGCTCACTTTCTCGACCATTAAGAGCAAAACCATGGCGATTAATCAATCAATCAATCAATTAGGTCTTACTTGTACATTATTTAGTCAACCAAACCCAGCTCGGTTTGCAGCTGGATGGATAGATTGTTAAAGCAGGACGAGGCAAGTCAAAATTGACTTTCTAGCTGCTCATCGCCACCAACCCGGCCACACCTGCAACACCTGCAAGCCAGCACCTAGCTGCACGCATGGTTTAGCCGGCGCCGGCGCCGGCGCCGGTGTTGGTCCAAGTGTCAGCCCGCGTGAGGGTTCTGTAGATCTCGCCGGAAGAAGAAAGAGAGCTGAACTGATTCACAAGGAGATCAGAAAGCAGGAGCAGGAGCTTAGCTTGTGCATCCGACCCAGTTGACCTGGGGCACGCTCGCGTCATCGATCTCCAAGCTTATCTAAATGACCAAATCCAATCTCAGGTCAACGCATTAGGTACGAGTAATTAACTAATCACTACTAATGATGTCGTCGCTAATCATCCGTCTGTACGTGTGGCGTTGATTAGCCAGCTGAGTTAGTAGCTCTGGTTACTCCTCATCAACCCCCACTATCACCACGGCTGACTTTCCTCGCACTCCATAATTAGACCCGTTGACATTTACATGCAGCACGGCAGCTTTGGCAGCTTGCATGCGCCTCCGGTGGAAATAATGGTGCAGTGGTATGGTCAACGTGCGGGCCCCGGCCGGGGATGACGAGGCTATCGCCAGCTAGCTCACTCTCAAGTCGAACACTCTCAGTCTCACTCTCAGCTAGCTAGTCAGCTGGAAGCTGGAAGCTTTAACTGGGAGTAGCTTAATTATTTAGGTAGTGCGTGTACCAAAGTTTTCAACTTCAGCAATTCGGATTCTAGGAAGATCCGTGGTGGTATCTTTGTCCGTTTTGTAGTGCAGATAAAATGTTTTCAAGTATCCTATTGGGTTGGGTTAGGTATGGCCGGTTGGTTGTTGGTAGAATTTTTTTGATGGTTTTAAAATACCAAAATTGTTATTAATAAATATTGGATTGTGCTCTAGTTAGAGTTTTAAATATGTATATATATGTTTTTATTATTTAATTATTTAGAAAACTTCAATTAGTACAAAATTTCATGGTTAAATAATTATGAAATTCGTAATTGATAAATATTATGCTATATTTGGCTTGAAATATAATAGAATAGACGATGTACTTTAAAACCCCCACAGAGTTAAGGTAAAATTTTCAAAAATGTAATTGATCGATCCATAGCTAGCTAGGATATATTATTGGGGTGTTTGGTTTTACATCGGATATTAGAAATATTAAATGTAGGTTAACCCTAAGTATATAAACGAGGGCTAATTCACGAGACGAATCTATTAAACCAAATTAATCCATCATTAACACATGTTTACTGTAGCATTACATTGTCAAATCATTAACTAATTATGTTTTATAGATTCCTCTTGCAAACTAATTCTCGTTTAGATACTTAGTTTTATAATTAATCTACATTTAATACTTCTGATTAATGATAAGCATATGATGTAAAGAGACTAAATTTTATACTAAAGAAATCAAATACCGGCTAACTCGTCTAATCACTGTACATATTTTTTCTAATCAGCATGAATGCACATCCAATCAGCATGAATGCTTCTGATGAATATCTGATTGACTTGTGTTCCTGCTGCCGATCGATATCATAGCTAGCGATCACCGACGACCATACGTTAGGGTCTGCTTCTTGTTGTTAATGCGTTGACCTGTTAAATTCGTCGTACGAGCTAATCGAAAGCAGCTGGGCCGGCCGGCCGATCGACACGACACGTACGTGAACCAGCAGCTAGTGGTGCGCGCAAGTAGGTCAACACGTACGCAAGATATTTTCTTTACAAGAAAACGTCAACGCGATAATCGTGGATAACTACACTGATGTACTCTACCTCGTACGTGGGAAATTTAACTATTTGCCACCCTCTTCGTTGCCACCTCTTCAAATGCCACTCTCTTCGTTGCAATTAATTTTTTGCCACTCTCTTCGTGAGCCAATTGATTTTTTGCCACTCGGTGTCCAGTCACTTGCCACGTCATCGGCCACATCACATTTTTGCCACCTCACTCCGCCACGTCACCTTCTTCTTCCTCCTTCTCTTCTCTCTCCCCAAGCCGGCCACCGCGCCCGCGCGCCTCCGCCCGCGCGCCTCCGCCCCCACGCGCCGCGCGCCGCCGCCCCCGCGCGCCTCTGCTTGCACGCCGCCGCGCCCACGCGCCTCTGCCCCCGCTGCCGTCGCGCCTCCGCTCCCGCCGCCACCGCGTCGTCGCGCCTCCGCCCCCGCACCCGCGCGCCGCAGCCCCCGCCGCCTCCGCCCCCCGCCGCGCCCGCGCCCGCGCATTGAGGCGTGCGGGCGCGGGCGCGGAGGCGCGCGGGCGCGGTGGCGACGGGGGCGGAGGCGCGACGGCAGCGGGGGCAGAGGCGCGTGGGCGCGGTGGCGTGCAGGCGGAGGCGCGCGGGCAGAGGCGCGCGGGGGCGGCGGCGCGCGGCGCGTGGGGGCGGAGGCGCGCGGGGGCGGCGGCGCGCGGGCGCGGTGGCGCGCGGGCGGAGGTGCGCGGTGGCCGGCTTGGGGAGAGAGAAGAGGAGGAGGAAGAAGAAGGTGACGTGGCGGAGTGAGGTGTCAAAAATGTGATGTGGCGGATGACGTGGCAAGTGACTGGACACCGAGTGGCAAAAAATCAATTGGCTCACGAAGAGAGTGGCAAAAAATTAATTGCAACGAAGAGGGTGGCATTTGAAGAGGTGGCAACGAAGAGGGTGACAAATAGTTAAATTTCCCCTCGTACGTAGGGATCAAAACGGAAACCGACGGAAATACGAAAACGAATGCAGATATGAAAATGGATACCATCCAAAACAAATACAGATCGAAAAAGGAGCCGATACAAATATAGAACTGAATATCAATAAGAATTATTAAAACCCTTAATATATGAAAAAAATATGATAAATAAATAAATAATTTCAATTTACACACATATTAATAAATGATATATATATAATAAAGTAAAAACAAGTTTTATTTTAGTTGTAATGAATATATACTATTTTTAGCAAATAATTATATATTCATTTAAATTAATTTTTTAAATATTTTATGAATAGAATATAGTTTAAATTTTTATATAATGTGAAAAGGTAAAAGCTAATATTTTATATAGCGTAGTAGAAAAACTGTGAAAACGAATACTTTACATTTTTGTTATGCGGAATATTCTGTTTCACTATTCCATTTCCGTTTCCACTTTGAGATATTCCGTATCCATTTTCGCATAACTCTTACCGTTTCTGTTTTTTCTGACACGGAGCGAAAACTTCCCGCTCCGTTTTCATCCCTATTAGTACGAGTCTATAGCTATCTTTATTTCTCCCAACAAGGAAATAACCAAAGAGGATTGCCCTAGGAACGTTAGAGCTTAATTAAGTGCTAGATTTTACTCTATAAATCTTATTAAAATTTCACAAGAAATAAAACAGCTAGATAAAATATTATAGGGTTAAATGCAATTGTGTGTTAATGCAAACTAATCGAATCATAGTATTAATCATTTTTATGCATAAATTCCACTTCACCTTCCAAAATATTATAGGGTTGATATACTTAACCCACTTAACTATAAAATCAAATATTTTACTTATTAAATTATATAAACCGGTTCAAATAATTTATTGACGCGGTTTTGTAAGTGATATTGTCCATATAGACTATGACCAAGATCCTATTTGTTTGAGCTTTAGCCTTCCAGAAAGCTATTTTTGTCTTTTGCAACTTAGAAGGGTGACTTTCCGAAAGCTAATATCGTTTGACAACCTACTTTTAGATTGTGGAATGGAGTGACTGTTCTGTGGGGTCCACAGACTATCGCCACGAGGGCGGGGCGCGGCTGCGTCGGGCGGTGGTGACGCCGAAAGGGGCGGTAGGGCCGGCCGGGCGACAGCGACACCGAGCAGGGCGGTGAGGAAGGGCGGGGCGATGCCGGACGGGGCGGCGGGGAAGGGTGAGGTGACGCTGAACGGGGCGATGGGGCCGGCCAGGGCGACGCCGGACGAGGCGACGCCTTGGGACGGCGAGAAAGGGCGGGGCGACACCAAACGACCGAAGGAGAGGGAGACAACGCATATGGAGATTGAAAGCTGCAGAAAGCTCACATTTCATTGCTTCTGGGTTTTCCATGTAATCATAGTTTCTGTGATTTTTGGTTTTCGGAAAGCTCAGCCTAAAAGCTAGCTATTTATTTGAGCTTTCGACTTTCTAGAGTGGAAATTTACTGAAAAGCCTAAACAAACATGACCTAAGATAACTAAGGAACAACTGGTTTTGATTCAACTACAGAAAAGCACACAAATACAAGAAAAATTTGAGGTGGGCAATTGCTGCATCTGCAACAATGTCTTGGGCAGGAGCAACACACCAAGCTTAGCCCATATTCTACACATGAACATGAGGAGCATCAGAAATTCTGAGATTAGTCAGTAGCGGATACCAAGCTTGGGCCACACCGTCAGATTTCTTTGATACTTGTTGGATCATTACATTCCATAAAACTGAAGCTTTCTCTGAAGAAGACACTCAATCACTCATGCACCTGTACAACAGTACAAGTGGTAATTATCTTTAAAGGAGGTCACACAAGAAGAAAATGTCTTGATAGATAACCAAGGTCAAGAGAAAAAGGAAAGCATGTGTGGCTGAGTTGCTTGATTATGATGTTCATGATCGTATCTTGGTAAAATTTATCTTCCATCATTGACGGTGCCGCTTTCTCACGTAGATTGTATACTTGTATATATGACCATAAATTTCAGGATTTCCAAAGTGAGATTTCACAAAGGTTCAAGGGGAAGACTATGAATGGGGGAGTTGCTTCTTCAAGGAGTCTGTCCATTGGTTTTTTATATTCTAAAAAATTCAGATAGTGAGTTAAACACACAAGGAGAACTATATACCATTTACATGGAGCACATAAGCCTATATAAAAAAGGTTGGTTTCCTGGAAAAATAATCAACTTTCATATGGGAGGAGAATGGTAATGATTAATGCTTGTCTCAGTAGTCTCCCTCTATACACGAGGGGTATTTTCCACCTTCCTGAGCACACTTATAAGAAAATTGACTCTATCAGATCTCAGATTTTTTGGGAAGGACTCTAAAATAAAAGAAAATACCACATGATTTCTTGGCAGGCTCTATATGCTCCCAAAAACATAGGGGGATGGGTTTCATTGATGTCAGAAATATGAATCAGGCTATGCTTTGTAAATAGATATACAATTTGGATAATGGGCATGAAGGATATTGTTATGATATTCTGAGGAAGAAATACAATTTGGATAGAGGAATGTTGCAAACAGATATAAATGGGGGATCTTTTTTCTGAAAAAGCTTAAACAGATGTAAAAAAGTGGGTTAGATTGGGCTGTGATTTTAATGTGGGCTCTCGTCACAAGGTGTCTTTTTGGCATGATGTTTGGAAGGGGATGCTCCTTTAAATATTAGATTCCATGAATTTTTCGACGCTGTAGAATCAATAGCAGCAGAAACAGTTCTGATGTTTAATAATAATACAATGCTTAGAAGGTCTTTGAGGGTGGAGGATATGGATAAGTGGGGTGAATTATCCTCCATTATTAGGAAAGTTGGGGGGAGTGGTGACTTAGACAAAATTACCTGGCTTATAGATAAAAAAGGTTTTACATCCAATTCTGTATACAATTTGATCATCAATAGATGTGTGATTGACTCTGAAAGTATGAGAATTTGGAAATGTGAGATTCCTTTGAAAGTAAAAATCTTTACTTGGCTTGTGTCAAAAAGGAAGGATCCAAGTGGGTGAACAGTTGGGAAAGATGAAGTGGAAGGGTGATCCCTCGTGTAAACTCTGTGGTCGGATTGAAACTGTGGATCATCTTATTTTGAGTGTCGTTTGTCGCAAATGCTATGGGTGTTTGTTGGGGAAACTCTGGACTGAGATTTTCCAGTGCTGAACATAAGATGCTTTAACGATATGGTAGATAAACTAAGGGGTCACCCAAAAAATCGATAGCAATTTAGATTCTGGGGCAATTTCTTGGACTGTGTGGCTGTTGCGGAATGATTTTATTTTTCAAAACAAAATTTGTACTAACGTTTTTCACGTTATTCATAAACTAATTACATTTCTCACCTAGTGTATTCAACCGGTGTCAGTGCGATTAAAGGAGGAGACCTCACGATGCTTAGGATTGCTCCGTGCAAGGCTGTACCAACTTATCCGACTGGAGGATCCCTCAAACTCAAAACAGGAGTGCCTGAAGCAATCAATGGGTTTGAGCAAAAAAAGGATAGTAAATCGGAGCAGGCAGTAATTCTGGTGATGTTTAGACTCTTTATGTTTTCTTTGTGCTCAGTTAGACATATCTCTGGTTCCGTAAATGGCTATGGGTGCCTTTTTGTGTGTGTTCTCGTCTTCAGCTTCGACATGTTCTAATGTGGGCTGTTTTGTTAGATCTGAGTTTGGAGGGATTTTAGTAGTAATTTGATTCTGATTTTGATGTAAAGTCGGAATCCACGACAAAACGGTTTTGGTTTCTGCTGCCAAATAAAGCAGGGTACTCCAGGTTTTGGAGTTGCCTTTTCTCAAAAAAAACCTATATAGATATACAGAGAAGATTTCCATTTAAAAGCTCTCTGGTGCGATGCGAGGCTTATTTCACGTGTCATTAGAAAAATGGGCATACCATTTTTTTACATATGCAGTTTGGTCCGAAAAAATGTATAGATCATTTTGCATATAAACAGTTATCCTTACTAAAAGTGTGCAAACCATTTTACATATAAATAGTTATCCCGGGAAAAATGTGCATACCATTTTACACATAACATTTATGCCAACAAAAGTGTGTATACCATTTTACATATAAACAGTTATCCCTACTAAAAGTGTGCAAACCATTTTACATATAAATAGTTATCCCGGGAAAAATGTGCATAATATTTTACACATAACATTTATGCCAACAAAAGTATGTATACCATTTTACACATAAACAATTATAGCCAGTAAAAATGTACATACCATTTTATACACAACACTCCAAGGGGAAAATGTGCAAGACATTATGCATATAAATAGTTGTCCCTAAGCAATGTGTGGATAAAGTATGATGGAGTTGTGGATTAATTCTCTGAGAACTATAATTTGGTGTTAGACAAAATTTTAAATTTTATCAAGAGTAATTCTTATCAAGATTGTGCCATTTAGAGTTCTTGCAAATGTTCCCAAGCTAAGCAACATCTGCAGAAAACTCTTTGAATTGCTTTCAAATATAATTGATCTAAATAAAGAAGAATAGCACTAGAAATCACAGAAAATACATTGTACCTAATGTCAGTCCCAACATGAGCAAGCAACTGGTTCTGACCATATGAAACTAGCTATTGGATGCCGTGGCTCCGAGGTACCATAACTTTCATGTGTCTCATGTTGGGTTCAGAAAGGAAAGTCATCAGATTGTAGACCTTGCCAATCGTGTTGGCTACCTTAAAGGCTAGGATTCTTATTGTTTTTGCTTTCTGGAAAGGAACTTATATTCAAGCACAACCTCATCAATAAGAGAATTAAACTATTAACCGGAAGCAATATACATCAACCTAAAAAAACAATTAAGGTGTAGTGTTACATAATTCTTGGGGATAGAAAATTGTGGGATGTCATATGTTTTCACAAATGTAAAAATTTAAAGATGTAAACAACTCACATTCAACATTATCTATTTATGTTCATATAAGGTACTAACCATATAAAGAAGCAAAAAGGTCTACTTTGTTATATGAATGATGTGAAATACTTTTATGGATGACAATACTCAACATGTTTATGTATTTCTTAAAACATAAATTGGGTACCCCAGTGTTATTAACTTACCATATCTTGTTTATTGGCAAATACCAATATTATATTGTTAAGCATCAAAGGGTCGTTAACAATCACCTACAACACAATTAACAAATCTTATTTTGATGCCTTCATTAACAAAACACGCTATGCAATAAGTAGAACTTAAAATAGTTTATAGAACCTGAAACTCTGCTTTCACTTTTACAATTCCCTCTCTATCTAATGAATCAACTATGTAAATCTGCAAATCAGAACGTGCAAAAAAAGTATATAAGAATAAGATGTTTTATAATTTATACACTGATCTGAAAGAAAAGACAACAAAAAATAGTAAGGTTTTATTAAAGAGCATCACCTCCTTGTAGTAGGCGCCATTGTGCTTCGACATAAGCCCTGACACCTGCGCCACCTTAGTCCGCATCTACGTCAGCCTCGCCGCCATCGCTTGAAGCCCACCCCACCCACACACGAAAAGAGAAACCAAATTAGATCAAAGGGGAAG
>JAAALK010000289.1:42818206-42960345 GCA_019279435.1 Zizania palustris | reverse complement strand
CATTCTCTCTCTCTCTCTCTCTCTCTCTCTCTCTGGGTGATGTTGCTGAGCATGCTACGGCGGTGGATTTGAATGTTTGATGTCGAGATCGTTAGGATGCAATGGTGATGCCGTGGGCGTGGGTTGCGCGGTAGATGTATTCGTGATCTTTAGTTCTGATAGCTTTGGGAAGACACTGGTTCGTGCCTCATATGTTCCCCGTGAAATTGGAGTTTATCGTGTGGGATCTGGGCATGGGCAACTTATGCTGTAGATTGATTCGGTGTTTCGTAGATAATAGAATTTGCATTTTGAAATTACGTTTTGATAGCACTTTCTCCGTTTCTCTGGCTGAATTCTTCTGAGCTGTTATTACTTACCAGGCCAAAACTCTGTCATTCAAGGATGCAGGAAGCAGAAGCTGTTACCTTACCTCTCATGTGAAGCATGTGGTTAGAGGTTAGTTCTTTTACAACCTTTGATCTCCATAATATCTATAGAGTTCGTGTCAGTGAGAGTTCACTTCCTTAGTGCTCCAGAAATGAGTATACTAAAGTCTATTGCATGAACGTATGCTGTATGCCCCTACCATATCACATAAAACATGGGGTTAAGTGTCACTCGCCAAGAAGCCAGGGATTTTATACAATTATGGTCATAAAACATGTGGTTTTCTGAAATTTACTTAACAAGAGAATTGCTTTTCAGGGAAAGACTTTCTTCTGCTCTGACACAATGCTACATCCAGTGACAGGAGCAATGAATCGGAAGCTAAGTAAGTTTTCTTAACTGTTCAGGCTTCACCAGTGTGATAGAACTATTGATTAAGTAAGTTCCTAAATTGTAATGGTTCATTGGTTCTGTGACATAGAAGTTTAATATACCATCTGTTGATACCACACAACTGTGTACATTTCATAATTTTCTGAATGTGAGTGTGATTGTTCCTCACTGATAAGTGCCAATTACTTCATGCAATTGTGCAAGTATGCTGATTGAGTATAGATTGTGCAGTTATCCTTTTGAACACCAATGGTCCACTGTGAGTGTCTATTCCATATCATGAATGGAATTTATCCCAAACTTTGGATTACAAGCTTCATTTAACTAGGGAGTGTTTGTGGTTTGCAGAACTACGGAACTATATGCGATTTTCAGTGACATACAAGATTTCAATAGATTTTTTGTGTCAAACATACTAGCTCATCTATATTTTGACAAACATATGGTATATGTTTTCGGTCTACTTGTTTCACATTACCGACTATACGAGTTTTTTGTGCGCCATCCTTCTGAATTTAAGCTCATTTGTGCTTTTGGTTATAAAAATCATATTGTTTTATCCAATGCTTGAACTTCGATATTAGTTATTACAGTTTATGTTTCTGGATATCTGTGACTTTCGTTGATAAGGATGGCAAGGAAAAGCTTGTTAAAGTTCCTATAAGAATGTCAATGTTAGAGGCAGTGTATGAGAATGACAGAACTGTATTTTGATCTGTCTTATGAAGTACAAAAAACAATTTCCTAACTCTATTTCTGGTACCAATGTTTACAAATCGCCTAGTCGAACCTAGTCGCCATGGTACCGACTAGAAAACTAATCGCGATTAATCGCGATTAGTCGATTCTGGTCGGTTCTAGTCGTTTGTCTAAGCGTCCCATATATTTTAGGACATATGTATAGTTACATACTATATAGTATGTGTCTATGTGATAATTTATAGGTGGCCTCTTAAAAGCAAGCCCAATCAAGATTCAAGAGTACATGGATAGGTAGTTAGAGACATACCTAGAGTAAGGGCAAAAAACATAACAACCAACTTATCAAACTCAGATTATCAAAAACAATGAAACAAGAATATCTTGACAGCCAATTGCCAAACAGCCAACAAATCATCATAACAGTAGCAATTAGCAAATCATCAACCATCATAACAGTAGCAACTAGCAAATCATCAAAAACATAAACTTAGGTTCAAATCAAGCAGTAGCAACTAGCAAACAGCCACACATAGTCATAAGAGTTTGTGAGTCATTCATCAACCTGTAGAGTCTGTAGAGTGGGCACGGGCGTCGGTTGAGCAGGCGTGGGCGCGGCGTGGCTGGAGCAGGCGTGCGCGCGGCGTGGATGGTCGCTGGAGGCTGGACAAGCGACAGGCGCGCGTCGGCACTCGGCAGGACCTCCGTCTGGCGTGCGTGCGGCGTCGGCACTCGGCAGGACCTCTGCCTGGCGTGCGCGCGGCGTCGGTTGGAGTACTGGAGGCGTGCGCGCGGGGTCGGTGTCGGCGCGACATTGACTGGCGGCGTGCGCGTCGGCGTTAGCTGGAGGCGTGCCGCGTGCGCGTCGGCGCCGGCGTTGGCTGGCGGCGTGCGCGTCGGCGCCGGCGTTGGCTGGAAGCGTTGGCTGGAGGCGTTGGCTTGGTTGGATGCTAGCCCTAACCCTAGGCGGCGCACAGAACAGCACAGACCAGGCATTGGCTTGGTTGGATGCTAGCTCTAACCCTAACAGGCCCACCAGAACAAGAAAAGGCCCAGTGAAATCACAAAAATCTAACCTGGTCGCCTGGTCGCCATTTTCACCCTAATCGTCCGACTAATCGCGATTAATCGTCGACTAATCGGACGACCAGAATTCTGGTCGCTCTGATCGGGTCGGCGCGCCTGGTCGTTCCCACAAAACCGACCAGGCCGATTAGTCGCGATTAATCGCGACTAATCGGACGATTTGTAAACACTGTCTGGTACCATTAAAAACTGTATGTCTAATACATAATATGAATTGTGTTTTCTTTGGCGTGATTAATAGGACCATGTGAGGGCTCTCTTGCATGTTCAACATGTCATGTGTAATGGTATAGCACTATTCTTAAGGCTTTGGTGTGCTGTGTCACAGGCAGGGATATTTGGGGCTAATCTAGAGTGGAGATTATACTTGAAAGAGGTAGCTGGTCTCAGCCCTGGACTTTGTCGGCGTGGCGGCGTTGTGATGGAAGATGCTCCGGCGAGGCAGGATCTTGCGACCAAGTAATTTACTTAATCCAATCTTCTTTATTTATCTCAAAACCTCTAGTTTATATAGTGCTAATACTTGATAACAAACTAGGTAACTAACTAGAATATTAGATATTTCCTTAGAGATAATACTTGCCTAAACTGAAAACTAGAGATAGACTATAATTACTATTCCTCATCTGTTTGCTTGCCAGCATTGGAGTCCTTGTCATGCGAGCCTACAGCTTCTAGATGATTCCTCCAGCGCCTGGAATATTGGATCCCCCACACGACAGCTGAGACAGTAAAAGTGTAGTTTGATAAGAAAGTTCTCTTCAGGATGTTGACTACAATAACAAACTGGCAAATCCTACGGATGAGGAAAACGATATGCTAGACCTTCCATTTGGTCTTACAGAGACGTGCGAGTATTTCTTTCTAAATCCTACTAAAGTTATTACTTTTGTTGAACTGACTCAATTTTATTTTCCCCAGATCTCACCTTGGTCGCCAAGTGGTTGCAAGCCCTGAGCTTGATGGGTTACGATTGGCACTGCCATCAGCTACCAGAAAATTTTCTGTTGATGGGTATGTTGCCATCAGCTACCAGAAAATTTTCTGTTGATGGGTATGTTGCAAAATCACACTGACTTCAGCAAGATCATGAAAGTAGCATGTGGGATGCCTCTCCAGTTTTGTAGAATATGAGATATAGTTGCTGCTGTATCCTCGTTATCAAATTTGTATTCTACAGGAAAAAATTGAATTTCGATGATAACTTCGGCCTTTTGAGATGGCAAACATGTCAAATTGCTTTGTAAAACAACACGTAAAATTAATTAGAGTATGCATCATTCAATCACACATGAATACTTTTTATGACAAAAGTATGGCTACTTTATTCCATCATTCTATGTTCTTTCTGTCCTATCATTTATGCTTGGAAAAGGTCAATTTTCAACCCTGAACTCTTGTCATTGGTTCGCTTTGCAACCCTGAACAAGTGAACTTTGAAACCATTCAATTCACTATCTTTAACTATTGAATTATTTGAATCTGTCCCCTTTACCCCTGCTGTCCCACTAGTGTGGTTTTCCTCTTACATGTTATCAACATGACATTTGCATTGTCAAATGATGCCACATTGGATCTACATTGATATAGGGTCATACTAGTCAGCCTCTTGCTCTCTCTCTCTCTCTCTTAATCTTCTTTCTGTTATTTGATACTCATAGAGCTCCTGCAGGCCAGCTCCTCATGCTCACGCACATTATCCTGCTATTTTATGATTTACATTTCTAGGCTAATGCTTGAATGTGCCATAGTGGAATTTAGCTGTTATATTTGTGTGATGCTTTAACTTATTGATAGGTTGTTGGCAGTAAATGATACTTCTATTTCAATAATTTGAGCCTCATCTGGCAGAAGTCATACATATTTGCCATCATGTTTGTCTTATGAAACATGCACTGTTTGCCAACATCACCTTTTGCTGAACTTAATTTCTGTTGATGTTAGGAGGGTGACGAAAACCACACTACAAGGCAGTTGGGGCAAGTGTGCATATTAGAGAACCATGCGCAATCGCTTTCCAAAATAGTAGGTTGTCATCCATTATCCAGGAAATCCTGGAAAGAAGATATGATTCATTCGTTCCTAAATTGATTTTCTAACAATTTGCCATTGAATATGCAATTTAAGGCCCCATTTGGAATATGATTTTCAAATGAGACCGTTCAGTTCCCAAAGCAATTGGTAAAATTCCCCAAATGGAGACAAAGATGTAGGTCCCAACTCTGGTACTTATTTTCCTTGTGCTCTCCTTTTTACAAAACCAATTGCACTGTCATCTTTTGACTTCTTTGTTTTACCCTGCATATCATTACCCATAGGTAGGTTGGGGCCTTGGAAAAACTTGTTGCTACTAAGGCCCTATTGGTAGAGATTATTGGGGCCAATTCTTAAGAGAATATCTAGAATCCTATCAAACGGATAAAATAGAAGTGATTTATGACAGAATTTAGGAGAATTGATTCTCCTTTTTGTATTGAGAGATAGAATCAGGTGAAACTTTGCTTCTCACGAGAATCAGGCTAACAGAAGTTAAAAATACTCATAAAAGTTTAGGAAAATATTTATGCATGATTAAAGTATATTAGAAAGACATATGATATAAGTAATATGATTCATAGTTCATATTATCTATTCATTTATATTCATGTAATTTTAGATCATAAAATATAAAGACATCACATATATAATGCAACTCCAAACACACAAGTATAATGTTCAGTTCAGGTCAATATCATCTTTCTTGAGAGAATTAGCTAAGAAGAGTGCATAAATGTTTTTGAAGGGGACGAATTTTCTTGAGAGCAGGGATGCTCCTGTCATTGTTTTTGGTCGAGGAAATATCGGATCCAGTCGTCTCTTCTATGAGTGCTTGTATTTCTTTTCTAAGTGCTGACATTCAAAGTCCTTACCTACCAGCTGAAGCCTCTTTCGCTGATCCCACATTGTTGTGTCATACTCCATTTTATATCTCCTCTGGCTGCTCTTGTAGTCTCGTTTTCGTTCCCCCATGGTCAGAGTTTTCGACGTTGACACATGCATGGTTTTCCCTGTTCCATTTTAATATTGGTCATAGTGGCAGGAGTGTATGACTGACTCCTACTATCGCTGACAGCATGCCTGACTGTGGATGGGCATGCTTGCTTTGTTTCTATCCACGAGCTGATTTGAGTGGTTTGCTATGTTTTTGTACTTAGACTGTTGTTTACTGTGCTCTTCATTTGACCAGCTATGATTCTGTGCTGTTTTTGACAGCCTCATCTAGAAGCTCATCCTTGTTCTGGTTCTTTCGATGTTAGTAGTGCCTATGTTGCAGGGTTCTGTGTGTGGTGCCAGCTCCTTCAGATTAGAGATGTCTTTGGATTGTATGAGCATTTCTGGGAGCTGCTCATCTCAGTATTTGGACAGTGCTAACAATTTGGGTAGCGTTTTGTCAAGGGCGTTGATGCCCAGGGTAGCCGGACCCCGACTACGAAGATCGTAGTCTCGGTCCGTAGCTGCAGCAGGGTTATACCCCCACGCTGCTGCCCTTCGACGGCGGGGATAGATCCCTGGCCGGCGGCTTGGAGAAGAGGGGTTGTGAGAGGTAGATTGCCAAAATACTTCTTATTTCATAATCTGTCTTACAAGGGATATATATAGCCTCTCGGCCAACCACCCTTCCTAGACTTAAGGACTAAGTTACTAACTAACAACCAGATTTATTCAAACTGGAACTAACTAACAGATTTATTTGAAATCGAAACTAACAAACAGATTTATTCAAACTCTAAACTAACAATCCTTATCTGATTTCAAACTCAGCCGCGGCCCCCTTCCTGGGCCTTGTGCGCCTCCCTTTCTGCTGCCCGGCGCATATCTCGCGCTCGGCGCCGTCGTGTATACACGCGGCCCCACATGACATCTCTCCCCTCCTCGAGAGGCAGCTCGTCCTCGAGCTGGAAGAGTGGAACTGTCTGCGGATAGCGTCGACATCCTCCCAAGTGGCTGAAGCTGGTGTCGCGCCCTTCCAGTGGATAAGAACCTGCCGGACACCCCGTGCCAGGCGCGCCTTGACAGCACGATCTGGTTCCTGGATGACTGCACCATGGCGGACTGCCGGAAGAGCCGGTGGCACCTGCGGGGGTCGCCGTGGAATTTCTTCAGGAGGCCGACGTGGAAGACATCATGTAGTCGTGCTTGCTGTGGTAAGGCGAGCCGGACAGCGGCGTTGTTGATGCATTCAATGATGCGGTAGGGTCCATAGAACTTGGGCTTGAGCTTGCTGGACGGAGCCTGAGGAAGGGACGCAGGTAGGCGCTGCCGGAGGCGGAGAAGAACCCAGTCACCCACTTGAAAGTTGGCCGGCCGGTGCACCCTGTCGTAGTGGCGCTTCTGCACTGCTTGGGCCTGCTCCAGTCTTATACGGATGTCCTCCAAGAACTCCGTGCGCTCTTCCATAGTCTTGGCTACTGCTGCCACGCGTGTTTCGCCTGGATCGTATGATCGAATGGACGGTGGTTCACGTCCGTAGACGACGCGAAATGGCGTCTCGCGCAGTGATGACTGGAACGCTGTGTTGAAGACATATTCCGCCCAAGGGAGCCAGCGGAGCCATTCGCGTGGTCGATCACCTGTCAAGCATCTCAAATACATAATAATCACTCTGTTAGCCGATTCGGACTGCCCATCTGATTGGGGATGGAAGGCAGACGACATCTGGAGCTTTGTGCCACTCAAGCGCATTAACTCGCGCCAGAAGTTGGAGGTGAACACTGTGTCGCGGTCGGATACTATAGACTGCGGAATACCATGCAGTCTGACAATTTCAGCAAAGAATGCCTGTGCCACACTTTCCGCCGAGTATGGGTGTGCAAGAGGAATGAAGTGACAATACTTGCTGAATCGGTCGACCACTGTCAGGATTACCGACTTGCCCCTGACGCGTGGAAGTGCTTCGACGAAATCCATGGCGATGTCTGTCCACACCCCTTGTGGCACGGGCAAGGGAAGTAGCAGGCCTGCTGGGTGTAGATGTTCAGACTTATTGCGCTGGCATACGGCACAAGCTCGAACTAGGTCCTGTACTGCGCGCCTCATGTTGGGGAGTGGAAGTCGCGGCGGAGGCGGTGCAGCGTTCGTTGGACCCCTTCATGTCCCTCTTCGTGGACGGCCACCAGGACCTCTTGCAGCAATGGTGATGTTGGGGGAATGTACAGCCGGCCACTGTATTGGATCAGCCCATCTGCGAGTGCCCATGGTTGCGGTCTGGTACCTGCCCTGACCTCTTCTTGCAGTGCGCGCAGGGCCGGGTCGGTGGTCTGTGCCTGACGAAGCCGATCTATGAAATCAAAATGCGGGGCAGATAGCGCCAATATCATGCTGTCTTCAGGTGTGTCCCTTCTAGAGAGAGCATCTGCCACAGCATTGGAGTGCCCCGGCTTGAATTCTACGGCGAAGTCGAACCCCAAGAGCTTGCCGACCCAGTGATGCTGCGGAATGGTGGACAGGCGCTGGTCGAGCAGGTACTTGAGACTGTAGTGATCGGTCTTGACGATGAAGTGGCGCCCCCATAAATATGGCCGCCAATGACGGACGGCGTGGACTAGGCCGATCAGCTCGCGCTCATAGGCGGCGAGCGCACGGTGTCGTGGTGCTACCGGCCTGCTGAAGAAGGCAATCGGGTGGCTGTCCTGGACCAGCACGGCCCCGAAGCCATGAGATGACGCGTCGCATTCGACCATGAATAGCTTGGTGAAGTCCGGCAAGGCGAGTACTGGAGCCGATGTCACCGCGTCTTTGAGAGCGGCAAACGCGGCTGTTGCCTCAGGAGACCACGAGAACCCTTCTTTTCGCAGGAGAGCAGTGAGCGGTGCAGCGATGGTCCCGTAGTTGTGTACGAACTTCCTGTAGTAGCCTGCCAACCCGAGGAAGCCTCGCACTGCTCGAGCCGACTGCGGACGCGGCCAATCTTTGACGGCTTGAACCTTGGTTGGGTCCATGGCGACGCCCGCGGCCGAGACGACGTGCCCCAGGTACGCGACCGATGATGCTGCGAATGCGCACTTAGCGCGTTTGAGGAAGAGGCTGTGTTGTTGCATCACGTCGAAGACGGCGCGTACGTGGCGTAAATGGTCCGCCCATGTGTTGCTGTAGATCAAAATATCATCAAAAAACACAAGTACGAAGCGGCGAAGGAACGGGCGGAGGACGTCGTTCATCAATGCCTGGAATGTAGCAGGGGCATTGCACAACCCGAAGGCCATAACCAAGAACTCGTAGAGGCCGTCATGTGTTCGGAACGCCGTCTTGTGGATGTCGCCGGGACGCATACGGACCTGGTGGTAGCCCGAGCGCAGGTCCAGTTTAGTGAAGAAGCATGCGCCATGGAGCTCGTCCAGGAGTTCTTCGACGACGGGAATGGGGAAGGCATCCTTCACCGTGAGCGCGTTGAGCGCCCTGTAATCGACGCAGAAACGCCATGATCCGTCGGCCTTCTTGACTAGGAGGACTGGTGACGAGAATGCGGAGTCGCTGCGTCGGACGATGCCTTGGTTGATCATGGTGGCACACTGTCGTTCCAACTCGTCTTTATGAGCGGCCGGGTACCTGTACGGCCTAACCGCCACTGGCAAGGCGCCCGGTTTGAGGACGATGTTGTGGTCGCGGGCGCGCTGTGGTGGCAAGCCGGTTGGTTCAGCAAAGAGGCCCCCAAACGCTGATAGCAGCTCATTGAGGAGGTCCTGCGGGGAGACGGTGGCTGCCATGAGCGGGGTCCTTCGTGCGGTTACGTCATCCCAGCTGACCGGCCGACCTTGGCGGTTGAACGCCATGGTTCGCTTGGTGAAGTCCCAGACGATTGGTCCCAAGGTCACCATCCATTGAGTGCCTAGGACCAAGTCGTAGCCGGCGAGAGGCATGATGTAGAGGTCGACGCAGAACTCCTCGCCGCCTATGGAGATTCGGGTCTGTCGGAGTACGCCGGCGCAAGAGATCCGCTCGCCGTTAGCCACTGTGGCCGTGAGGCGCGCGCCACCTTGTGCTTGAAGGCCCGTGCGGTTCGCTGCTGCTTCCCCAATGAAGTTATGGGTAGACCCCGTGTCCAGGAGGGCCGTGAGGGATGCTGCGCCCACGGTCACATTCACCTGCATTGTATCACAAATTGGCATACCGGCGACGGCTCTGAGCGAGAACACGGGTGCGTCCTGATCTGCTTCATCTTGTGTGGGGGTGAGCTCGATGCCGTCGATATAGAAGAGCCGGCGGCAGACCCGGTTGTGACCCCTGGAGTATGGTTCGTTGCAGTTATAGCAGAGGCCAAGACGTCGCCTTTCCGCCTGTTCATCCGTCGAGAGCCGTTTCGCCTGATTGGCCCCGTTCCTGACCTGGGGGGCTGATAACGCCGGTGGAGGCGTTTGTGGCGTCGGCAGAGGCGGAACCGGCAGTGCGGATGAGGCCGGGCCGGCGGTCGCCGCGGGACGCGGGGGCGGGTTGGGAAGCAGTGCCCGTGATGCGGTCCTGGCCGGTGCCTGTTGCAGCCTGTCCATCTCCATTAGCTCCACCTGGCGGGCGAGGCTCATGGCAGCGGCCAACGTCTCGGGATTATGGATCCGGACGGCGTGGCTCAGTGGTGGAAGAAGGCCGCCGGTGAAGAGCTGGACTCGTTGCGCCTCGGTGAGACGTCCCGCACGTGGTAGGAGGGCCTGGAACCTGTTGGCATATTCCTCCACGGATCCTGTTCGCCTACATTCGGTGAGTTCAAACAATGGAGCCGACCGAAGAGGAGGTCCAAACCTTAACATGATGCGATCCTTGAAATGCGCCCATGTGGGCGTGCCTTCATCTTCTTGGAGCTGGATGTACCACAATTGTGCGACTTCTTCCAGATGATAGGATGCCATCCACACCCGTTCTTCCGTCATCGTGCGCTGCTGTGTGAAGTAAGATTCACATTTGTTGATGAACAGCAAGGGATCTGTTTTGCCATCAAAGCGGGGAAGTCCAGTTTCTGGAATCGTGGTGGTCGATCGGTGTGTTGCTTGCCATCTGTGGTGCCGCCGGAACTGGAGGATGAGGAGGATGGATCCTTGTTTTTCTTGAGCTCGGCCACATCTGCTTGCAGCGTCGTGATCGTGCCGGTGAGGACTTCGAGTAGTCTAGCCAAGTCGGCGTTGGATGGCTCGGCCATTGGTGAGGGGCTGTTTGGTGGAGAAGGCTGATGTGGCTGTGATGCGGTGGAGGTGGGGTTGCTGTTGGCGGAAGAGGAGGATCGTTGTGACCTTGATACCAAGTTGTCAAGGGCGTTGATGCCCAGGGTAGCCGGACCCCGACTACGAAGATCGTAGTCCTCGGTCCGTAGCTGCAGCAGGGTTATACCCCCACGCTGCTGCCCTTCGACGGCGGGGATAGATCCCTGGCCGGCGGCTTGGAGAAGAGGGGTTGTGAGAGGTAGATTGCCAAAATACTTCTTATTTCATAATCTGTCTTACAAGGGATATATATAGCCTCTCGGCCAACCACCCTTCCTAGACTTAAGGACTAAGTTACTAACTAACAACCAGATTTATTCAAACTGGAACTAACTAACAGATTTATTTGAAATCGAAACTAACAAACAGATTTATTCAAACTCTAAACTAACAATCCTTATCTGATTTCAAACTCAGCCGCGGCCCCCTTCCTGGGCCTTGTGCGCCTCCCTTTCTGCTGCCCGGCGCATATCTCGCGCTCGGCGCCGTCGTGTATACACGCGGCCCCACATGACACGTTTGGATGGTTGAATGCAGTTGAATGGGATGGAATGGTACGGGGGATATGATAGTTCTGGATAGAATAGTGCTGGATGAGATGGTAGAAGTAAGCTATTTAGTTGGAGGTAGATGTTACGTGGTTTTATTTGGGAGAAATTTTACGATCCTTGAGGAAGTACCAGAATTTTTAGTGTTAATTTTGATACATTTCGGATTATAGGTAGAAAGTTGCACCGTGAAATCATGTGCCAATCAGTGGATATTTAAATATTGATTATGTTTATATTTTTTATTTAATGGTTGATTCTAGTGAATTTATGATATTAAGGGGTGTTTGGATCCAAGAACTAAAGCAAAAGGGGCTAAAATTTAGCCTCTTTAGGGGCTAAAAATCCAAACACCAAGGCTAAAAAGCGGCTAAAATTTTTTAGCCCATTAGCCCCTAAGAAGGAGGTAAAGAGTGGCTAAAATGCTCTTTTTCCACCCATACTCCCACTATGCATGCATGAAAAGTAAGAGCAATAAAAAGGGATATTTCAGTCATTATACATAGTAATAAATGTTTTAGCCCTTGGATCTAAACCGGAGTTGACTAAAATTTTAGCCCTTTTTTTAGTCATTTTGCTTTAGCCCCTTTGAATCCAAACATGCCCTAAGAGATATTAATGTTATATTTATTATATTTTGAAAAAATATATTACACTTTGAGTTTATAAATGGTATAGGAACACCCATGAAAAAAAATCCTGGAGCCGCCACTGGTGCCAATAAAAAAATTTGGACTAACACATTTTGAACGACGATTTGAACGACATCGTCGTTCGCTTGTTTTTGTCACACCGAATGGTTTAACATCTGGTAAGAATATCGTGAGAATTTGAACCAGCTGATCTTAGACGGCTTCGTACTTCTTCAAAGCTATACTGAACCATCCTAACCACTGCCGGGTGGCCTTGCTATGGTAGTTCAGCTGTGTGATTTCTGTTCAAACAGCTCGGAATTCTGGGCTTTCTTCTCTGATATGCTTCATCTCCTTCCTGTTGCAGATTTTGCACGTCGCTCTGGAGGTAGTTTCATGATCCCTGTTGCATCGAGACTTAAAGTTAAGGCTGGTCGTCGTTCATGACAGGACAACAACCACAGCATACTTTTTTTCTTTGCATATATAGACTGACGTGTCAGCTCACTGCAATTTGATCTTCGGAAACACTAACCAGCAGCGTTCTGTCATTACCAACAGGTGGGCAGCTACCATCAGTCTGATCTGCATTTACTCTGGTCGGCAAGAGATGCTGATACAGTTACTTGGGAGCATTTCTTCAGGATTAAGACGGTACGTTACTCCCTTCTCGTCTCCGTACGATGTGTTTGCTCATGTGTTTTTGCCTTCTTCTGCTGGTGTCGATTGCATTCTTCCGCGTCTGATAATGTCGCTTCTGCTCCGTCAAATTTACACCGAAAATGACCGTGTCGAAGCAATCCGCCCTTAGTTGTCGTCGTGAGCCATGGAATTATTACCAACTTTGTGCCTTTTTTTTTCACCTTTAGCAATCGACTACCAACTGTGACAACGAAGTGGTTGTACTTTTTTTTTTACCCATCTCTGTCACTTCGGTCGAATATATCCAAATGATTTGAGTGAAATCTGTTCTGATCGAGCCACTGAATTGGGCATGGTAAGCAAATTTGGTTGAGAAGACTCTCGACTTGTGCGTTGTCTAGACTAATTTGTCTTCAATCTCAGGTTGTTGTTGTATGCATCCCACCCTGGTCCAGAGCTGAGTGAATTCTTGTATGGCCTGGCAGGAGATGATGAGGCCAGAGGAATCGAGATCATCAACCTATTTTCTATTTTACAGTGTTGTTGAAACTGAGATGTTTTTTAGTTGGGTTGTCAAGAATATTGTTGGCGCAAGATCCATTGGTTGACATCCATCTAACCAAGGTGTTTGTTAGAACTTTATATAATTTTCTCTTAAAGCTAGGGTCAATCCTCGTTACGATTTGTTTAACTACCATTGAGGATTGGCGACTTGTTAGGTTACTGGGCTATTTGGGCCAGCTGAACCGGTGAGCTGCGTTGCCACCAAACTTTAGTCTCACCTCGCCCATGCAAGAGGCCCACGAGCAACCTATTGGATTAGTCTTTTGGGACGTGAGAGGACTCTCCACTTGTAAGGTTGTATCGTATGCACATGAGCGTCCGGACGTAGGGTGAAACTGGTATGGGTCGGTGTTACGTGGGAAAGCCTAGGACACTAACAATTGGTATGAGAGTCAATATCGTCATGTCTACTTAGGGGCTTCCTAGGGGATGAGATGTTATATTACTAGGCTATTTGGGTCAGCTGAACTGGTGAGCTGCATTGCTAGCAAACTTTAGTCTCACCTCGTCCATGCAAGAGGTCTACAAGCAGCTTATAAGAGAGAGTATCTATTCGTATATTGGATCGGTTTTTTTGGATGTGAGAGGACTAGGCAGTTTGGAGTGCTGCAGCGCCATACTTACAAAATATGGACACATACAACCACCCACCCTTCCTACCCATTATCACAATCTGTCTTGCAGCTTGCGAATTTGCAGCACCGTAGTAGAATCATTACCAACGGCACGCTGTGCGCCTAAGTGCGAAAAGACAGACTCTCCACTTGTAAGGTTATATCGTATGAGTATGAACCCCAATAGGGTGAGACCGATATAGACCGGTGTTATATGGGAGCTAAAATCTGGTATGCAAACGCTGCTACACAGTGAAAAGCAAACCGAGTGAGCAAAGCAATTTACCTTGTGTTCTTGATCTTGCTTAACATCTAATAGAAAGGACCGTGTACATGTTACATGTACATGTCGAGTATTTTTTTCTTCCGAGACATTTAAAATCTGAAAGTGACCGAGAGATCTCACATCGACAAGCAATGTACATACATAGATAGAATTGAAGACGCTAGCTAGACTGGATTGCAACGTGAGCGGTGGTTGGTAAACGTTCAATCCATCCGTCCGTCCATCACACGGCCGGCATATGGCTTACGTCGAGCTGAGGCCGTCGTCGTCCGTTGGATGTATCTGTAGCTGCCGTCTAGCCCAAGTTGCATTCGACCAGTCGATCTATCGTACCACTTGCATTGGGAGTTAATAGCGATTAATTGCTACGATAACCACTCTTTGCGATAATAGCGAGTGATTAGTGCTTCCCAAGATCTTTGCACGTTTTTTTCCCTGCTGTCAGTGTGACGATAGCTGAGGATGTTCTTGAGGTACATGTCAAGATGGAGAATTTTTTTAAAAAATAATATATTTAAAAAAATCAAATTTGTATGTCCGTTTGAAAATTTTGCAAAAGTAGCATACGGTCGGCATTTGACTAGATGTCACGTCAGCTTTAGTTGGCACTTGAAGTGTTGACCGCATGCTACTTTTGCAAAATTTTCAAGGCCACATACAGATTTGATTTTTTTAAAATATTATTTAAAAAAATCCGACTTGTCATCCAGTCGGTATTTCAAGTGCCGACCGCATGCTACTTTTGCAAATTTTCAAACGGACATACAAATTTGATTTTTTTTAAAAAAATATTTTAAAAAATCCAAGATGGAAACTGCAAAATGATTATATGAATTTTACGGTACACATAAATTTATATGTAATTTATGTGAGCCGTTTCGTCTTAATTGATTAAATAGACAGGTTTAAAGAAATTGATATATTATCTTATAGGAGACAGTATGTCACACATAATTATCAAACTTTTCGATCAAATCAAACAGTTGAAAACGCATGCATGTAGTGTAATTAGAATACATTTTAATGGTTACTCTGGCTCGATCTAGGCGTGGCGGGGGTTGATACAAATTGAGAAATTTATTCCTATCTTGCCTTGGAGTTTGCTCTAGACTTCTATAGGAGAGACAATGAACTGAGCTGTCATAAATATACTCATTAGTCACACCAAATGATTCAGCAATTAATTAACTGCTTAACAACGAACCACCTTGTCATTTTACAGCAATTGTCATTGGCAAGGTTGCATGTATGCAAATTGCAGCAAATTAATTACTTTATTCATTATCTATTTGGTTGCTATTGTTGTTCTTGTGTAAGAACAATAGTGTCATATATATGGGTTATCTAAGGAAGTGATTTGGTTGGGTGTAAGGAGAAGTACGTGTGGACAAATCTCAATGGTTATTTCAAAACAAGAGACGCAAAGGTTTTTAGACAGGTTCGTCCCCCCGAAGAATAATAACCATGATCTTGTACGTGCAATATGAGCTCTAAGAGCTTGAAAGAATCTTAAGCGTATGAAAGCTTGTGCAAGTTTATCAAAACGTGCATGTAAGAGGTTCCTCCGAACCCTTTATATACTAGAGGGATGAGGGTTATAATTTAGGCTTTATACACTCTATTAATGACCATTTATAATAGATAAAATATTCAAAATGTGAGCTATAAACTTAAACGTTATCTATTGTATTGATCGGACAATTATAGGTCTAAGTTTTATTATCATCAATGAGGTGGTCTAGCTATTAACTGCGACTGTCTAAATGCTTACAATCAGGCTAACCCTCCTGAGTATTGGACTCGAGAGCCTTGAAACTTCCAACTGTTTCTTTGATTATTAATAATCTGATCATTGATAGGTTGTCTTTAATATTTTGTCTTTCGACCCCTCCTTTCACTCGGTCATCATAAGTACACTCGGAAAGCACGCTAGGTCATATCACCGACAATGGTATATATACATTTTTTAAGGTAATGCGAGGTTTTGTAGTATAATAATACATCATGAACATTGTGGGCTTTGGCGATGATCGCTATTTCATTTGCAATAATAATACCATAAAATGACTGATAGGACAATTCCAGTTGGCCGGTATGGCAAAATCCAAGATGTTGGTATCATATATATTATTGTTTTAAACTAGTGATAGGACATGATGTATCACATGCATAACACACACAAAGTATATATTTTTAGCTTAATTATTAGTCAAAAATTACAAAATCGACCTTTTCAAATGCACGCGCTCATATTTTTTTGTATAGAGAGAATAATATGCATGAATTTTGCCAAAAAAAAAAATTATGCGTGTTTCCCACATGAAAAATATTCTGGTTCACAAATAATTTCAGGATTTGTGTAGAGCTCCTAGAAATGCTTTGGTTTCACAAATAATTAAGATGAACAGTAATACAATTTAGAGCTCGGACAAACTACGCCTTTCAAATGACGGTCAAACTAAGGGGGTGTTTGGGTCGGGGGGCTAAAATTTTAGCCCATGTCATGTACAATGTTTAAATACTATTTTGGAGTATTAATGTAGACTATTTACGAAACTTATTCATAATCATAAGATTATTTGCGAGACGAATCTAATGAGCTTAATTACGCCATAATTGTCAAGCCATGATTTGACAATGTAATACTACATTAAACATTTGCTAATCATATATTTTAGTTGGTAGCAGGTGAATCCATGATTTGTCAAGCCTAATCATGTTTAGTCCTTTAAATTGATGTCCAAATATCTAAGTGATGTGACACGGGTTAAAATTTAGCTCCATGATCCAAACACCCCCTAATTATATATAAATCCATTGACTTCCAACTAAAATAGTGGAGATTGAAGAGAAGATGAGACATGTACTAATGCATATCTTCTTCTTATTTAGGGGAGTCCTACATGTATGATATGATCTCACCTAATGACTTTAATACACATGTACAGATGCACTTAGCTTCACCTGCTACCTCTGTACCGAACCAAACATGTCAGCAATTCGATAGGCAGCCTCTACGTAAACATTAAAAACATTAATGATACCGGATTTCATCAGAACTTCGAATCGAACGTGATGCTTCGGTAAGAATAGTGTTAGGACGGATGACCTTTTGGAAAGTCCTCGTGTTGAATCATGATCTCGTATCGATGACATCTAGAAGCTTGTGGATTAATTTGTTACACTGCCGTTCTCAATTAGCAGCTGATGGTCGTACATTTCGCTGTACGTGTTTGTTTTAGTCTTTTAGAGATGCCACAAGTTGGTTGGTTGTTCGGTTGTGTATTCATGTAATAAGTTGCTTTAGATATGAACCATTAACACATTGTTAATACTGAAGTTACCGTCATCTGACCTAATTTAGTAAAAACTAACCGTCGTCTGCATACTGAATTTGACATAATATAGTATAACAAATTTAAACAATATAGTATGTTGCGTCAAATTCGATGCTAAGTTGTAATATTATTGCTGGATCACACTCTGAACCAGCAAACTGTTCTACATAAAAGATCGAGCTAGCTGCCTTGTCTGTGAAGTTGAGGCCACAGGATGCGCGTGATGCAGGGCTGCCACTTTCTAATTAGTTGGAAAGATCATAATACCACAATGCTTAAAGGGGATGGGATGAAGGTAATGGTAATGGTAATGGTAATGACAATGGCAATGGATGGCCGTGTAGTTATCGTCCTTGCACTTCCCTGTCCTACTCCTATCAGCTATATGGATGGATGAAAACACTTGGAGCCCTAATGCTTTCTCGTTCCATCTGTCCCCCTCTTCATCTCCGCTATCTTTCCTCGCCTAACTAAATGGACTTGGCATTGCTTGCACAACGTTTTGAGGTTGTGTTTGGTTTAATTTTTCTAATCAAATTCTTAACTAGGGTATCAGATGCATCGGAACTTCGGTTGAGTTGAGCGTGTTTGGGTGAGAATACTATTAGGATGAGCTTTCCTAGAAAGTTTTTGTATCACATCTCCGTCACACGACTTTAATAAAATCAGGTTTGCGTGACCTTATAAAAAAAGGTTTTCGAATTGTAGTAGTTTTCTCTATTATAAGGCAAAAATATTTTATTGATTGCGTTATTTGATCCCACCATAATTATATGAGCTTATGGTATTCACTCTTAATTGAGATACGAAACTATTGTTTGTTGTTGTAAGTTTTATAGAATTGTTCTGTCGTAGATACACAACTACTCTAAGCAAATAACTTCGTATCTTTTACATACCTCACAACTCATACTAGCGTTTTCACGGCTAACAACACACATTCATTTTTCAAATCTTTTGGAACAAATAAAATTTGAAGAAAATTCATGCGAATTATATTAACTACCGTGAAAATCATATGAAATTGTTGTGTCCAACGAATACCTACTCATCTCTAATGCATTGGTACTTTGTTGAGCCTACGTTCCCATATCCAATATGTATGCGATACGTCGATACGCCGTTGATACTCGTATCAGTGGCATATCGAATATTTAATATTAACAATAAATCAAAATAATTCCTTTTCGATATATTTGCGATGAGAAATTTTACAGTCCTTAAGGAGGTACCACATTTTTTAGTGTTAATTTTGGTACCTGACGAGGTACCAAAATTAACACTAAAAATGTGGTACCTCCTTGTACCTCTTTAAGGGCTGTAAAATAACTCATTTGCGATACTTCCGCAGCTCAATAAAAACCTAGCCCAATTATACAAACCCTAACTTTCAACTGTATATCTTACCCCAGCGAGCGCAGCACATCAAGTGCAAAACTGACCTAAAGCATTAAAAATCTTCAAGTTGGAGTATTTGTAAGCATGAGTTCTTCCCCTAGTATCATATATACTCCATGAAACCCTAGGAATCAGCTAAGAAACAAACTGACGAATGGATGGAAATTGCCTGGCTAGACTTGACTAAATCCAGCTGGTATCTACCTCAGTATCACTGAACCCTTTGAATGCTGAAAATATTCATTTCGAGCCACGAATTTGGTCGGGAGTCGTCAGCGTGCGTGCAAACTACGGTATTAATCGACGTCAAGCAGTAGTGATTGCCATCTCACTTCCACCACTCTGCTCTTCAACTGTGTGTACTGATCAGCAAACCCAGCTCAGCTCGATTTTTACCTTTACAAGTGACAACTACAGAGAGATGGATCGATCGCCCCAGATTTAGTACTACTAACAGTGTGTATCTCACACCAGAAGCTTCTAGATTAATCTAGAAGGGCCCATGATAACAGGGTAATAACAGAAGCTACTGATCAAAGTGGTCTTGGCAGTGGCAGTTAGTAGCTGTTTGTTTATCCCATGTTCTAAAAAGGTAGCTGTTTATAGCAAGATAGACATATCCATTAGGGTTTAATTGCTTAACCAGAAATTTCGATTGTCGTACGTAGCTGAGAGATTTGAGAATTTGCCACTTTTATAGTTTAAAATTTGAATTCAAGTCGATTTACGAAATGGTTTGCCAATTGGTAGTCGTGTTACGGGATAACGCGTTGCGTACAGTATAAATCTTTAGGAGAAAGGACGCAACCACCGGCGTTGCGCTCGCCTGCTCCCCGGTGTGGACTCGAGTGGTGCGGGCTATGCGGACGCCAGCGCGCGGGAGCAACGCGCGGCGGAGCGGGCACCGGCGAATCGCGGACTACCTGGCCGACGACCAGACCACCAACACCGACACGTCCGACAACGAGTCCTTCACCACCGCGTATGGGGAGGAGTTCTTCGCCGCGGCGGCGGCGGGCGGGAGCGGCGGAGGCGGAATGCTGCCGGCATTCCTCGCCGACCAGGGGGACCTGGTCGAGGTCATGCTGGAGCTCGACGAGGAGTCCATGGTGGTGCGTAGCGTCACGCCCACCAGCGCTGCGCTCTACGGCGCCGTGCCGCCCCAGCCACCGCGCACGCCGGAGGCCCGGAGCCTGAGCCGGTGCTCGTCCACGTCGTCGCGGATACGGAAGAAGTTCGCGTGGCTGCTCTCGCCGTCCCCGTCGCCCTCGCAGCGCCCGCCGAAGCCCGCGGAGCTGCAGCGGGAGACGGCCATGGCGGCGCGCGAGCGCCGCCGTGTTCAGGCGCGCCTCAACAGGTCCAGTACCGGCGCCAAGCGCGCGCTCAAGGGCCTCCGTTTCATCAGCCGCACCACCGGCTCCGTTCAGGCCGCCGAGCTCTGGCGCCGCGTCGAGGACCGCTTCAACACCCTCTCCCACGACGGCCTCCTCTCCCGCGACGACTTCGGCGAGTGCATCGGTACGCCGCCGCCCGCCGCCATCTCAGTATCTCACCACCACCATTGCATCGTCTATCCAAACAATCCGCCATAATCGTGACGTTCTTGCCCGTGTATGTCCACCTCGATCACTCCCACTCCCACCACAGGAATGGTGGACTCGAAGGAGTTCGCCATCGGCATCTTCGATGCTCTGGCGCGACGGCGGCGGCAAAACCTGGAGCGGATCACCAGGGAGGAGCTCTACGACTTCTGGCTCCAGATCTCCGACCAGAGCTTCGACGCGCGCCTCCAGATCTTCTTCGACATGTACTGAACCCAATTCCATCCCTCCTAACCAAGTTACAATTTTTCAATCGATCCGTCACGATTTCCGACGCCCATCGCAGTCACTTATTCTGATTATATGCTCATCTTGCCTTCTCGTTGCCTTCTTGCCCCCAAATTCAGTGTGGACACCAACGTCGATGGGAGGATAACGAGGGAAGAAATACAGGAGGTGACTTGTTTAAAAGTTCCATTTTTTCTCCGTTCTCTCTCTCATTATCAGATTACTTACCAGTTACCACAACTTTTATTGACGTAATTAATAAATTATCACTCTTGCTAATTTCTGCTAATTGTTTGTTTGTTTGTTTGTTGCAGCTGATCGTCCTGAGCGCGTCGGCAAACAAGCTGGCGAAGCTGAAGGAGGAGGCAGAGGAGTACGCGTCGCTTATCATGGAGGAGCTAGACCCGGAGAACCTCGGCTACATCGAGGTGTGTGTGTGTGCACCGCGTATTTTTGCTTTTTGCTCGTCTTTCCGATTGGTTCTACCGTGATGACACGTGTGCCGTGTGGTGTCTCTTCCTCGTCGGGTCGCTAGCTGTGGCAACTGGAGGCGCTGCTGCTCCAGCGCGACAGCTACATGACCTACAGCCGACCGCTGAGCACGGCGAGCGGGGCCCAGTGGAGCCAGAACCTCGGCGCGGTGGCGGCGGGGGTTGCCGCCGGGGGAGGAGGATCGCACGCGTCGGCATCGGCATCGGGGGCGGGTTGCGGGTGGCAGGAGCGGCGGCGACGGTGGGGGGCGAGGAAGGCGGCGGCGAGGGTGCGGGTGGCGGCGGAGGAGAACTGGCGGCGCGCGTGGGTGGTGGCGCTGTGGGTCGCGGCGATGGCGGCGCTGTTCGTGTGGAAGTTCGTGCAGTACCGCCGGTCTGCGGCGTTCCGGGTGATGGGCTACTGCCTGCCGACGGCCAAGGGCGCCGCCGAGACGCTCAAGCTCAACATGGCGCTCGTCCTCCTCCCCGTCTGCCGCAACACGCTGACGTGGCTCCGCTCCTCCTGGGCCCGCTTCTTCGTCCCCTTCGACGACAACATCACCTTCCACAAGGTACGCCACGCCACGCCACGCAACGCACTCAGACACATCCCCCCGCCTCCGACGTGGCGTGCCACCTCACCTCTTACCGCGGTTGAACTCTCCTTCCTTTTGCCACCTCTGCCGCGGAAACGGCCACGCGGGCGCGGTTTGGCCGTCGCCGTTGGTGACGTGGCGCGGCAGCCGGCCACGTGGGGCCCCGGCTCTCCGGGATCCCGTGTGGAATGTGGGATGACCTCTGCGCTCCCACGTGGTAGCTCGAGACTTTTGTCGCCTTTAGCGTACTGCGTACTTCGGCTGTGTGGGTCCAGGGCAATAAATCTACCATGCACAGAAGATCTCTTGCCCCATGTAGTACGCTAATTGGTAGGCCTTTGGTTTCAAAATATAAATAATTTTAGATTTAAGCAGGGATGAAATTAAATTATGTACACTTTTGATTCATTGGTTAATATGAGATAAAAAATTAGGTGAAAAAAATCTAAAAAATTATTTGTTTTAGCCTCTAACAGCTACAGTTTTTTTTTCTAAAATGCAGAAACTAAAAACACCCAAACTATTCAACTATTTCCCTAGCTAGTAAACACCTCTAACTGGAACAAACATGTTATAAAATATAACATGAAATTTGTTGAAAATAAAAAGTAGGCGAAGAAGTACCATTTAAAAATCTAAATAGTAACAGTTTGAGTAAAATTTGTTTTGTGCGTGTGGAATTTGAATTTTTGATGCAGACGATCGCGACGGCGATAGTGGTGGGGATCACACTGCACGCGGGGAACCACCTGGCGTGCGACTTCCCGCGGCTGGTGGCGGCGAGCCCGGAGGAGTACCGGCTGGTGGCCGGCGCGTTCGGCGCGGTGAAGCCCACCTACGCGGGGCTCCTCTCCGGCGTGGAGGGCGTCACGGGCGTGGCCATGGTGGCGCTCATGGCCGTCTCCTTCACGCTCGCCACCCACCCGTTCCGCAAGGGCGAGAAGGGCGCCGCCGCGCCGGCGGCGGTGCGCCTCCCTCCGCCCCTCAACCGCCTCGCCGGCTTCAACGCCTTCTGGTACTCCCACCACCTCCTCGCCTTCGTCTACGCCCTCCTCCTGGCCCACGGCTACTTCCTCTTCCTCGTCCGCCGCTGGTACGCCAAGACGGTACGTCACAGCTACACATTTCGTCGAGCCAATCCATTTTTCCGCTTCAATTCGTTACCAATTTTGCGGGGGGATTCGTCACAACTACATAGATAATTGAGAAGCGGTGGGAGAAATCTTTTTCTTGGAAAATACGGACAAATTTAGTCAGATTATTAGGTGACCTGCTCGGATGCGGACTCCGTGCATCAAGAAGTAGAGGATTCGGT
The DNA here is from genome assembly GCA_019279435.1 of Zizania palustris. Taxonomy (NCBI): domain Eukaryota; kingdom Viridiplantae; phylum Streptophyta; class Magnoliopsida; order Poales; family Poaceae; genus Zizania; species Zizania palustris. Next base: position 42,937,341 of record JAAALK010000289.1, on the reverse strand, counting down.
CCGTCGAGACACTGCTGCTGTTGCCACGAGTTGTCTCGATTACTCCGTACTAGTCCTTAGTCCTGACGTGTGTAATAGCTAGCTAGCTAAGCTAAGCCAGTTCGCCGGTCGCCGGTCGTCTCCGTGGTCCGTCCTCTTCAGCTGGTCGGCAGTGACTGGCCTTGCCCACTGGCCACTGAGCAATATGGCTCAGTAAATCATGGAGAAAGTTTTCAGAACTAGAATCCACCTAACTTGAGCCCACCTTGCACGAGCTGGGTAAAGTAGTTACAATGATTTTCACCACCACATCTCACAATGATCACCCCAAATCTGCCTTAGCCTTTAAGCTTACAATGATGAAATGTGCAAGAAACTTCTCCTGTTTGTATTTCTACTCTAGTGGTATACTGCTACTAGCTTTTGTTTCTTTCTCCCCATTGAGCTTTGGAGTGTCACATTGTCAAGGGCGCCAGTGGCTTTGACCCTTAAAACACATGGCCCCCCGCCCCCCTACGCTCACCTCACCTACTGCCTGATGCTTTCTTCCACCTCCACATTTGCCGCGAACTAGTCACTTCCATTGCTAGCTTGCTCTGCATGCGGATGCATGCCATGGCTTACACTTTTTGTCTTTTTCCATCTGCTTGTTCATGCCCACTAATATTTGGCTGGCCTTGGTGCCCATTGCCATCTCACCAAACTCCCCCCATGTTAATTAAGCATGCAGCAGCAGCACTAGTTTGCTTTCCTGATGGTTATGTGGGTGATAGTGTGATCAGTTACCACCACTTAGGCACTTGACAAAAAATGTATATGAACAAGAGGACGAGAGGACAGCTCCTAGTTGTAAAGGGCGTCATGGGTAGTGCTGTCTAAACAGGCTGCACAACATGGCCCGGCCTAAGCATGAGACAGCATGGTCTATTTGGGCACAACCCGTTAGGCATGGCTTGACAAACAGTCAGTGTATGTTGGGAAATTTGAGGATTTACCACTAAAAAATTTACATACTTTGATTATTTGCCACTTGTATGGATGACAAGTGGGACCATCTAAATGTATGATAGTGGGCTAAAGTGGCAAATAATCGAAACTCATTTTTAGGAGTGGCAAATCATCAAATATTCCATGTATGTTGGTCCGTCCTAACTCCTAAGTATGGCCTAAGAGGCCAACATGTTGTGTTGTGTTGGCACAGACACAAAGAGACCAAAATGGTAGAATTTGAATTTTGACCAATTTGTCATGTTTGACAATCCTGTTACAGCGTTATTGTCTCCAACTATGGACAGTAACCAGTGCTCTAATGGGATTGTTAACCATGGGTGGGGTGGTTCAACCTCCTAGCATTAATTGTGGTTGGTTCAGCTTTTCTAACCAGTTTTTTGGTTAGAAAGCTAGAAGCTAAACTAAATAGATCCAAGAACTTACCAGCTTTTTTAAAAGTTGCAGCTTTTTCATAGTATAAACTGAAAGCTTGGGATCCCAACTTTCACCAACTTTCACAACTTCTCAGTTCAACTTTGAACAAAAATTACCTACTATGTCATTACAACATACTGGTTCATGTAAAATTTGAAAAGGTAAAATTTTAGTAAAATGTATCTAAAATTTTAGTAAAATGTATCATTTTAGTGTAATTAAAAAATATATAATTTTAATATAAACATTATAAAATTTCATGATTATAATAATTTACATGCAAAATTGTATATTAATAATGCAACCAAACATTAGGAGATATAAAAACAGAAATCCATGGTTATTCCAACCAAACAATTTTCATTTTTTCCATAGCTCTAGCTCACAGCTCAACAGTTTTTTCAGAATCTACAGCTCAACCAAACACACCTTGTGATGTGTTTGCAATTTGCATCTGTCTTTTTTTAATGATGGTTGTTGAAACATGATGTCATATATGCAGTTATCCATAAAGGAAATGTTGTTTGAAATCCTTTTGAATATGGGCATTCCTGAATATTTTCAGTTATTTTTAGTTATTAGGGCTTGTTTGACGAACATCAAATATCATCTTAATAACTCCGAAATTGAGCTTAGGAGCAACCCAGGGTTTTAACATTGTGGAATCATGTGCGTTTTCAGACATGGATGTACATTTCTGTTCCGTTGATGCTCTACATTGGTGAAAGGATGCTACGAGCCTTGCGATCAAATGCTTATGCCGTCAAAATCTTGAAGGTAAGGTTGTAACTGTCTCTAGTTTCCTACATCATGATTAACTGTCTGCATCTCTCAAAAAATTCTGTCGTTACTTTAGTACCGATCTATCTACTTTACTCCTTACATGATTAATTGATCAGTGTAAATGTTCAAATACAAAGAAGTTGCCATAAAAAACTTGCAGATTCGAGTTAGTGATCCATTACAAGTTCCAGGGTCTTGGATCCATCATTGTAACATGGATATCGCACGGTTTTGTGATGGTGCCATAGTTTTACGATGCTTTTTTTGGGTGAAAAGAAAAAATGGAGAATTTAAGAAAACTAACCTTAAAAACCATGAAGTTGTCATATTTAATTTTTTCATTTCCCAGAATATGTTTACTGGCATAAAACAACAATGTTCAGGCATATGTTCTTATGTAAATTGATTCACTCAGGTGTGCCTTCTACCTGGAAATGTATTGACCATAACAATGTCAAAGCCCTATGGATTTCGATATAGAAGCGGGCAGTATATCTTTCTTCAGTGTCCCACTATCTCTTCCTTTGAATGGTTTGTGTAAACCCTCCATTGGCTTCACCATTTCTTGTTGATTTACTCACAGTTTTCGGTATGGTAATTCAAGTGTTGCTTCTCTGTGTTTGTTTCAGGCATCCATTCTCCATCACTTCAGCTCCTGGAGATGACTATCTCAGTGTTCATATCCGAACAAACGGAGACTGGACACGAGAGCTGAAGCACATATTTGTCGAGAACTACTTCTCGCCGCACCTTAATAGAAGAACATTCGGCGAATTGGGTGCCACAGAACCAAGAAGGTCAACCGATCTCTCTTTCGATAGCTACTTCCTTACATTTCTGATGAACAATCATTAAGTTGTGTGCACTAACTAGTTTAACCCAAAAACTTAAGCTGACGAAAAAAGATAGACAATTCACTAACAATGACATTGAACCTTTTTTGTTACATATGTGACAGCTTACCAAGATTGCTCGTAGATGGTCCCTATGGTGCCCCTGCACAGGATTTCAGAAACTATGACGTGCTACTTCTTGTTGGCCTCGGTATCGGCGCGACGCCGTTCATAAGTATTCTGAGGGACCTTCTTAACAATATCAAGCTAGCTGAAGAACTGATGGTATTCTTTTACCCTATGTTGCTGATGCTTCTGCTTCCTTGGCAGCTCACATTGTTTTGTGCAATCGTCAGGAGTTGGCAATGGAGACAAGTCGATCTGAGGATAGCGCCAACAGCTTCAGTGTCTCGACAGCAAGTAGCAACAAGAAGAGGGCATACAGAACAAGCTGCGCCCATTTTTACTGGGTCACTCGTGAGCCACTGTCTTTTGAGTGGTTCAAAGGGGTGATGAATGAGGTTGCTGAAATGGACAAGAAGGTAGGAGTGGATGAGATTTCATACTGTTACCAATCCACATCTTCAGTTTATTGATAAGACCAGAAATGATCAGTTGATCACCTCGTTATACATTTTCAAACAGGGTGTGATAGAGCTGCACAACTATCTGACAAGTGTGTATGAGGAGCGCGATGCACGGACAACTCTACTGTCGATGGTGCAAGCTCTGAACCATGCTAAGCATGGCGTCGACATCGTCTCAGGCACCAGGGTAAACATCTTTTTCCTTAGTTGCTTGACCACTTTGCTTACTAGAATTATAGTATTTCTCCTCAAGTATCGTAAAATCACTCAAAGAAGAAGTGTTTGTGTGTGTGCTCGACAGGTGAGGACACATTTCGCAAGGCCAAACTGGAAAGAGGTCTTTACAAGGATTGCATCCAAGCATCCGAACTCAACAGTTGGTAATCTTTCTAGTTTCTACCATGCAGCCTACTCCATCGGCATCAGCTAGCTAACACCAGCAACGTGCATGTTCCTTTGCTGACACGAGTGGTTTTTTTTTTCCTGGCGCGTGCAGGAGTGTTCTACTGCGGCGCTCCGTCGCTTGCCAAGGAGCTGAAGAACCTGTCCCATGAGATGAGCCACAGGACGGGAACTCGCTTCCATTTCCACAAGGAGTACTTCTGAATCTCTGATAAGACAAAGAGAGATACATATAGATATAATTAAGATATCATATAACCTCTCCTCATCCTCCATAGCGTTAGTTACCAGCTAAAGAAGATCGGAGACGACGAACAACAAGAAGAATTTTTTGCACAGAAGCAAAGCGAGCTGACCTCTCTTCCTGATCTTGAACTGTACATGTAGGTAGTAGCAATCTATAAATATATTGACAAACAGAGGAAAAGGCAGGGCACTTGACAGAGGGTGCAAAAAAGTGCAGGTTAAAATTATCGCTAATTTTCGCCATAGGCACAATCATACAGAGATGTACCCAGTATAGTTATTGCTAGTTTATACTTTATAATAATAGTTGCATACGACTGCCATAGGCTACCGTTCAAAACTTCCATTTGTCTGTGCTACGGCTACTACTTGGTCGGAGTTGGCAATACAAATTACGGCAACAACCATCACGCAGTAGGGGTGGGCGTTCGGTCGTAAATTCGGTTCGGTTTTTTGATCCTTTGAAATTTTGGTTTTTCAGATTTAAGAACCGAGCTAACTGGAAAATATTCGGTTCGGTTTTTTCGGTCTTATCAAAATTTTGGTTCGGTTTTTAGTCTTACCCGAATAAACCGAATTAGGAATCAACTTTATTCATTCGTAGACCACATCACTAGAACTTTGTTGTTTAGTCAGTAGCACAGAGACACAGATAATGATGCCTAACCCTTTTTGCACCGCTGCTCACTTGTCGGTGCATCGTCGCCTGTGCCGCCTTTCGATGCATTGTCGTCCGCCTCCTAGTGCATTGCCGGCCGTCGCCCAAGTCAACAAGCACAAGAGCTAGGAAACCCTATTTGCAAGACATATATAATGTGTTCTATTTGGTCCCAGGACTCCTAACCAGCCTCTAAAGTCCAAAGACCTCTAAACACCGCAAGCTTCTAACTGGGACTATTTGGTTTTCGTGTCAATTCAGTTTTCTACATTTAATACCCAAATTTAATTCGGTTTTATTATTCCTAGAATCGAAATTGGACATATTTTGGTTTCGGTTTTTTTGGTTTCAGTCTCAGTTGTTTTGGGTTCGGTTTTCAGTTTCGGTTTTTTATGCCCACCTCTGTCACACAGTCACAGTTTTCTTTTCCATTAGTTGAGCCGTGACTTTATCCCTAATAGATTATTTATAGCTTATTTGGTTGTCGATCATACTTTGTCACATCTAAAATTATGTAATTTTGATCAATTTGATAGGTGTTTGGTCGCTAGTACATTTATAACAATATTTTTTTCGGTTTCACGTGTCAATGACTTAAAAATATGTTAATATTTTCCTAAACTTGTTAAGGTACGGCAAAAAAATTAATAACCTCAACTCAACATAGACAAGTGCGACAACTTTTATCGACAAATGGCGTCTAGCAGCCAAACAACCCATTTGTGATTGCAGCTAACATATATAATTCTAGTGGCCGACATTATTTCTAAAAATACGTAATTTATTAAATGGTGAAATTTTTATTTTAAATTATATCTATTCTGCATATATTCTAGCCGTTGTAGCTGCTTCTAAAATATATAATTCCGGCGGCTGGAGCAACTTCTAAAATTTATAATTTTTTAAACGATCCAAATTTTTATTTTAAATTATCCCTACGCCGCTGAGATTTTGGTGCTTGCTACTTGCAAAACATGTCTTTTTGAGGATGATTAAAAATGTGGGTTATTTTACAGTCTTTAAGGAGATAGCGGGAGGTACTATGTTTTTTAGTGTTAATTTTGGTACCTTATGTTCTCATGTGTCAGGAGGTATCAAAATTAACACTGAAAAATGTGGTATCTCCTAGTACCTCCTCAAAAACCATAAAATTTCTCTAAAAATGTACGTGGGTCCGGTGCTTACAATCTTCAGATGTGGTTCAGTAGCTAAATTCATTCAGAGTTCATTGGGAAAAGGCAACCAAGTTGGCTAGTGTATAGGAAAAATACTTTTTACACTAGCAAAGCCTAATAACAATATCTAGTGAAGCCTCATGCAAAGATACAAGCTCACACTTTGTTCTTAGTCTATTGGGAACATTTTACGAGCCAATGACCCGAAGCCTCTTGATGAACCGAAGCCTCCTTTGATATAAGAGGGCATAAACCACTCTGAGGTGACTTTCAAACCACGGTTCCATGTTCGCATAGGAGGTTACTAAACTAATCCAGCGAAGTTCATTGTTCATACTATAATAATATAATAATCAGTTCGACGTAGGGGTAACTTCATATTATTCTGTTGTAACCGTGCCTATAAATACCCTCTTTTTTATAAGGCGAGGAGGATCGAACATACGAAGTATTAATCAATGCAATTTCTATCCGAAAACTATTAATCCAATTCGGAGGCCTCGGGTATTGTTCAAATTCTTATAATACACTTCGAACCTTTCGAGTTTCTTAGCACTCAAAACATGTTAACGTATAATTGCGCAACTAATCATATATTATCATCAGCAAATCACGCCGTCTGGATTGGTGTCCCTTACCAAGCAACCATCATATCATGCGTGTGTTAACCCATCTGAACATTAATGTTATCTTTTCTTGCCGTGGAGTTGAATATTTTTATCTGGTGAGATACGTACGCAAATCATTCGCTTGACAACTTGCTGTTCGATCATTCTTAGTTTAGTCTTTCTGTAGCGACGACTTCATTAAAATTTGATCAACCAAGCATAATACTAATTGATGAACGGATTCAGAAAGCTTCAATCGTCGGATAAATTTTCAGAGCAAGAAAAGAAGGAAGATGACTCAAGGAAGAAGAGACCATCAGTGGCACGAAAAGTTGTGGCATTGTATTAGTGTTGAGGTAGAGAAGAAAGAAGAGAAGTGGAATATAAACTTACAATCCATTGATGTATAAGTTTCTATAAATTTTGTGAGAAGATGAGGTGGGCCACGTATTAAATTTATAACATGTATATATTGCTAACAATTAAACAAGTTGGTTTTTAGATCGACTATATGATATGACCCGTTTAGTTCTTTGGTTCAAAAGTTTTGTCCCGTCACATCAGATATTTGGATGTAATTTTAGAGTATTAAACGTAGATTATTTACAAAACTTATTCATAATCGGTGGAATATTCACGAGACAAATCTAATGAGTCTAATTATGCCATGATTTGACAATGTGATGTCACAGTAAACATTTGCTAATCGTGGATTAATTAGACTTAATAAATTTGTCTCGTGAATAATCCTCCGATTCTGCAATTATTTTTATAATTAGTTCACGTTTAATCTTTTGAATTGATGTCCACGTAAGCAAACCCTGCGTAATGCTTTTAATGGATCTGAACTATAATTCTTCGAATGTGGCATTTGCCATTTGCCATTTATGTCTTTTGCTAAAAACATATAGTGAGCTTTATTTCAGCTGGAAATTTTTAGTAGCTATTGTGAGAAACCGTTGTTTTTTCTGGTATACCAAGATGGAAAGTATCCTATGCACATCGGCTAATTGTGCACATGGTGCACATGTGAGATCTCCACCTTTAATCTGTAATTCAACGGACAACAAATTCGCTGGGGAATTATCACAAATGTAGCAAGGAACGAATGGAGAAGATGAGAGGTGTTTTCTGCTAAATGATCTAATGAAACTGATGTCCGTTAGATTACAGATTGAAGGTGAAGATTTCAGATGTGCACCATATGCACGGCCAACCGATATACACGTAATACTTCTCCTACCAGGATATACAAAGGACCATGAATCTACATGCACAGGTGCGATTCCAATCCTGCCCTCAGGGTGCGGCCGCTCGGCGCCGCCGCCGCCGCCGTCATCTCGCCGTCCCATAGCCTCACGACGCTGCTGTCGAGCAACACCATGTCGAGGTGACGGTACCACCCCAAATCTCCCCTCCTCCGCACGGCCATCTCCCTCTTCTCCCACGGCGTCGTCAACAAGGCCGTCGACCTCCTCCTCCTCCATGAGGCCGTCCGTCTCTGGAACGGCGTGTATCCCTCGCCGTCGCCGCATACGTCTCCGTCGTCGTCGTTGCCATCCCTGTCCGCGCATCTCCTGACGCCGTGCACTACCCCGTCGATGTCTCCCGAGCCGCCGCCGTAGTACGCCGCGAACCGCACCTTGGACGGCGTGCTCGGCTCACTCGGTGAAGACACAAGTTGCTCCGCCGCCTCGGCCAGAGCAGGCCGTGCCACGTCGACGACAGCTGCCGATGTTGGCAGAGTCGTCGGCGCCTGCTCTCGGCTCGTTGTCTTCCACGACGGCGCTACCACGGACGCCGGCGTCGAGTTTTGTGGAGGAGCCGGCCGCGGCCGCGCCCGCGCGGATGCGCCACAGGCCAACGGCCGCGGCGAGTGCGGCGACGAGCCAGCCCCAGAGAGAAGCGACGGTGGTAGCCGCCGCCGGGAGAGAGTAGAGGCTGAGCGCGATGGCGTCCGCCGGCACCATGTTGAGCAGCTCCATTTCCGGTCGCCGGTGATGTGGTACGGTGGTGGTTGCGAGGCTCCGGCGGCTGTCCAAGAGAGACAAGGATTTGGTTTGGTCTCGATGACAATTCATATAGGTGGCTGTGTGCAAAGGGCATTTTGCATTTAGTAGCTGGGCATTGGGATTATCTAGAGATTGCTATGTAATTCAATTACCAGTAAAAAAAAGGACTCATGATTTACGACCGGACTTATTTTATTGCTACGATGATAAAAAAATTCAGTGAATCTAATCGTCTATACGCAAAATTCATAGTTTTGTGTGATTTTTCAGAAATCCAAAGGCCTTTGCACAAAATTCTTAGTTTCTGCCTGAGCAAAATTCGTATTTTTGTGTAAAATATAGAAATTAAAAGACTGAAATGCAAAAAAATATATTTTTCTTTTTCTTCTTGTTTCTTTTATTTTTTTTTTCTTTTTTCTTCCCGTGCATTCGATGCTGCCCTTTTTTCTTTTTCTTCGTGTGCATTTGACGAGGAGGAGCGGTTGGGGATGCGTGGGGCGCGCGCGAGGAGGAGTCGGAGTGAGACGAGCGGATGAAATCCGCGGACTTCTTCCGTATTTTATATTAATAGAGATTGTATATTTATTTAGATAGCTTAATTGCTGAATATTCCATGTCTTCATCTTCAGTTCTTAAAATAGTTTAGATTTTTCTATCATATCATAAAATTTACTACAACTGATGGAATAGATTATCAATTTCTTCAAATTCTTATTAATTTTCCTTACAATTTTAAGCTTGTATATATAGTATCACTCTTTCATATCCCCTTCTTGGGTTAGCTTAAAATTACAGAGATTATTGATTATTGGTATCAGATATTCAGATACGGAGATGCCTAGGAAGATACCATTTTCCACTCTAGGAAAAAAAACTGTACGCCGCCAGCGTGGTGGTCGACAGGAGGACACGTGGATGGCTGAGATTTTCCGGTGCTGGTGGCCACTCCATCTGAGAGCTCAACATGACCATAATTTGTGATCTCCCTAGGCTAGAATATTGTCTAGATATGCATGTATCTGCCATTCCAGAACTAACGGTTAAACTAATTTCCAAGGTTGCCATGAAATCAATTCCATTAATACAAGAAATATTAGCCATAAAACAAGCTTGATAAATGAATGCATAGTACAATGATTAATTTTGATAAATATAGGAATTCTAGTCAATTCTTTTTTCTTGAAGAGGAATTGGACAGGAACGGTCAATTCCTAGTTGAATTCTAGATCAAATTTGATAATTCCAATTCTATGGTGGCTCGAACAGCTGATCTCATGGAATTGAATTCTAATTCTTTAATTCTAAACTCAATACCTAGAATCCAAACATGTCCTTAGAGATTCAGTACGACAATTGTCAAAAGTAACATAAAAAGTTAATATCATATTAACCTAACAAAACGTATGTGATGATAAAAAAACATGGAAAACCTTCATATTAACCTAACACGGGTTAATTAATATCACTATCCTAAATAGAATCTCTCCGACAAGTTTTTTTCATGGTACCGTCCTGACATGAAAAGTTTTTAACAAAACACGAATCATATTAACCTACACTGGACAGCGGCGGAGGCACACCTGGAGCGATTAGAGCATCCACAATGTTAAAATAAAAAAGGATGTTAAGAGAATCTCTTTGACTTAGTACTGATTCTATACATTGAGATGATAATGCTAAGCAAACTAAGATAAGCCATGAGTTCTATGTATGAGTACTATTTCCATAAATTAATAATATTACTTTTTATTTTAGTAATTGTTTGTTGGATGGAGCATGTCTATTTTTATAATTTTTTTATGTTGGAAGGATCTCACCACTAATACTATACATCGTAGCATTTTTTTCTAAGAAACGAGTTTACGTATATGCATGTCCATCTAGTATTAGTTAAGAGTGGGGGGTTTGAGCTGCTTGTCTGCATCTAAAAGTTTAATTAAAATGTATTGAAATTTTGTGCAAATTTGTGAATAAATTCAAAAATAGTTCATTCAACCCTACACATCAGCAATTCCACACCAGGCCCGGCCCTGGTGGTAGGCAAGCTACTTGATCAGACAGCCATGAATACACGGGTAGATTTAGCGCTGCTTTGGAATTTTACAGGATGTAACTCAAATCCTCTAGAATTCTTTTAAAATTTCTATATTCAAAATGAACCTGACACAATGACACTGACATTGATGTAGTTCTTTTAAACAATCTTACAAATACGAGACATCAAGATTGGAGGAGAAATTTTTGAGATTCCTAAGGTGAAATTTTCGGCTCATAAAATCCTTTTGTTTTGGGCAAAAAAAAAAATCTGAACTTACAAAAGCCAGCTAGTCGAAGCCCAACCCAGACAAGGTGACAGTTAGGCCCATTAACTGCTCGGCCCGTGAGAACCATTTGGGTTAGGATTTTTTTTGAAATAATACGTTTTTGAAAACAAATTTCAAATCTGGCACACGCTTTTGAAAAATTATAAAACTAACATTCTGTCGACAATTCAAGTGTACCAATTAGCTCTAGATCGGTACTTCATCACCCTACGTGGCTCCAAGGCTCTGTTTTCTTCTTCTCACTTCCCGAATTTAGGGGCACCCTGTAATTTGTCCCCTCATTATATTTAGCGAGCTTCTCAAACTTTTATAGAGTAAATATAAGACATGAAATTCAGAAAAATGAAATTTAGAAAATGGGGAAATATATGAGTTTTTAAGAGCTCTACGTTTCTTACAGAGTGAGATTGAAAGGATCTCGGAGATGCTCTTTCTGACGAACACAATTATATAATATATATATATAGATATATATATATATTAGTAGTGTGCCCGTGCTACGCACGGTAAGAAATAAAAAAATATATTTGGGTTGACTTTGAAAATAATTTTTTTAGTTGGTTTAAATCAACTTTAAAAATATTAAATTCAGATTTATGTGTGAATTAAATAAATTCTTGTATTATTTTGTTTATCTGAAATATAATTCATTGATTCTATTAGCACATTTTTTATGGAATGTAAAGATTGGCAAAAACAACAGGAATTCAAAGATTAGTTTTATTTGGGGGAATACAACGATGAAAAAATAAAAAAATACAAATAGCATCAGACAATTTCAATTAAATATTGATGGCTTCAAGAAAATTTATTTTCCCGTATGCTATGATACGGAAGAATAAATGACAATAGTATCCTGAGCCTCATCTGTTGTACTTCTTTGAACTTTTCTAGTTGGATTTCTCATCGTAAAAATTCCTCTGTAGATGTTGACAAAAGCTAATGAGCACCAAATGTAAAACAAATGAAGAGAAAGAACCCACTACAAAAGAAGTATTTACAATCACATAAGAATTAAACTAGATAAGACTGGAAGTGGCAAGTGAAACCATGTCTTCAAGTGCTTCAACCTTCTCCATAGGTAAATATGCTATAGAAGAAAATTCTATGCACATTGCATTCAATTATATTGAAAAAGAATATTAACACAAATAAATAGGAATATTGCTACACCTGATTACGTTCAAAGTAGTTATCCAAGAAATCTTTGACATCATTGACTTGGTCAGGACTTAACTAATCATTATCCAAAAGTCTTAAGATTGACTCCAACTTCTTCATGTGAGCTCTATGCCATGTAATAGATTTCTCTAAATGTACCTCATGATGCAAACTTACTTCCTCCATTCTCTAGATATCAGAAAAACTTTCATAAACAGATAAACATGATCAGTTTGCACTGCAATATAACTGATCCATACCAATCGAGGATGTATTTGCTTTCCTTTATTAATCAAAAATCCTCAATCTCAACTTCGAAGTTATCAATTTGGTTTTCCAAATCACTAACCTGAAATAAAACACAAAAATAATTAGATATGGTGCACACATGTACAACAAAGGAAGAAAGTATCAATGCAATTAGCAGAAGTCATCATAAACAACACAGTAATAACAGAGATAATCACCTTATTAATAAATATTACTAAAATTAAAGATACATGCAAGTGATATTTTCACAGTAATCAGATCAAAGAAATTTTTAAACATAAAGGATCACAACAGCCAATAGGCCATATCTTAAGAACCCATGTCTTCAAGGAAAAATATCCAACTATGCATTTAGGACCTAACAAATCATCACATGATCAGAATGATGAGAACCGTCCATATTAGAAATACAATTAGATACATATCAAAAAGTTAGCACTCAGTTGGCATTGGAGTGACACAATGAAAAAGAAAGAAAAAAATGAAAAAGTAATGGACCACACTACAACATTGTTGCATCAAAGATGCAGATTACATCTACAGAGATTATAAACACCTAAAAACGTATCAGCAAATGAAATTTCTGAAAATAGACATCGCATCCCATGAATATAAATCATCTGAACATGTATATACAGTAGCAATATAAGATGAAGGTGATCCCGGGTGGCAACAACGATTTTGCAAGGAAAAAACGGCAGAAGCGATCGTCCACAAGTGAGGGATTCATCCTCTACTGCAGAAATTCCACTAACGGAATGAATCAACTCCATGGATAAACCAGGACGTGTTCCACCGAACCGTGGGGCATATGTTGGTCATCAGAACGAAATGACAGTCAGTTTGGATGTAAATTTCAGCTAAAATATGATGCAAGGAATATATTAAAGTTCAAAGAAACTTCAAATTAATGGACTATGGAAACCTCTCTAAAAACAAACTAATGTTTATTTCCTCGTATTGACCATATGTGTGTCCTCTAAATATAATATACACACATCCTAGATCAGAAATTAGTTTACAAAGTCTAGCATGTATAAATTATAATCACTCTACTTTTGGCTTGCTTTGCCCCTACCATGCAAGATGCAGACATTGTTGGAAAACGGTGTGAACAAAAAAAAACAGAGGTGATCAAGAAACTTGCCTGAACTACACCATTGGAATGATGCTTCCTCCATTCCTGTTCTGTAAGCAATTGAGATCACATTGTGAGTAGTGCAGTATAGTAGTGAAGCATCACTACTGTAGAAAATCCAGACATGTTTTTTACCATAAGGAAACTGACCTTGAAAGAGTAGCCAAGCCTCTTCTCTCCAGGGAATTTTCCATGAGCTTGAAATATCTCACAACATAGAAGGAGAAATGCTGCGAGTAGTGAACCCGTCTCCGGCTACATATCTTACTTGCCCGTTGGGAAATTGCAAGTCCATAAATGACAACTTAATTTGAAACATAAAGATCAGGCACTCAGGCATATCAATTTGAAGATTTTAAGAATAAATAATATTCGTAAATCCTAATATAGATGTTCAGCTAGCCACATTGGGCACAAAAATAAATATTTGCAACTAAAAATACAGACATACGCAATAGGATTGAGGTCAAACTCCAAGAGAGGGTTAGGACATCCAATTGCCAATTCTATCAGGCAAACATAAGCTGAAAGAAGAAATTGTAGAGAAAAGGCAGAAACTTACACATGTGAAAAGCAGGACAAACTAAGTGCACGCTATTTTGAGCAGACATAGCATAATTGTAGTTTGCAATACATTAGCACAAAATATATATGCATAAAAATAGTCTCATTTGATGTATGCATTGCTCATTATGAAAAAGATAGTGACTACTAATGATGTGTGTACCTTGCGCTCAAATCCGTACCAGATGTGATGTCGTCCACTGAGAACAACAGCATGTTGTCGCGCACGAAGAGGACAAGGCCGAGCTGCACCAGGAATAGCAGTGCGCCGTCATGGCGTCGCCTGACTGAAATGAAAATATTCTCGAACAAGAGAAATGGTAGGGTTATGGAAGAGGATGAATCACAAGGTGTTAATAAGTAACAATCAAAAATAAGATTATAACAAGGTGTCCACAACAAATTAGCAATTAATATTCAGAACCATACAAAATCAATTTTGCCAGAGTAAACAGACATAATCGTTAAACAGTTGTGTGTATGTTGGGACAATACATATATTTCCTAGTGTGTATGTTGTTTCCTTGCAAATGTCAAATTGTGCACCCAAAGCTTTTTGCACACCCAAAGTTGATTATGAAAATGTAATATAAGTGATGCAAATCATGCATGCACTGCAGCATATAAAATAAAGAGTAGTGCTATGAGATATCATGAATCAACCCCTTCCCCTTGATGCTGCCACCCTGCCACCCACAAATACAAGAAATTTTAAGAGAAACATACCGCTCCACAGAAGTAAAAACTATAATAAACCTAGACAAAAAGCATGTACCATCAATTCCAATGGAAATAATACAGGGAAGAGCCAGCCATTAGAGCTTTTTGGCTTATGTTGTGTCCAGCGTCCAGACTTTATGCTTTTGTCAGATGTTTGGGTCTTTTTAAGCTCTTGTTGTTTACGGATATTTCCCTCAATTAATTTCAGAAAGCATTCATTTATATCCATTCGTCAGATCTATATCATTGAAAATGAACAATCGAGAAGACTGTTACTTATAGGGTTAGAATAGCAGGGAAGAACAACTAAATAGCATCAGTGATGAGAAAAAAAAATTATGACAAACAAGCATCTCAACAGGAATTCGATGAACTGTAAGTGCAAAGGTGTTAAACTATATGGTAGCCAAACAATAGGGACCTGCCAGAAATGTACTTGGACACCAATATCACTCCCTAAACACCAAAAAATATAACAAGTTAGCATTGATGATGAGAACATACGAGAGATGCACACCTGGATGGCATTGATGATGAAACGAGAGAAGAGGAAGAGAAGCCCAAGCGAGAGCACAATGAGCAGAGGGGTCACCATGACCGCCTCCTCTTCTCCCAGCCTTTTCGTGCTAGTGTTCGCACCCGGACACACCATGCAAGGAACGAATCAACCATCCATAAGGCAACCTAGAAGCACAAAGAGAGCACGAAGGGGACGGAGTGCAGGGCAGCGGGGGCTAGGGAGACAGAGGGGAACCCGTGGTGGTTGTAGGGCACGACCCGTGGCGGCGGAGGGGCAGCGTTAGAGAAGCTGTGGGAGGGTTGGCCGATGCGCGGGTAGAGAGGCGACCCGCCGCCAGTCCGCCACCGTAGGAGCCAGAGCTCTGCCGGCCCCGGTAGTCGTACTTCATCCTCACCGCTCGTGGGTGGTGGCACTCCTCTTCGAGCGAGATCTTGTGATGCAAGGGCTGATGGTGGTGGCACAGCCAGTGCGGCGTGGAGGTGGGAGGCGGACGACGGGGCCGTTCGGCGAGGGCTGTTCGGCGTGCGGTAGGTGGTGATTATGGGCAGCGACGACAGGAGGTGCAGCAGGGAAGGGTGATCAGCGGAATGCATGCGTTGTTGAGTAAATTTCGGATGGTTAGATTAGATGCGTTGTTACGGAAATTTCGGATGGTTGTTGCTGATCGCTCCAATGAGTATAAGTAAACAATCAACGGACCAGATTGCTTGGATGAGTAAAACAAACTCGTCTATTATATAGTATATAGATATAGATATATAATCTAAATAATTAATCACGCTAATCTCTCTCTTTTCACCAACACTAATTTTTCATCATCCACCGCCGAAACATAACCGTGTCATCAATACAAATTAACAGTGTTTATTTGCATAATTAGTGTCATGTACGATAGAGACAATATAGTTTGAGACGATTTTTTAAGAATCCACGTATAACCGGTTTTATTTGAAAGCATGATTTTTTTTGGTATGTATTTGTAGAGAAGGTTGTATAAACCTAATTTAATTTAAAATTCATGCGATGAGTTGTAATTCGAGGATTTCATATAAAAAATTTACTCACTTAAACACGTTGAAATATGTGTATCACTGTATCAACAGGCTATTAGTTAGTAAACCGTTTTGTTCTCTCTTTTCCTTTCTCCTTCACTTCAATATTAATCTGATGTAACAAGTCTTATAGCATATTTAAATCATTTTAAGTCTTATTTATTTTAGATTTAGATTATAAAATCTAGCTTATAAAAACTAGATTCCATCAGCTTACTAGATTGTTATAATTTGTATTCTAAATTATAATAAACTAATAGAATAAATTATACTATTTATTTCAGCTTAAAAAAAACTAAATTATTATAATCCAAATCCGAAACAAACTGTTTCTTTTTATACTTTTCGGATACCAGTTTTTTTGCTCGCATTTTTTCGTAGTGACTGTTTGAGGATGATTGGATGAGATTGAATAACTACGAGAGGCAGACAGCGCGGCGAGCCGGTGAACGAACGAGAGATCCAAGGAATCAGAGCGCGGGCCCACGTGCACGTGACTCGAGATACCGTGGGCCATAGCCATCCGATCTTCACCGTACGCTTCCCCCCGACCGTCGGCCCTGTCACTGACATGTGGGTCCTAACCCGTCATCGGACCCACGCCACAGTGGGGCAGCCGCGAACGCGCCTCCGGTAGGTGGGAGGCAAATGGCAATGCCGGCGAGCTGACGTGGATGCCTCGCCCGCCACGTGGCCGGTGGCAAGTGGGCGGTATAAATTTCCGCGGTGTTTGGACCGCCTCTTCCACGGTTCCTCCTCGCCCTTCGCCCTTCGCCCCTTCGATTCAGCCGTGACACTTCCCTCGAATCCGGCTTTGATTCGATTCGAGTAGAATCGCCTCGCGCGCGCGAGGAGAGCGGATCGCGCGAGAGGAGGCCCCATGGGGTCGGAGGGACGGAACTGGAGCGGGACCGTGGTTAGCGGCGGAGGCAGCGCAGAGGAGAAGCCGGCGATGACGGTGGTGGCGCCGGCGCCGGAGGATGTGCCCGTGTCGGTTGCTTCCGTAGACATCGCGCTGCCGCCCGGATATGACGCCCCACATCATGCAAGTACCCTGATCCTCTCTCTCTCTCTCTTCCGATTTGCTTCTGCGACTGCGAGCGCGAGCGTCCGGGGCTTGTTTAGTCCTGATGTGTTCGTGAGCGGTGTGGGTTGGAGAAATCGAGAGCGGTACCTGGGAAACGGGTCGTGGTGTGACGGTGAGCGGACGCGCCTGTTGTGTGCTCGTCTGCGAATGGTGTTTGTGGAAATGCATCGGGAGAATGAGAAGAGTCTACCCTGACACGACGACTCTTCACGCTTTTGCAGAGGAATCTGCAAGGATTTGGTGAGAGGGTGGTCATCTCTGGACAGCTCGCGCTTCTCGATCGGAGCGGTGTCTGGTGGCATCACGAATCTTCGTAAGTTCCTTCTCCTTGGCAGTTTCATGGTTTGTACAATTCTCCTGATTCCTCCCGTTTCATCGAAGCAGCTTGTTGAATAGAGGAAAACAGAGGCCAGGCTGCTGCACAAACAAGGCAAAATGTGCAAATTCTTAGTCAATTCAGTTGCTTGAATTGCCTCATGCACCATGACATAACATTATGGCTAGCAGCATAGTATAATTGCCTTTCGTAACATTTATGTGATAACGTACTCTTTAACATCACTTGCATTATTTATGCCTAAATCAACTTAATTATGTTGTTTGCATTAGAGAATAACCTGTTGACGCTGCAACTGCTGCCAATTTACCAAAACTTATAGGTGCAGCAATAGTACACCTAAACTGGCCTTACTCTAGTAATTTACTGCTTGCAGTGCTGAAGGTATCTGTGGATGATGGCACGGGCAACAAGCTTGCTGTGACTGTTCGTTTGTATGGCCCAAACACAGACTTGGTGATTGATCGGAAGAGGAATTGCAGGTGAGCATTTGGATAGTGTGATTGTTGATGATACATGCATATCATATTTATCCACATCTTATACTCCTCCTTCCTGATTGTACAATTGGTTATCTGTTGGCGTGCTATATTTTAATTTGATGCATTTTCCAGTTTATGGAAATAGAATAGTTCATCGGTTTTACACCAAACTCAAAGCACCTAGTTGCTTTTCAAATATTAATTCGAGGGTTTGCAAGGGTATTCATTGCATTATTAAGCATTCTATTTTCCAGAGTCTTTACAGTGATTTAACATACAAAAGCATCATCCATCATACACAAATGTTATCTTAAACTGGGACCAGAATAACATCCTGCAAACAAAATGCACAATATTTCTACTCTGAAATGTTCCCTGATGCATACATCTATCACCGTCATTTTTAGGCCATACCATATCTCTCAGCTGCAGGGTTCGGGGCTCAGCTACTTGGAACATTTGAAAATGGAATGGTTCAGTCATTCATCTATGCTCGTACACTGACACCTTCTGGTAAGCATATCATTGTTATTTTTAATCAGCCTTGTTAAGGCATCGCCATTGCGATAAGACGGTAGCAAGGAATAGGGCATCCCACCACCTTAGGGTACATTTGGTTTTGCTGTGAGCTATGAAAAAGTTATTGTGAACTGTCTATTTGTGAAAAAGTTGTGCGTTATGTTTTGTGGAAAAATTGAAAGTCGTTTAGTTGAAGCTGCTGTGAAAAAAGTTGTTGTGAGCTGACTGTTTTTTATAACTGACATAATTTTGTCATTATAATATTTCATGCATATATATATATATATATATATATAAAAATAGAAAACAGTTAACATTAATGCAACTAAATAACTAGAAAATATATTAGATAAATAAAAAATGCATAGTTCATTTCATAAAGTAACCAGCAACCACATAACTATCTCATATAGCTCTCGCACTAGCCAATGTCGTAGCTATCCCGTCACGAATAGTGTTCATGGTAATCTCGTTCTCTCCTTCCACTTTGTCGCCCTCTTGCATTTATGTTGTTTGCCTTGATGCTTTAGGCATATACTTCTCATTTGTGTCACACCTCTCAAACTCTTTGTCTTTTAAATTGCTATCACGAATGAAATCATGTAATGCAATATAAGTCATAATGATGGTAGATCAATCAAGATATCTTGAATTCATGTTATCCAATTTGTACTAAAAAGTAGAAAAAGGGTTCAAGCTGCTTTCAGATTTGTACTAACAAACTGCTTTTTGTAAGAGAAGCAGGTTCGGTAAACCCCTTTAGTTCAGCTTCTAAGCAGGTTTCAAAAGCAGAATCAAACACACTCTTAGTCCCACAGCCTGCTACGCGGCACAGCGACGCTTGGCTAGGCGGCCACGACTGCAGGAAAGGGTGGTGGTGGCTGTGTGGGAACAGGAAACCCTTAAATTAGTAGACTACTTATTAGGCCAAACCAGCTAGTTGTTAGACTGGGCTGGCTTTAGTACACACTTATTGTTGGGCTAGGCTTTTAAATGTGCTGTTAGACTGGGTGTTAAATGTGCTAGTGCAATTTTCTCCATTTGTTCTTTCATTTTGTAAGGCATTGTCTTGCCTTAGGCATTACTGCTTAAAAGGTAAAAAGTAGTCAGGCGCTTCACCTCGCCTTACCTCCTTAATAACTATGTTTTTAATATAAATGGGTTGGGTTCTTTCTCATCATAAGAACTTTTTTATGCCTCTTCTCAATTTTCTATTCTTTTCCTTCATTACCTATATTGTAAACTTGTGATCTCAAATGCTAGGTCAAAGGGTTATGTGAGTTTTTAGTTGGCATTATACACAGTTTTGTAAGTTAATTTACACTCTAGATGTGTGGACAGATCATGAAAAATTCTGCAATTTTCATATAAATATTGTGATTCTCATTACTCTGTTTTCTAGACATGAAGGAACCAAGAATTGCAGCTGAAATTGCCAAAGAGCTTCACAGATTCCATCAAGTTGATATACCAGGGTCAAAAGAACCACAGCTGTGGGATGATATATCCAAGTTTCTGAAAAAGGGTAGCATACAGATATTTGATGAAACATTTCAGTTTGTAACACAGCTGTCTGCTTTTATGTCATCTACATTCATTCTTATCTATTGTCAAATTCTTCTCACAGCTTCAGTATTGGAGTTTGAGGATAACGAGAAGCAGAAGAGATATGAAACGATCTCTTTTAGAGAAATAAGAGATGAAGTTAAAGAACTTAAGGTACCTTGCAAATGACCATGCACCGTGCTACTGTTATTATTCTCGCTGTTAGGTGATGTTGACTCTTGAGCAGTCAGTTTTGTAGTATTTAAAGGGTTTCTTTCATATATTCATAAGGCAATAATTCTATAATATGATACAAATGTGTAATTGTGTATATAATTTTTTATGGCTTTGCTATGCCTATCCATGTATATAATGTCTCTCTTATAGGATTTGTTAGACCTTCTACATGCTCCTGTGGTTTTTGCACATAATGACTTGCTTTCGGGAAATCTGATGTTGAATGATTTGGAAGGCAGGTGCCAAATTCACTTGCATATTTTATATTTCGATATTTAAATTTTTATTGTTTCTGTTCTTTGTTTGCAAAGCTAAATTAGTGACAACATGTGTTGTCCTTTTGCCAGAAAAGCTCTATTTCATTGACTTCGAGTACGGGTCATACAGCTACCGTGGTTATGACATTGCAAACCATTTCAATGAGTATGCAGGCTATGATTGTGATTATAATTTGTAAGTTCTCTCTCACCTGATGAAACCTACGAGAAAACTTCTGATCATCATGATGCTCAGTATTTTGTTGCCTCTTGTAGGTACCCAGATAAAGATTCCCAATACCACTTCTTCAGGAATTATCTGCAACCTGATAGACCAAGTGAGGTATGTCAATTCGATAGACCATCCTTCTTGAAACTAAGCCAACTGAATTATCCATGGGGTGCAAGATTTTCCTTCAAGATTGAAGGAAATTGTCCTATAATTCCACCATTGTAAGTTTGGTGCTAGTCGTGCTACGAATAGTGTCATTACCTATTCAAGCTAAAATTAGTAACACGTGCTTATGTGCTATGTATACTTGCCATTTGTAGTTCTCTAAGTAAAACATTCATTGCTCATGTTATTTTTCTGGAAAGACTGTATGCTTAGCATTTAAACATGGTCGGAACACATTTTAAAGTGCTGCTTCAAGAAAAGATGTATATTCTTTGAGTGTACAAGAACTTCATGCAACTTTTTTTCTCCGGTGTAATCTAATGGCAATGCACTTGTTGTATTTAAAATCCTTGTTTGCCTTGTTTCTACCTGAAAGGTCCAAGTGCGAGATCTGGAGACTCTTTATGTTGAAACAAACACTTACAGATTAGCATCACACATTTACTGGGCATTGTGGGCTTTTATCCAGGTAAGCACTACCCTCCTTGCTACAGATTCGACATTCAAGTATTCTTTTTAGCAGTTGACTGCCATGCAATCGTTATAACAGAGCATATAATCACCATTTGAATGCAGGCAAAGGTATCCCCAATTGATTTCGATTATCTTGGGTACTTTTTTCTACGGTACAAGGAATACAAGAAACAGAGGGCGTCCTGCTTCTCATTGGCACAAACAAAGCTCTCACACTGAATTGAGAGATGGCTAGAGCATGGAGCCTTGGACTGCCGGCCCCCGCTTATTCATGGAGGCCAGGGTATGTACATATGAATATATGATCAGGTGTTGTACTCGAAACTCTTGTCATGGTACATTCTCGTTGTAATCTGCTGTGAAACTCGTCCTTTTTAACTCTTTTACATGCAGCACGCATGCATACCCTGGTTGGTTGTTGTGGTATTAGAGATAATTGCTGATGTCTTTCTCGAAAAAAAATCTTTATTACAGTGCCTCCTGCCCTCCTAGGTCTACTTATATTACTAGTGTTTAGGGGATTAGAATGGTTCTTGCACACACATACGATTATACTATTATAGGGATATATGTATATATGTTTTTTATTACATCCTACGCTTTTAGATCATCATCTAGCAGACCTATATGCATGAATGAGCTTAGCTATTTGAGTTATCTTGTCTAGTCTCTACTGGCCTTGGCTACACTCTATCCTAAAATCATCTTTAGTGTTTAGTACTAATATGGGTGTTTAGTATAAAAAAAAGTTAAGCATTTTTCTTAAGAGTACTATGTATCAATGCAAAGATACATAGTAGTACTATATTTATTGGTTAATTTTTGCTACAACTACTAAACAGGTCATGCATTGTTACAACTATCTTGACTAGCACCCATTAATAGTCAGTGCTACAGTAATCACCGTCTCCTGACATTAAGCACCCTTACTAGAAAAAAAAAAGATTTTTTTTCTTTAAGCACCGCTACAACCGTCCGAGCTGCCCTAATTGTCGCTGGTAAGCCTCCAGCGCGCATAACTCGAACAGTAATAAACAGTTTAGCCATTTGTGGCATGCATAATAGGAGTACTTGTTCAATATGTCACGCTGATGCCTATGAGGTGGTTTCCTTCTGTCCTCTTTTTGTTTCTGTGAATGTCAAAATGGGGGCATCCTGTTATACATATTTGAGTTATGTGCTTTAAAATTGAGATCGATCGCGCTATGAAGGTACACAAATGCACCGCTCGTCGCTGTACATTATTGTGTACGGTCTCAGCCGCTAGACTGGTGCACTAAATTTTGACGGTGCATTACAGTGCAGGGCGTCATGAGTTAATGGACAGTGCATATGTTGCTGTAGTGAGAGTCTGAGAGCCACCTGGCCATGACAAGACTCATTTGGAGATATATACGACAACCAGCAAAAAAAAAAACTGTAAAATTCAAAGCCTCTTTAGAACAGAAGAATTTTAAAGGTATTAATTTCATATTGTTAGCAATGGTCGAGGAGACTGTAGATTTAACAAATGATTCATTCGAGCAACATTATCAAGGGCAGAGTACTATGTACAAATTAAATCCTGCACTGCAAAGCTAGCCACAACAGCAAAAAAGGAACAGAACTCTCTTGAGCAAACACAGATCACAAAACACAGCTACTGATGACTGATCAGCTTCCCTTCGAGCCACCTGATAATGGAGATTGGAGAGTAATCAAAGCCAATGCGTGATGCGTCCCGTGTATGGCGTGGTCACGGGTCGCGTTGCCGTTGTGTGCCACATCTCATCCGGTGATGCCAACTGCCTGCGTCATGGGGAACTGGCGCCCCTCCAGGCTGCCACGGTCGAACGGGCCATCAATAAGGGACCAAGCTGTCACCGGCGAAGACGCCGTCGCGGCGGTGGACAGCCCCGTGCTCTCGGGTTTTCCGGCGTGACGCGCCGGGCAGTGGTGGTGGACGCTCTTGCTGCTGCTGCTGCTCTTCCTCATGAAGCTCAGCAGCTTCTTGAGCCCCTTGGTGAAGTCGTTGTGCGAGTCGCCGCCGGCGGCGGTGGCGGAGGACGAGAGCATCGACCGCGGCGTCTCCGGGCTGCCCCAACGCTTCCTCGCGCGCGCGGCCTGTGACGGTGGCAGCTCCATCGCCGACCTCGGGGAGTCCAGCACCGCCGCCGTGTGGTGGAACGGGAGCTCCGAGACGGACCGGGAGTGGCGACGTGCCGCCGGCGGAGGAGGTTGCCGCCCTGGGGCTGCCGATGATCACGTCGCTCAGTGGGAGGTTGTGCACCCTCGGCGGCGGCGCACGCAGCCGCGCCGTCGCACCGCCCGTGCCGCTGCCGCGCCTGAGGAACGGCCGGGGCGTGACACTCTCGCCGAAGTCGGACGGTACCACGCCGTGGCTGCTCCGCTTCTTGTGCGACGCCTTCGCCGTGCCGCCGCTCGCCGAGGAGGCACCGGTGTTCACGGTCCTCGCCCTGGGCAGCGCGCCGTTCTCCTTTCTCGGCGTGGTCGGAATGGACACCGCCGACGTCCTCTTCACCTGAGCGCAGCCACGGAAACTCGCCGGTGTAAGTAATCGGAGCTCGACACGACCGAAGAACCACACGCAAGAAAAAAAACTACCTCTTGCACGTCCCGAGTGGCGCCGGTGCAGTTGAAAGCAAGCAAGGTCGGCCTGCCGGCAGCGGCTCGAGCTTCGCGCCACCGAATCCGCTGTCCCTTCTCCTCCGACGACGACGCCGCGGCCGCGGCGACACCACCCATCATTCGCCTAGCGTCGCGCCGGCGCATGTAGGCATCGTACTGCCTGCCGCGGCGGGTGCCCTCCGCCGCGACGTTCCACCACGCGAAGTTGCCCTCCTCCTCCACCTCCACCTCGTCCAACGCCTCACCGCGCGCGGCGCGCATCACCCTGAGCTGCAGCTCCAGCTCGTACAGCTTCACCCACAGCGCGCCGTCCTGTCCGCGGCTCGCCATGTCGCGCGGCGCGGGGCAAAGCGGAGCAATGCAACCGGCAGGCAGATCACCCGTGCCGATCGCCGCGAGAGGCTTTTATACGACGCGCGGGGTTAAAAGCGCCCGCGAGGCTGTCTGTCTCGTGGCTGGACTACGCTGCCGCCGCAGCAATTATTTCACCGCCGGCGCGCGTGCCGGTGTACATTGCTTTGCGGTTTGATCTGGTCGCCGGCGGGACTTGACCAGGTGGCGCGGAGGGACGGGAGTTGGGCTGACGATGGCAGCAACGGGCGGCGGCGTGCATGTCGACACTTGCAGAGCTCTGCCATCTCCAGAAAATTAACTAACCCTCTCTGTATATTTAATATTATAATTGCATTTGATTTTTAAGTCGAAATTATCAGCTATATATGGATAGATTATGAACTTATCGGTTATTATAATTATAATTATAACAATCCAACAACTCGGGTTTTTTCTATAAATTGGATTTTTATAATTCGAAACTGAAACAAAAACCTATCTGCAAACCCTAACAAAACTAGCTGAATATAAAAGTACGTACTGGAACGTTGATCTCTATGCTGCTGTTGACTATGCTTCTTCCCTCTCTCTCCAACTGCAACAAGCCAACAACTTCTCCTCCTCCTTGTGGTTTTGACCCGACGCCGCCATGAGCTCGCTACCGCCGAGAACAGCCGCAAACGCCAGGCGCGGCCGCGGGAGAGAGGCGGTCGTCGGGACGGATTGTTGGGTTTTGGGGGAGAAGAAGGCAATGGCAAGGCCGGATATTGTTCTAGAAGGTGCCCCCTCCTTCGCACAATCGCACGTGACCGACGCTTTGAGATTCGGGACAAGAGCCGCGATGCCATTTTGATCCAGTACGCCACCGGTGTGAGAATACGGAAAGTAGTTCACGTTTTCATTATAACTAGTCATACG
Source organism: Zizania palustris (assembly GCA_019279435.1). Classification (NCBI taxonomy): domain Eukaryota; kingdom Viridiplantae; phylum Streptophyta; class Magnoliopsida; order Poales; family Poaceae; genus Zizania; species Zizania palustris. Next base: position 42,911,670 of record JAAALK010000289.1, on the reverse strand, counting down.
CCCGTGCTTTGCAACAGAATCTTATTTTATAATAGGTTTTTTTATTTCCGCGCAAAATACATAAATTAAAATACTGAAATATAAATACAATTTTCTTTTTCTGTTTTTTATTTTCTTTTTTATTCTTTTTCCTTTTTTTCTTTTCCTCTTTTCTTCTTTCTTCCTGCTTCCACGCACGTACGAGAACACTACTCCATATATCCCTCAAAGCTGCACGCATGCATGCATGCAATTCTTTTATAGCTGCAGGAAAAAATGGTCTCTGAAAAAAGAAGAACGGTTATTGCACAAGGTAGTACGCGTGTTGAGCCCACGTGGCACCGGTTTTTTTAGGTATAAGTTTTGATTGGTTTTTTTATGGGAAGTGAGAGGGGCGCGGACGGACGAGTAAGTCACCGCTTTATGAGATTTTCAAAAATTGTCTAGTGTTAGTGACTGTAGTGGCTCCTATCTTTTAGTGACATATCGATGGTATATTGCCAAATCATGAAAATTATAGTGGCATAGAAAAAATTAACCTAAGAGAAAATGGTAGTGGAAATGATAGTGGAATAACCCAAGAATTTTTTTTCTTCCTGTAACTTTGTTCGCCAATCGTGGGTTTTGAATAGGGATAGGATGCATTACTAAATGACTTTAACTACAATACTACATTTCATTTTTACCTTTTACTATTTTATTTACAAATTAAGAAATTTTATTATATTAGCATCGCTTATATATTTCTTTCGGTCTTACGTATCACCCTCACTTCACAATACTGTTTTCTTATTAATGAATGAGAGGACATTTTTGTAATTTCTCACGCTCGCTATAACCCATTCCTCCTAACATAATCCATCCACTTTAGGGTAAAGTGTCTGATCAGTTAGGAGGGGATTGAAGGGGATTAGAAGGGATTTCCCCCTCCAATCCCCTCCCCAAGGAAATTAATCGAACAAGTCCTTAATGGGATAGAATTGGTGGGATGTGATGCACTGATGCCATCATTTGCCAAACCAAAATACTCTTTGTTTCGCTATCCCGCCACAAACAAGATCATCAACTACAGAGGACAATCATTCTCTCGACATCGCCCAATCAAGATCTAACAGATGGCAGGAGACTTCGTACATGGAGAAATCACTCTATGGCAATCAAAGAAAGCTCCGCACCATCTGATCTCGATAAAACAGTACAAAGAAAGTGACTAGAGAATAGTCGGCCCATGAATTTAGAGGAACCTCCGTCCCACCAACCCAACAAAAATAGGTATAAACATATCCCACCCATCATTTCCCAATTCCACTTCTCATATCCCAGCAACCAAACGCCAGCTGAGAATTCTTGAGGAACAGTTATGCAGTAACACAACCAAGATGGTTGCTATTTGCTAAGCAGAGGCCAAAGCCCATAGAAACACGGACAATAAAGAAAGAACAGGCTAGCTGGTTTGAATGAAGGGTGAACGCCGTTGTGCTATAGTAAAAATAAGCATGAACTCTTTCCTGAAAAGTTCACAAGGATGTCAAAAGTTTCCGCAGGTCTTTCATGTAGCTTAGCTGATAATTTATCATCCAGGATTTGTACTGATCTGGAAACGAAAAACGACCTGGATCCTGTCATCCGGAGTCACGGTTTCAGCATCAGAAATCATAGGCATCAGCAAATGGAAATTGAGACTCCCAAATGTTACTGATTTCCCCCTCAGCTCCGTAATCCCTGCAGATCATTAACTTGCTCGCCCAATTCTTTCTTGAGATGATCTTGAAACATGGTTAGTAATCAGATCGTGAAACTGGAGTGAAGGTTTCGCTAACCATTCAACAATTGGGCCAACATGGCATTTACACTATCAGGGCCATTATTGTTTACACTAGGAATTATGTGCTCTGGTGATATGAACCTGACAAACTCTTGGAGTTCTGTAAAGCTGCTGTGTTCACTGTACGGCACTTCATATCTGTATGGACAATGAAATTTAAAGTCAGACCAATCCGATAATTCAATATACACATTGGCCAAAAGATGTAGTCAACTCATTACAGTTTTTTGCAAACACGACTCTTTCAACCTAACTAGGATTTCCGTTAAAACCAATGGACAGCTTCTATTGACACCATAAACAGTAGTCGGTAATCCATTTGATTTGCCCAAAAATCAGTGAAAATTCAGCTCTTAGCACCACTTCAGATTTTAGATTAAATAAATGAATACTCAGTACTGAACCAAATCCAAAAAATGATATGATACGCTGAAAACTACAATCCTTTTGGGAAAATAGCAAAATAAAATAAGTATCTTAGTATTTTCATCTGGCAAATCCAGGACAGTACTAACCTAACGATTGTTCCTTGTTGCCATTTTCTGCCTGGTGCCTTTTTCCTGCCTTTACCAAATGACCAACCAGTTGGACAAAATGCAACTATCAGGTCGAACCGATCCTGCAAGTAATATGTAATACAGCCATCAGGAAATCAGAATAAATGATAAGTTTATAAGTAAACAAAACACACAATAAACATTACACAGAGATTCAGGTTTAGAACAAGGAACTTTAGCTACAATGCCCTAAAGAAAACAACTAAACATAAGAAAATGATCACAGAAGCTGTAAAACAACTAAACATAAGAAAATGATCACAGCTGTAAAACAACTAAACATAAGAAAATGATCACAGAAGCTGTATCAATCTAGATTTTAAAAGAGACAGAATATATATTCATGCTCTGATGCTCAGTTCTTCAGTTTCTTTTCCTACGTGGAGTAGTAAATATTAACTTGGACGATAAAAACCATGTTTAAAAAAAAATACTTGCCATACTGATAGAGACATGCCATATACTAGTGAGTTACAATTAGCTTGGCATGCTGAACTTCTATCTAGATAGGATTGAATTCTTGGTCTTACAGCATATTGAGTGGACAAATATTTCATCCGCTTGAAACTTGCTAAACTCCACATGGGGACAACATGTATGTGGCTTTCAGCTTCATTGGCTGTAAACCAGTGCATGATTTCCTGAGGAAGATCCAAGCGCTTTAAAATTTGCAGCTTTGCAGCTCCAACGTATATTTTCTTCTGAAGCAAACGTGCAACCTCCATAAACAATCTTTCTTTACCTGCATCCAGTAAAAATTTATGTCATCATTTGTAACATCTATAAACTCTACAATATTCACAATATCAAAGACAAGATAGTACCAATTGTATAGCTGCCAATCAGAATAAGTGTTTTTGGATTGAAGGCTTCTGCTTGGATAGCCTCAATAACAAACTGTATCACAGTCTCTTGACTTGGGAAGTCATACTGCAAAACATTTTTTGGGTTAATGTTAAGGCAATTTGGCAGACTGATCATGTCAAAACTCAACTGTAAACTTTAGAAACATTTCTGATATAGCTGGGGGAAAACATACACGTGGATTACAGTAGGTTGTGTCAAGTATTAGAGTGTTGATATGAGAAGTCCGCAAAACAGGATTGTTGGCCATCTCAGAAGAAAACCGAAAGTCTCCAGTGTGAAGAACAGCCTAAAAGAGCAATAAAAGGAAAAAATAACATATCAAGTAGTCATGCTAAATATATGAAGAAACAACTCAGAACAACACTTACTTTACCATTAGGAGGCTCAAAGAGAATAATAACAGCTCCAGGGCAATGGTTGGCATCAAAACATGTCAAATTAACTCCCGCAATAGTAATCCTTTCATTGAGTGGCAATACATGCAACCGATCCCATGGGATACTGATCTTATAATGCACAAGACTTGCTGTAACTGATGAGCAATATATCTTCCCATGACAAAAGCTTTTTGTCAAGCCTTGATAATCTGTGAAAGAGAGTCATCTGGTTTAGACATTACAACATCAGGCGAGCCTACCTAGCACTGATGTCCAACAAAGAGGAAAGTGGATACCATTTATTTGACTATATAAGTACAGCTAGAGATAGTGAGAACAACCAATGAAAAGTAAATATGACATTTCTGGCAATATGCTAGTACAAATGTCAAACTGTTGTAGTAAATAATTCAATAGCAAGTCAGTCATCTGTAAAGTAATTATGTATCCCTTTAGGCTTCAGTCAATAAGAAGCTATTGCAATTCCTTTGCATATGTTCCAACTTCCAGCATATAAATCAAGCTAGTGAATTAAGCCCCACATCATATTAATTACCATCTAGTAATCTAGTATGAACTAGTATATTTAACAAACAAGAATATGCAGAAGGAAGTGTGTATCTCCGATTTAAAGGAGTGCATGAACTTGCCACCATAGCCTTATACTATATACGTATTCCCAGTGTTATACTGTGTTTAAGTTAGGTTGAAAACTAGTAAATACACTCCTGTGAAATGGCATAGGGCCTGCACATACTGATACACATGGCAGCATAAAGAGGGAGCAGTATAAAAGGCTGCAAGACAGTAACACATCAAAAGAAGATGTTTTAATAAAATTTTAAAATAAACACTTCCATGTGTAAAGCTAAAGCCCAACCTTTTTGGACACAGGATAGCACGCCAGTCTCCGTGGCATACAGAAAAGGTTTATTTTTAAAAGTAAGATCCTAGTATGTTTATTTTAAAAATATTATTGAAAAAAGGTTCAGGGATGGATGAATAATACATCATTCCTATTTTCATGAGACTAGTATAGTAAGATATGAAAGACTTACAAGCTAGAAGCCACAATGTTTATGAGGTCTTATGGAATTGTGATCTTCGTTTAATGGAAACTAAACTCTTTCTGAATAAATAAATGGGCCAAAAGGACTAGGTAACTGTACAACACAAAAGTACAAAATCATTCACAAAGAAACAGTTTTTGAAGAGAGAAAAATCATGTCAGCAAGCTGGGAAATGCTTTGTAGTTTTTGGTATCAGTTGGTACTGACAGAGTGACAGTTGGATGATGAAAAACTTGAACTTACGGTCTACATGAAAGTGTGTCAGAAACCAGTGGCAGCAATCTCCTCTTAAGAATCGAAAAGCATCCTGCAGCAACATATTTAGTTACAGAACCTGCTTGCATATAATAATAAATGTTCCAGTTGGGCTGTGGACATAACTATCATACCACTCGAAAAGGGGTCCCTGGGATGCAACACCAAAGAGGTGTATCTTTAACCTTTCCTTTAACAGTGCGCCTCCCACCAGTGGCTTTAGCACTGAAATTCTTCTGTCTATTCAAATTAGATGGTGCATTGACTTTACATGCTTTTTTCTGTCTTTGATCAAACGAGGAACACTGAAAATATTCAGTAATCAATTTGTTCCCATTCATTGGAGGTTTAGTTTTCTTGGTATTTTCTGAATTTAACACGACAGTTGCCAAATCATTGGCATCATCATTTTTCTTCCGTAACTCACTTAGAGCATGTGTAATTTTCTTTCTTGGACCAAGAGATGTGATCCCCATACCTAGAAGATCCTGCAAATTCATAGGCAGCATTGCAAACATAAAAGCTGTTTAGTTCCACACACCGAGATTGCCAAAAACCTAAAATTTTGAGGGAAGATGAGCCATCTATTGACATTTCAACAAGAAAAAAATCAGCATGGCATGAGAATGCATGCAGCAATGCCGATGCTCAATTAGAACATAGCCTCCAGTCCCATAACCCAAGCTCTATGCTTGAAATATAAATCTCCTCATCAAGGACACAAGAGAAGTACCTCTTCTGTGAGCCACTGCAAGGTCTCCCAGTCAACCTCTTCTTTGGTAAAAATTTCCTCATACTTGGATAGCCCCAGATTCCTAAGCCATTCAACAACACACCTGTTGTCAACAGCTTTTTGGGCACAGGGTTCGTTCTGATTATTGGAATCTGGTTCCTGGAACATAGGAATTCAAAAAAACTTAAAATCTGATAATATGTTGGTAAAGGGGAAGGAAGCTATTGGGAAACGACATAAGAATTATAAGTTGTCTTTGTCTCCATCCTCCACTACACTTCATCAGTAACAACATCGTATCCACAATGATTAAGGTAACTAAAATAAAAAAGCTCATTGTGGCACCTGAGTCCTTATGTTTCCACTTAACACAATAAAGTAGCATCTATATTGTCGACACCGAAAGAAATTCACAATAAATACTCTATTCGTTAGGCTTGTTCAATTATTGTACCAGATAACAAACAACAAGAAATCATCATGGCAACCAGTGTTCTAAAAATCGGATCTAGGCGGGCGCCTAGGCGGCAAAAGGCGCTGGGCGCCACCCCAGCGCCGCGCGGAGGCCGGCTGGGCGTGCAGGGCGCCTAGGCGGGTCAACCGCGGCCTGGGCGGTTGACCGCGGCGCCTAGGCGGCCCAGAACCGTCAGCGGGAGGGGGCTAGGCAGCAGTCCGGCGGCGGGAGAGGAGAAGGTGGCCAGATCCGGCGACGGGAGGGAGGCAGGCGGCTAGTTCCGGCGGCGGGAGAGGAGAAGGCGGCCAGATCTGGCAGCGGGAGGGAGCGAGGCGGCTAGTTCCGGCGGCGGGAGAGGAGAAGGCGGCCAGATCCGACGGCAGGAGGGAGGCAGGCGGCTAGATCCGGCTGTAGGAGGGGAGAAGGCGGCCAGATCCGGCGGCGGTAGGGGAGTAGGCGGCCAGATCCGGCGGCCGCTCTCTCCTCGCAGCAGGCCCTGCACATCCTGCACTGCCGCCTCCTCCTCCTCTTGCTTCTTCTGTTCTTCACCACCATGCAGCCAGATCCGGTTCTTCACATCCTGCAGCTTGACCGGAGGGGAAGAGAAGGGAGGGGAAATGGCTTCGGGTGGGAGAAAAGAAAAAATATTGCCTGGAATGGATGGTTGGAACTAGCAAAAGGAAGAAAAATTAGTTGAACCTAGGCGCCGCCTAGGCGCCGCCTAGGCGCTCCTAGGCGCTAGGCGCTGGGTCGCCGCCCGACTAGCGCCTAGCGCCTTTTAGAACACTGATGGCAACTATTGAAATTCCATGAATAAACATACTAACACAGCTATCAATATCATGCAGAGGATTAATTACAAAGCCCGAGAACTGTCAAAAGGCAGAATCATATCTAACATTTCCATGTGATTGCCTTTGATTTGTAACAAGGGTAACAATTTAGAAGCAATGATTATAATAATCATTACACTATGATAATATCACAACAATTCTATATATTTCACAAATAGAAGCATCACCTTAGCAGGTTCATCTCCATCAAGGCAACTGTTAGTATGCACCAGCCGGAGCTCTTCACTCAAGTTAGAAATATCTGATCCACATAATGGGCATTGCAGCTGAAAAACAGAATTAAACCTTCCAGAGTCCATTCCATTTCCTTCACGGAAGGATGCCGTATTGCTCAATTGACCATCTGTATAATCCTCCATGCACAAGTTTATGAGCTCATTAAGTTGTGTTCCAATCTCAAAATCGTCATGATCATTGCCTTCAAAACTGTGTGTCACACATGAATCTATAAGCTTTAGTTCAACTGGATTCGAGCAGCCACTCCCCTTACAAGCATCAAGTACACTTGATGTCTTCTCCCTGCCATCAAATGAGAGACTTGTGCCACCTTCTGCCACAATTGTCATTTCTTCAGAAATCAAGCTACAGAGTCCCAGACCCACTTGGTTTTCCTTGCAATCATCACCACCAGATTCACACTTTGCATCCAATTTCAGAATCCTCGACTTAGTAAATCTTGTTGGATAATCGCCCTCATGAGATCCATTGTCAGTCCATTCATTCTGCATAGTCGCAGGATCCGATTCAGACCTTCCCAACTCCACCGTAGCATGCCCCTCCTCAGTAACTGACATACAATCATTGGAGCTGGCCATTTGAGCCTCTACATGACACCCATTTTCCAAATCGAATGTGGCATCCGGCACTAGATCCCTCGAATTCATCAAATTGCGGCGGGAATGCAAACCTCCATTGTATTGCCCATATCTATCCAACCCTTTCTTCCCATTAGAAACTGACTTGGAGTCATCAGATCCGGACCTCAAAAGACCGCAAATTTCTCCATTTGTAGCCTTGCCCTCCCCGGGAACGTCGCTTCTAACCCCCGAAACAACAGCTAGGGTTTCGCCAACCCCCGCAGCCCTTGTGGCAGCCCTCTCAGCGGGAACCCTGCCACCGGCGGCGGTACGGTTCTCCTTCCCGGAGCAATACGAAGATGACGGCTTGAGCTTCTTCCTGGGGCGGCACGAGACGGCGGCGGCGCCATGGGAGGGCTTCAACGCGCGGCCGCGGACGGCACGAGGAGGGCTCTGGAAGTCGTCGTCCTCGTCCTCGTCGCAGCATCCGAAACCGGGGAAAGTCCGGGCCGTGGTTTTCGCCTTGACAGCGGCGGCCGGCGGCGAGGGCTTCGCCGCGGGCTTGGGGTTCGCCGGCATCTGGCCGTGAAAGGGGAGCGGCCAAAAAGCGATTTTTTCGGTGGAGCTTTTTGAAATGGTGAGAAGAGGTGCGCGCCTATTTGTGTTTTTCGAGTTTGGGCCCATGGGCCGTGTATCTCTAATTTTGAGTACACCTAATTGAAAATTTTCGGTTTTTTTTTTGCCGCTGGCTGTAATAATATTCTCTCCTCTTCTGCAATCGAAAAATCTACTCTTCTCTTTTTTCCATTACCTCAATGTCAATTGTAGTTAACCAGCTAGAGTTGGTTATTTAGAATATAGGATTAGAGCTTCTAAAATTTATATGAATTGATTTCTTTAGAAGGAAACTTCGGTGACTGGAGGCGTCGAGGGTAAAAATGGCAATGGGTACCTGAAACCCGAATTCGGTAGGTTTTTATCCTATTATGGTAGATTCACATACGGGTAAAAATGTTCACCCGTGGCCCATGGGTCTACTAACGGGAAAAAATAGTATCCAATAGGTATAGGTATGGTTTCCTAATATCCATACTCGTTACACTCATCACCCAATATGTAATGTTTTTGGGAGTTTAAATCATTAATGCTATTGTTGTAGGTTAAATCATTGATGTATTATGTTTAGGAGTTTATTTATATGTAATTTTCATCTTATGACGGAATGATCGATCTAATTAGGTGAAATATTGTTTTTGCAAGGATAGATATACGGTTGTTGTTTGTTAGTCTGTTTTGTGTGTGGTGCCTATTGATGGGTGTGAGTACCCGATGGGTATATTTTACCCATATAGGTATAGGTTTTGGGGAAAAATGATACCCGTGTATATATATGGGTTATCTAACGGAGAGATTTTTTTCTAACAGGTATGAGGTTGAGATGGTTAAATCTGATGGGTATAAACCCATTACCATCTTTAATCGAGGGCTACGCGGCGCTCTGGCCTTTTCGATGTTGGGTTTAGGATTGCTCCTTCCTACATGTGTGATCAATATTTATAAACTATCTACCCTTAGGTAAATAATAAATATGTATCTAATCTCACTTTAATATAGAGCTCTGACTTGATAGACTCATTAGTTAAAAATTGAACACAAACTCGACTCCAATGGAACGGGTACTCCACGGCGCCACACCTACCCCTAGTTAGCATAACCATAAATATAAGATAGCACGAGGAAGTTGAAAGAGAAATTTAGGTCCTATTTGGATAACTTTACTTATTTTTAGCAACTAAAACTTACTTATTTTTATATGGACTAAAGTTTAGTCCTTTTATTTGGATGTATAAATTAAACATCATTTAATGAGCGGGGGCTGCGGTGCGCGTGCGCGGGGGAGACGGGGGCTGCGGCGTGCGGGCGCGGGGGCGGCGGGGGCGGAGGCACGTGATGACGTGGCCTGTGATGTCGCAAAAATGTGACATGGCAGGTGACATGGCAAGTGAGCGGACACAAAGTGACAAAAATTAATTGGCTCACATAGAGAGTGGCAAAAAATTAATTGCAACGATAAGGATGACATTTGAAGAGGTGACAACGATAGAAGTGGCAAATAGTTAAATTTCCCCAGGTGCGCGCCTATTTGTGTTTTCGAGTTTGGGCCCATGGGCCGTGTATCTCTAATTTTGAGTACACCTAATTGAAAATTTTCGGTTTTTTTTTTTGCCGCTGGCTGTAATAATATTCTCTCTTCTCTTCTGCAATCGAAAAATCTACTCTTCTCTTTTTTCCATTACCTCAATGTCAATTGTAGTTAACCAGCTAGAGTTGGTTATTTAGAATATAGGATTAGAGCTTGTAAAATTTATATGAATTGATTTCTTTAGAAGGAAACTTTCGGTGACTGGAGGCGTCGAGGGTAAAAATGACAATGGGTACCTGAAACCCGAATTCGGTAGGTTTTTACCCTATTATGGTAGATTCACATACGGGTAAAAATGTTCACCCGTGGCCCATGGGTCTACTAACGGGAAAAAATAGTATCCAATAGGTATAGGTATGGTTTCCTAATATCCATACTCGTTACACTCATCACCCAATATGCAATATTTTTGGGAGTTTAAATCATTGATGCTATTGTTGTAGGTTAAATCATTGATGTATTATGTTTAGGAGTTTATTTATATGTAATTTTATTTTATGATGGAATGAATGATCGATCTAATTAGGTGAAACATTGTTTTTGTGAGGATTGATACACTGTTGTTATTTGTTAGTCTATTTTGTGTGTGGTGTCTATTGATGGGTGTGAGTAGTTGATGGGTATATTTTATCCGTATAAGTATAAGTTGGGAGAGAAATGATACCCGTGTATATATATATGAGTTATCCAACGGAAAGATTTTTTTCCTAACAGGTATGAGTTTGAGATGGTCAAACCTAATGGGTATAGAACTATAGACCCATTACCATCTTTAATCGAGGGCTACGCGGCGCTCTGGCCTTTTGGATGTTGGGTTTAGGGTTGCTCCTTCCTACATGTGTGATCAATATTTATAAACTATCTACCCGTAGGTAAAATAATAAATATGTATCTAATCTCACTTAAATATAGAGCTCTGACTTGATAGACTCATTAGTTAAAAATTGAACATAAACTCGACTCCCATGGAACAGGTACTCTACGGCACCACACCTACCCCTAGGTAGCATAACCATAAATATAAGATAGCACGAGGAAGTTGGAAGAGAAATTTAGGCCTTATTTGGATAACTTAACTTATTTTTAGCGACTAAAACTTACTTATTTTATATGGACTAAAGTTTAGTCCTTTTATTTGGATGTAGAAATTAAACATCATACTTTTAGTTCCTATAAGCAATATCAAAATGATTTGTGGACTAAATTTTAGGGACTTTCCCATAAATAAAGTTGTTTGGGATTTTAGAGACTAAATTTTAGTTCCTAAATTTTAGTCCCTTAGCTTGTGGTCTCACTCACAAAGCTACATTATGGGGGTGGAAATTACTGTCATTTAAGATTTAAGAGCATCTTCATCTACCTTCTTTTTTTCTTTATCTAGTGGAATGTGGAATTTCTTGATCCAATTAGCACTATATTTTCAGTCCATTGAGATCTCTAAAATTATCTTTATCTTTTATTTCTTCTATCTATATTTTACCAATATATTATAATTATTGGCTCGTTTTCCAATAGAAAAAGAGGGATAGGGAGTGAGTTTCCGTCCTCATATTTTAGGAGGAAGAGGAGAGAGATATTGGAGCCAAATATGATAGAGAGATGGATTGAGATAGGTTTTGATTTTGAGATGTTTTTATTTTATTTTATTTTTTGCTAAAATTAAGAGGTGGATGGAGATGTCCTTGGAGGTGTTTGGACTTTCCGTTTCGATTATTTCCTTATCAGTTGTCACCTTGCTAGCCTTTATCAAGAACAAGCAAATGTTTTTATTAAAAATATCTAATAATGCAAGCATTTTCCATCTGCTTTTGTTGCTTTGCCAGCACTCGCACTCGGTCGACCGACATGGCTTTTCAGTTGTCAGGTGGTGTTTGGTTCTATGGACTAAGATTTAGTTCGTGTCATATCATCTGTTTAGACATCAATTCGAAGGACTAAACGTGAAATAATTATAAGATAATTGTAGCATCACGTTGTCAAATCACGGTGTAATTAGGTTAATATTATTCGTCTCGTAGATAATCCACCGATTATGAATGAGTCTTATAAATAATCTACATTTAATACTTGAAAATAATATCTAAACATTCGATGTGATGGGACTAAATTTTGGACCGAAAGAAACAAACACCCCCTTAGTTTGCTGCCCCTAGTACAGTTCCTAAATGTTAGGAGGATCTTGATGGTGATTTCGCTGTTGAGTGGTACAATTTGGAACTTTGCAATTTGATTTGATCATTTCAACTACCTCTCTTCCATGATCCACCCAATTAAGCCATTGAAAGCAAAAAAAAACTGATTAGATCATCTTAATATGTTCTTAAAAATTAAACACAAACACACAGCGTAGCTAGCTACTTTAATTCTAAAAGAAAACCAGTTTAGCAATATCATCTATCATATATAGTCGACATTATGGATCTACACGTATTACGAAGAACCCTAAGAAATCCGGGCTTCGGGGGGAAAGAAAAACTAAGGAATCGCCTGATTAAATCCAATAAAACTAACACATCTTTTAACCTAAGGGCACATTCAAAGGCTGGGATAGTTCCCATATGTTCAAGAATACCTCCGAAAATAACCCATTAAGATAACCCAATTTAGTTTAAAACCATGTCTCGCCCATCCGCGTGTAATAGAGCAAGAATATCAAGGTTCTCAAACAGGTACGTGCTAAGTGGCGTGTTGTTCCGGCCTCAATACCGGTTATTCCGGTTAATACCGACCTATATCAGCACATACTAGTCATCCCGGTCAAAATTGTATTTTGATTTTTAATATGTGTTATATATTACCTATATTAAGCTATATATTATATTTTATTCAAGCTATACACTATATTTAAGATATCAATGTATTCAAATATATTATATTTAATCATATTACTATATATTTTAAATATATTAACGCTATTTTATTAGACCCTGAATCGGTACACCGATATCGTCTGGTACCGAAACATTCCGTTTCAAGAGCTAAACCAGAATGGAAATGAAATCAACAAACTTGAGCAGCATGTCATGTCAAACTAGGTTTTACGTGTTTTATATAAAAAAATGACCCGATCAATAGCATAGCAAGCAGCTGGTACGGCCATTAGTCACAAGAAATGCATGAACACATGATGCACGTTACCGGCTCTCCGCTAACCATCGGTTTGCACTAAACTGAAGCAATGCGAGCTGCGTTTTGGCCGCACGGCGCGAGCATTTTTTCTCTCCTTTTTTAGGGACCATCGGCCGAGACCTGTCCTTGTCCCAGCTGTGCAGTGTGACTCGTGTGCAACCATTTTTCCCATTATCATTATCGTTGTTGTTGTACGACGTACGGCCCATGTCTTCTTCATCGTGCATCACGGATTCACGGGTCACCGTTTAGGTCGCTCTCTCCATTGGCCACATAGAAGAGAGCCCGGTTTTTCATTTAGTTATGTGTAAGATAAGATTTAGAGGGATTTTATGGTCCTTGAGGGAGGGGAGGTATTAAATCTGAATCGTTCATGATATTTATCTAATGGTTGAGATTGATTTGGTACCTGCCGGTACCTGGTTGGTGGACAGAAAATGGTACCTCAAGTAGTGGAAAGGGTATTATTATCTTTTTCATGTACAAAAAATGTGCAGAGGTAGTAGACTGACTTGGTCGGCGGGACGCCGACGTAGCCTAGACGGCAGCGCCGACGAGGCCGACGGGGTGGCGAGCGGTAGCACCGGTGAGGCCTACGGGGTGGCGAGCGTCGCGCGCGTCGTAGGGGCGACGCGTTGTGCGGGGCAAGAGGGGGCGCACGGGTCGTAGGCGCACGCAATGGGCCAATAGGGGTGGTGCGGCAGCGAGGCAAGGGGGCGCGACTCGCGAGATTTGTGTGAGGAGATGAGGAGGTGACCAGATTTGTGCAAGTGGGGCGGCGGGGTGGCGGGTTGTCGCCGACATGGTGGCGATGACAGGTAAGCGGTGACGGGGCGTCGGCGATGGCTGGGCGGCGACGGCTGGGCAGTAGTGATGGCTCATTTTTTTTCGATCATGCCCTTGCGAAATTAACAGTCAGGTTTGATTTGGTATCTTTGATATCTTATACCACGTGATACCTCCCTAAAGGATGGTAAAAACTTCTAAGATTTAAACTTAAGTTTATAAAAAAATTGTGTATAGTATCTCTCGTTGTGGGGGCCTGGCCTGGGGAGAGAAACTAACTTAGCCGTGTTCGGTGGCTCGGTGCGTTGGACCACCAAGTTCTATGATCTATATAGATATGTCATAAACTAAATAGTTACATATTTAGTATCCGATGATATAAACAAGAACATTAGAATACATGGAATCGAGTAGAGAAAAATATCTCGATCTTATTTGTTCTTGAGTTGAGAGTTTTTTTATTATAAAAGGGGGCTGTTACGGTGCCCCCGTTACCTCCCTTTGAGGTAATATGTTTAAAGAATCCTGGCCGTTGGTTAAAAGCATTTAAAATAAATAATTAAAAATAAAAATGATTAACCGGCTCTATCCGGTCACCCTATTTATCTTCCGTATTCATTTCTCTAGAGAATTCATGATAGCTTTAAAAGTTTTATTTTTAAAAGTTTTTGAAAAAAAACATAAAATTTGAAAAAAAAATAGAAGTCTTCAAATTTATTTTGAAATGATTTTTTGAAGAGTTCTGAAATAAAATTTTGAATTTTCAAAGTTTGTTTTTATTTTTTAAAAAAAATCTGAAAAGAACATAAAACTTTGAAAATTTGAAAAAAAAATCAAAACTCTTCAAAATTTCTTTTCAAATCATTTTATGCAGAGTCTGAAATAAATTTTATATTTTTCAAAGTTTATTTTAATTTTTTAAAAATTTTTTGAAAAGAACAACAAACTTTGAAAAATTGAAAAAAACAGAACTCTTCAAAATTTATTTTAAAATGATTTTCTGAAGAGTTATAAAATATAATTTTGAATTTTAAAAGTTCTCTGTTTTTTCATAAAATTAAAAAAAATCTTTCAAAAGTTTACTGTGCATTCTCCGGAAAAGAAATTTCAAATGATTTTTTGAATATTTGTGAAATAAATTTTCGAATTGTCAAAGTTCTTTGTTTTTTAAATTGTATACGTGTCATATGCCATAAATTAAGGGGTTTCAAAATATTTTGGGCAAATTGAGGAAAGAAATATATTAGACGCATGGAAAAAATTTATTTTGCATGCATGTGGGTCCCACATTTAGGAAAAAAAGGTACTATGACCTATTACCTCTAGGAGGTAACAGATTACCTAATTTAAATCTGAGTCGTCCAATCAGATGGATTGGACGGTTGATAAAATTTGAGGATACTGTAAAAATTCCCTTATAAAACACATTAGAATTAAAGAAGCGCAGTTTTTTCTACGTCTTGTGTCTCCAATGTTTTATGTGTGATTGTTCATCGCTAGATACACCTGATAGGAAGTTACTCAGCACAATGATCATGCAATCTTCAAAACATGCAAGAAGAGGAAGCAATACCACAATACATTACCTGATCATTACATTATTTGAGCACAATTATAAAACCCAGTTGTCTCAGTAAATATAAAGGGATCATGTCTCATCAAACATATAAATCCCCAAACAACAAGTTGGCAGATAATTTAAATAGGAAAACAGGTCGAGAAACCATCCGTTGCAACATGCCAACATGCATGACATACACAACCCCAGCTAGTAGATCGACCTAGACGGCCAAACTGCTGATGTGATGAGCACACGGCTCCAGCAGCAAACAATGGGGATAATTAACGAGCATGCAATGCACAGTGAACTATATGTGGGCCAAGATCTCATATTATCTCCTGATTTATTGTTACCTCTTGGCCAAACCCTAGCCAAGATCTGTCACCATTGGCTTTCTTGGACGACGCGACAGGGCTGCTATCTTGGTATGGCGCGTTTCCAGTTATCCTGGAGTTGCAGAGCATGGAGAACGAGCTGAAGAAGTTCTAAGCAGCACAAACAACTCAAGAAGTTCTAAATTCTAATAGCAACTCAGTTACCTGCCCTTTCTCTTCTCAAGAAACCTATGGAGTGAGTTCCTCCTCGCTATTGGCAGATCTGTAACAACACATCAAAGATTGAAGCTTGCTAGTTTTCAGTCTTCAGTAGTAGCTAGTTCAGTACAGTGTTAGTAGTTTAGTACAGTGATGATAAAACTGTCGGAGGATGAACAGTTATTAGTACCGAAATTACCGTTATGTGCAGGTCGGGGCATGCTCTTGTCCACGCCGTCGCCGCTCCTGACAATTTTAAGCAGATCCTTGACCTTGGTGGAGGGGAAGTTGTCAAAGACGACAACTTTTCCACCGTAGAAGATAGTCAGCGGTCGCGCCTGCTCCACAGCTTCCTCCCTGGAAGAATCGAAGAGTTGCTACCAAATCAGTATCACTGCAAAGTCAAATTCTTTTCTTTGTCCGGACAATGAACAATGTCCTCGAAAAGCATGCAAGTTGCAAGGCAGCAGCATGTCTCATGTAGGAAGAAGAGGGAGGTTTGATCGAGTCTCTGAAATGTGAGGATGCAGAGAGTGGAGATATTACCTTGCGTTTTGGTCGTCGGTTGGGGCGTTGAGAGGCGGCTCGGCGCCAGCTTTGTCGAGGGAGAGCGGCACGGAATCTGCCGCGTTTTGCTTCTCGGCCGGCGGCGCGTCGAGAGCTGACAACAAGTTCATGGTGGTCGGCGGCAGCCGGAAAGCCCCTGCAAAGATGAACAGCCGTTGCACATGACAGATCGATAGGCAAGAGACGCGTCAGGAGAAACAGCTAACTAACGGACAGCAGACTGAGAGAAGGCACTAATAGTGTTAGTAGTTAGTTACCTCCAGCTCTCACGGCGGCCGCCGGCGGTGGCGGCGGCATGCCGAGGTCGAGGCCCAGCAGCCCGCCCTTCTTCTCCTTGAGGTACTTGCTTAGGAGGCTACAAGTGACCGCAAAACTGGACTTGTCCTTGCCTGCCGCAGACGCCGCCGCCGTCGCGCGGCCGGCCATCTCCTCTCCTCCCATCCAACTCACCCGAGCCGGCCGGAGCCAGAGACGGAGCGTCTCGCCGCCTCGGCCACGCGGTTTTCCTCCCCCGACAGGCTCCCGTGTCCCGTGTGCACTCTCCCTCCCTCCCTCCCTACGAGACCTTTAAAAATCTACTCCATTTGATGGCGCCTGAAACACGTGAGGAAAATATGCTCTGCTACTGGTACCACTACTATCGCGGGGTCGGTGATGAGAGAGACGGCGCGCGGGCGGGTGCCGGCGGCCGCCGCGCCGGGCCATACGCCGCTGTCAGGGTTGCCGGTTTGGGGACTGGTGAGTCCTCGCCGGGAGACGTCAGAATGTGTTCCACTTTTAGCTCGGTTGACTGGCAGCTAAGCAGCTTGCAGTGTGCTCCATTTCCAGCAATGCGGCGGCCCGGTTTTGGACGCGTGGCTCACGAGCATGAAACATCAGCCCTAACCGCACAAAACTACTCCAAGAAAATGGCGTTTCATATGTGAATAAGTGATAAAGTTACAGTGAATTCTCGTGTTTCACGAGTGCACGATCGATCCGATGATTGCCGCACGTTAAAAAGGAACTATTTATAGCTTTCTTCATGTCATCTCTTTAAATGTCACTTTTTTATTGTAAATAATTATTGTCATTCTCTTTATGAACAGTCTAATTTTCTTGTTACTCTATATCCAATCAATACTACATCACCTGCCACATCATTTTTTTTGCCACATCATTTGCCGCGTCATCATCATCTTCCTCCTTCCTTCTCCGCTCTATCTCCCCAACTCCTCCTGCCGCTGCCACCACCGGCGCTGTCGTCGTCACCCCGCCCCGGCCTCCCCCTCCCCCCCCACAGCCTCCAAAGGGCCCCGTCCCCCGAAGCCCCCGCACCCCTCGAAGCCCTCGCTGGCGGCCTCGTATCCCCCACCGACCTCGTCGCAAAGGAGACTACAGCGGTGACGACGACGACGGGAATGATGGCGGTGGTGGGCGGCAGCAGTGGCCAACGGCAGGAGTTAGGGAGATAGTGAGGAGGAGGAAGGAGGAAGAATGTGATGACATGGTAGTGTGATGTGGCAAAAAAATGATGTGGCAGGTGATATGGTGTTGACTGGACACAAAATGACAAAAAATTAGAACTACCCACGAATAGAGTGACAAATAATTAATTACAATGAAGATGATAATATTTAAAGAGGCGTCAATGAAAAGAGTGACAATAGTTAAATCCCATCGTAAAAAAGAATAATACGAAGAAAAGGACCACGGCGATGATGGCCCAGAGATTCACAGGCTCACAACCCGGCGTCGAGTAATGGGAGTGTTTGGTTTTTAGTCCCGTGACATCGGATGTTTGGATGTTATTTTGGAGTATTAAATATAGATTATTTATTAAACTCATTTCATAATCGGTGTATTATTCGCGAGACGAATCTAATGAGCCCAATTACGCCATGATTTAACAATATGATGCTACAGTAAACAATTGCTAATCATGGATTAATTAGGCTTAAAAATTGTCTATTGAAAAATCATCTAATTCTATAATTATTTTTATAATCAGTTCAAGTTTAATCCTTTAAATTAACATCCAAACATCCGATGTGATACGGAATAAACTTTTAGTCAAAAAACCAAACACAAACACCACCTAAATGGGTCTCTGCTCCAACGCAGACCTGATTCGGCCTAGATTCTGTTCTGCTACTCGGTCAACAGGCCGAAACAGCAGATTTGTCGAGAAACACAGTCTAATTTCTGCCCATCCATAGCAGTTAGCACGCTCTTCCGGTCTTTGAAATTTCAAAGCTGCTTGCCGAGTTTGTGTAATCGTGTATCTCCATTCTCAAATGCTCCAGCGACTTACTCCCCCTGTACACAAAAACAAGTCGTTTTAGGCTTGTATCAAGAGTTTGCTAAACAAGTCGTTTTACATTTTATGGTGTATTTTGGACAACTATACCCTTCAAGTAGTACTACTTATTTTTTGTTTTGTGTTATGTTTACTCCTGCACTATATTTAATAGGGACAAATATAGAAAGTACACAATAATTAATTACTTCCTGGTATGTAAAATTATGTCCAAAGCAACTTGTTTTTGTATACCGGAGGAAGTATTGGCTATCAGAATAACTAATTTAGTGATAACCAGTTGTTAACCGTTGACTAATCTTTAAGCTAAAAACCACGGGTCAATAACTGTGTGTTTTTTAATCCTGATATCTTTAAAAATATTAAATAGTTTTGTTTACAAGTCCCAAAAAGTGAAGTAAAAATCAAATAGTATTTATTATAATACTTAGTGAAAAATATTCCATGACCGGATAAAAAATGATTTCAACTGTCGCAATATTTAGAAAATGTTGCTTGCAGCGGAAAAAATGTTGGTGTTGTAAACAACGTTTTCGAATGTTGCAATCGGTTTGAAACAGTTTTTATCAAGTAATAAAATATTTTTCACCGAATAATGAGACACTGTCTGTTTTTTTCGATCACGTCGGGATGTTTGCTTACTTAAAAATGGGGAAAGTTCCGTATTACCACTGAAAGTTCACTTGGTTCCATACATGCTACCGATTGTCTCAGTGACATCGAATATTTGTGCTCGACTCATCTTAATAAAGAATAAATAAATAAAAAAATCTATGTTCACGTCACAGGGATAACGTCACGGAGACGATGAACCGATAAATCACGGGGCCCTGCCGCGGATCAAGTGGCTGTAAAGATGGCAATGGGTACCCGAAACCCGAAACCCGGAACCTGATAGGTTTTTACCAGGGTACATATACGGGTAAAATTGCTCACCCGTGGATGTATTAATGGGAAAAAATAGTACCCAACGGGTACGCGGATATGTGTATGATTTTCTAATATCCATACCCGTTACCCGATGGGTACCCATCACCCAATAAGTTATATTTTTGGAAGTTTAAATTATTATTTCTATTGTTGTAGATTAAATCATTGATGTATTATGCTTGAGAATTTATTTATATATGTAATTTTGATCTTATGATTGAATGATTGATCGATCTATTTAGGTGAAACATTGTTTTTGTGGGGATAATATACAATTGTTATTTGTTAGCATATTTTGTGTGTGGTGTTTATTGATGGGTATGGGTACCCGATGGGTATATTTTACCCACATGTGTATGAGTTTAGGGGAGAAATGATACCCGCATGTATATATGAGTTATCCGATGAATTTTTTTTTCTGACAGGTATAAATTTAAGATAGTCAAACCCGATAAGCATACACCCATTGCCATCTAAGGTAGCGGTGACATAGGCGAATACATCTTCGAAGAGCACGAGACGACGGACCTTTCTTTGGATACGTGTCGTGTCATGAGCCAATCGACTATACGGTGGTGGACTTGGACCAGCCACCTTGCAAGTTGCAACGCGCGCATCATATCGTGGGACAAGTCGGCCTCTTACAGTGGGCCCTGACTCAATTGGACATTTCATTATATAGCTACCTTACCTATAGCTGAATTGGACATTTATTATATAATGAACCTAAAGGTACCATTGTTTAGATTTATTATGCTATAAAATATCGTATCTAATTTATGGATTATCTATAATATTTTAAAATAAGATAGCGATAGTAATCTGCTTCTACCACTGACATTTTATTGACATATAAACCCTTATTGTTAGTAAAATTTATATTACTTTTAAAATCGGTTTACTACTTTTGGAACCAAATTACGTGTGTTAAATTATTTGTATTATTTGCTTAATATTTTTAAATGTTATGTGTTTTCACGTTACGACTCACAGTTGCCTTACACCGCCTGATACTGTACACCGGGGACTGGGCCACGGGAGGGGCAGACTTGATGCTGGGGTGCTAAATTCATTCTTTTTTCTATATGGATAAAAAAATATGGAAAAAAAGATAAGAAATAGTTAGCGACGAGCAAATAAATAAGAGATTTCACGTATTCCCCCAAACTAAATGTATTACGTGTAGTAATCAGTAGTAACTAGTAAGATAAATTATTATTTTTACTCCACATCAGCTAGCCATGTACGCACTGAGTTGCTCGATGTCACTCGGAGCGGTCGCCGCGGGTCAATCCAACGGCTGCGACGCGACACCGGAGACTACCACCGAGGGCGATTCGGTCATTTCCTCCGCCGCCGCCGTCGTGGTGGTTTCGCTCCCAACTCCACCGTCTCCACGGCGCTAGCAACTTCGCCAGTCGCCACCAGTCCACCACCACTCCTCCACCACGCCGCGCTCAAGCCTCGCCGCCTCCCGCGCTTTTAAAAGCTCTACTCCTCCTTCCCGAGTCCCGAATTCATCACCCGGTGCCCCGGCTTCGTGAGCGCGCGCCTCCTCCTCCTCCTGGCTGCCGCCCCATGGGCTGCGGGGCCCTAGCACGGAGAACCGGCACCGCACCAACCGGCCGGTGCGCGCCGTAGATCCATCCCGCCCGTGCCGCGCCAGATCCGATGGTGGAGACCGCCGTCGCCGTCTCCTCCCCGCGAGCCGCCGCGGCCGTCGCGTCGTCCCCCCGGGCGGGGTTGGGCCGGGGAGGGGCGCAACACCACCGGCGGTGGGCGCCGGCGATCTCGCCCTCCTACAGGGCGATCCTGCTCGCGCTCTGGCTGATCGGGTTCGCGCTCGTCTTCCTGTGGCAGAGCACCTCGTTCGGCCGCGTGCGGCTCTACACCCGCCAGCCGGTGCCGAAGCGCGCCCCGTCCGTCGCAGCGATGGGGCAGTGGGTGGCCTCTCCACCGGTCTACGATCTGAGAGAGTTCGGAGGCCTCGGTGACGGGCGGACGCTCAACACAGCGGCGTTCGTGGCAGCGGTGGCGGCGATCGCGGAGAGAGGTGGCGGGAGGCTGGTCGTGCCCGCGGGAAGGTGGTTGACCGCGCCGTTCAACCTCACCAGTAAGATGACGCTCTTCCTCGCCGCGGGCTCTGAGATCCTCGGGATCCAGGTATTGCTCAGCTGCAATTTCCATCACCCTCGCTGATTTTTAAGGTTTACCTTAAGGATTTCTGTCAGTTTTGACAAGAATTTGTATATGCGTCACGAAGTGTAATGTAATGTGACTGTAGCACCATTATTTTGTACAATGACATAATTCTAATTTTGTATGGCATAGCATGGTTCTTCAGATTTAAGTTTTTTTCTTTAATCATGGCTTTATGGATCCATGTTATGGATCAAATTATTAAATTCACAGCAGACATTGGCCCATGCATGAATTAGTGGTATCACCATGAGTGTGTGGACTGTGGAGTAATGCAAATGGTATGTGGTGTGATGAGAAATAATGGTAATAACTTGTAGGGTTAAACAGATGTCTTCATTGAGGATATTGTTCTATTCTTGTAGGATATAGGATTCCAGGGTTGCACATGATTCAAACTACATTATACTACTTTCTGTTGTAACATACTCCCTCCATTTCACAATATTTGTCCATCCTACTATGGTGCACAGACCAAGGAGACACTAAATCTAAGAAAAGGTTAATGCAAAATGACTATACATGCCCCTAGTAAATAATATACTGTAACTACTTGACCTCTTTTTAGAACATTGGTTAGGCGTATAGAGTGGAAATGATGCAATACATAGAGTCTTACACTCCTGATTTCTTCAATGGAAAAACATTTTAAAACTGTGTAACTGCGAATGGAGTAACATTGTTAAACAGAGGGAGTACCAGTATTTTGTAATTTATCTGGTATGGCTGAGAGGAAGCTTGAATGGATGTCTTTACATATGGTTGTTTCCCACTATGAGTTATATATATGTATGTTGTCAAATGTAGGATATGTTGATCTTTAGTTTAGCTGAAATTAATTCAACATTCTGCAATGTGGGACTAGGTTTTCTTTACTTACATTTGCCTGTTACTTTTACAGTTTGGTGCATTTTTTACCGAGTCAGCATTGACAGCTTGTTGCGTTACTTATATGTAAGGATGAAAGATACTGGCCGTTGATGTCTCCATTACCATCATATGGGTATGGAAGAGAGCACAAGGGGCCTCGATATGGGAGCCTTATACATGGTCAAGACCTGAAGGATGTGACTATAACTGGTAAGTTGTATTAATGTTTATATGTGCGTTTTAATACTCAGTTGATGTCTTGAATTTTATGCTTGCATTATGAAATAATAGTAATGAAAATTAAAATTCGCCTGATAATATTGCAAATGAAGTATGCCATTAATAGATAACCTGGAAAGATATGCCCTGTCGTTTATCATTTGAACTTGCCAACATGGTCTGCACCTTTTAAGGATCCTCATTGTGAAGGTTAGGAATTAAAGCGAATAATGTGAGGATCAAGCATTCAAGCCACAGAATTCACTCTACAAAAATGAAAAATCCCAACTTTGGAGGTCAGAAAAGAAGGGGATGTATGCTGGAAGTGTGCAGTTACATGCTTGAGTTTATTCACATTCTGAATTTAATTCCAAGTTTCCAACTATTTTTGGTGCTTGTTTATGTGAATATGACATTGTCAGTTGATTTCATATTTTCATCCTGCACATATTTTCGAACACACTAGCATTAAATGCTCGTGCTTTGCTATGAACAAAAGAAAAATATTGTAATGTTGTCTGAAATAAATCAAATATATTTTTATATGATGTATGTTATTCATTTTTAATTATATGTGTCAATCCACTTTTATTGGTTTGTTGTGTAATATTAAATAATGTCAAGGAGTAAACTGCAAAAACTACATTGGGAGTAGGCGGGGTGGCAGATTCACTGTCACCACTAACTACTTGGATCTTCTAGCGTTTGGTTCAGGAGTTAGGTGGAAGCGAATGGCTCCATTCTACTTTGCGTGTGTTTGGTTTGGAATTGGATAGAACGGAGCGGCTCCTAAAAAGGAATATTCCTCGTAGATCTAGAACTATCCGCTCCCAAACAATCCACCGAACCGAGCAGCTCACCTCCCACATCTCCCACGCCATACACTCTTCTTCTTATTTCCTCTGCCGCTTTTGAACCAAACAAGGGATAGAACCACTCTGTTCTATCAGATTTTAGAACCAAACGAAAAAAAGAGTGACTCCGTTCTTGCTTCCAAACACGAAGCGGAGCCATTCCATTCTCAGAATCTGGAACAGAGTCATTCTGTTCTATCAGATTCCTGAACCAAACGCCACGAGTATAGATAACAGTGAAGATGACTGCCAAATTCTTAGAAACTTTAAATGGTGTTACTAGATATCTTCTCCAGCAGTAGGCATGTAGCAACCTGCCAACTAGTTGACAAAGATATGGTCTTATTTTATTACATATTTTTCTTTACTCTGTATAACTCAAGTATGAATATCTGGGGTGATGTATATTATTTTTTGTCACTTGTGAAAGAAATTCTAAAACCAAGTTGGCAAGTTCTAACAGATCTTGAAATCACCATATCTGTGATTGAAATTTACTCAGGAACATTTTTATGAATTTATATGCAATAGGCTGATTTCAAATAGTTGGAAAGGCTGTTTCTCAATCACTAAATTTTCCTATGAATCTGTTTGGTTATCTTTTTTTATGTAGTCCTGAGTTGTTCTTTAACTAAACAATTGAATGTTGGTAAAAAGCCATATAACCTCAGTCTTATTTTGAATTATATATTGGCAGCCCATCCCTGCTACTATTATTCTTTGTTGCAGCTCATTGTCCTTAAATTACTCAGTATTTTAATCAGCTGAGAGTCATTCTCCTTTGTACCTTTGTAATACAGGCCATAATGGCACCATAAATGGACAAGGTCAAAGTTGGTGGATCAAATTTCGAAAGAAAGTCCTCAATCACACAAGGGGTCCTCTCGTGCAGCTCATGCGGTCAAGTAATATTACCATTTCCAACGTCACCCTGCGTGATTCTCCCTTCTGGACACTTCATACATACGACTGCAAGAATGTTACTATATCAGAAACCACCATCCTGGCTCCAATTGCTGGAGCTCCAAACACTGATGGGATAGATCCAGGTTATTTCCCAACTTTTGCTCCCTCTCTCCCTCTCTCTCTCTCTCTCTCTCTCCACTTTTGTGATTGCGAGCTTCTGTTCATTTCCCTTGTAGATTACAATGTTTTAGAACCACAGGGCAATGCCTCAGTTGCACTTTTCATATTACAGCTTACAGTCTCCCATGAATGGATAATGTGGTCTAGGTTTTTAAGTGTATTGACAGTATACACCACACCCTGCACTCCTACATCATCTTGGAGTCATCTGTACTATTTGGTCAATTTTATGTTACACTAGTCAAATTCTCAATTATTCTTATTATGTATGCAGATTCTTGTGAGAACGTAGTGATTAAAACTGCTACATTTCTGTTGGTGATGATGGGATAGCTATAAAGAGTGGTTGGGACCAATATGGAATTGCTTATGGGCGTCCATCTACTAACATTACTATTCACAATGTCACAATCCGCTCCATGGTCAGGTGAGTCATTTCCGGCTTTCCACATATTTCATCATGTGCTTTCTTTGGTTTGATACACTACTACAGGCTTTGACGACATGTTTCAGAATATGAATTGGTTAGTGGATGAGATTCCTCCAGAATATGAAGTCAATCGATACATAGAATATGTTAACTACTTGATACACATAGCATAGTGGCTGTTGTGATGTTCTGTTTGTTCTAATGATTGGTGTTCCCTTATGGTACAACTTCATTTATCTATTAGGATCACAAATATTATTTGTAGGTATATTATGTATAGGTTATTTTGTCAAGTTGGTTTATCTCCCTACTGAATAAGCTAGTTTTTTCAAAGTAGCAGCTTTTCATGTGTAGTGAAATCAAAGTACCCTGCGAAACATTGATTCTTGGTGCCTGTGGTCAACCCTTTTTAAATCAATGTGATTATGCTATCGTGTGCTTGATTTATTTTTCATTTATTGGACAGTGCTGGTGTATCTATTGGGAGTGAGATGTCTGGCGGTGTTTCAAATGTTTTGGTAGAGAATGTTCATATTTGGGATTCACGGCGAGGTGTGAGGATAAAGACTGCTCCTGGAAGAGGGGCCTATGTAAGCAACATTGTGTACCGAAACATAACCCTAGAACATGTCCGTGTTGGCATCGTGATTAAGACAAACTATAATGAGCACCCGGATGAAGGCTTCGACCCAAAGGCTGTTCCCATCATTGAGAACATCTCTTACACTTCAATCCATGGACACGCGGTGCGCG
Organism: Zizania palustris; assembly: GCA_019279435.1. Classification (NCBI taxonomy): domain Eukaryota; kingdom Viridiplantae; phylum Streptophyta; class Magnoliopsida; order Poales; family Poaceae; genus Zizania; species Zizania palustris. The sequence goes on along the minus strand of JAAALK010000289.1, from coordinate 42,885,483 downwards.
TACCAGTCAGGATACAGGGAAGTGCAGAGATCCCAGTGAAGAATGTTACCTTCCATGATATGTCAGTCGGTCTGGTGGACAGGAAACACCATGTTTTCCAGTGCTCCTTCGTCCAGGGGCAGGTCATCGGCTATGTTTTTCCTGTACCGTGCAAGAACCTGGACCTGTACAACGAGCTGCACGAGCTGGTTAAGCAATCCACACTACAGAACATCTCTGATATCGACTACAGTTTTTGACGAGGAGGTTTTTTTCTTTCAACTGTACCATTGCTGTAGGAGTATTCACTGCTCGGTTAGTCCTGTTTCACCACATTCACAGAGAATTTTTTTTGGTAGATTTTTACAGCTTTCACTCTCAGGATGTATTTAAGGATGTTCCAACCTGTCTATACTGTCATAGAAGCACGCTGATGTTTCTATTTTTCAGCCTTGTATTTGTACACACTAAATCAACCCCCATAGTCAAACTGTACACCTTTTGAGCAGAAAATTCTCTGTTGAGAGCAATAAAATCTTTGCATTACTTATCTATAAAAAATGCATGTTAGAATTGTACTTTAATGAATGCCTGTGTGTTATTCCAGGAGTTAAAAAAAATCATCTTATGAAGTTTAGTTTGCCAAAGGAAAAAATGGGTACAGACACTCCCTAAACAAGTGTATTTTATTTGTAGTTAAACTATTTTAAATTTGGCCAAACTTATAGAAAGAAAAAATAATCTTGATATTAAATAAGAGTCATTAGATCCATTATAAAATACTACTCTGTATCAAAATACAACACATTATAGATTTTGAAATTTGTTTTAAATATAGCAATTTAATACTAGTAAAATGACATTTTTACCTTTAAAGCACCCTTATTATCTTTAATTTTTTTACTCGTTACTCAAGTCAATTACTTGCACATACTTGTCCTTGCATTTTGGAAAGGACGGGGTATTTTATAATTTACTTGTTTGATATTTATGAATATTATTTGCTATTTTCACTCAATATTTTATTTAGCATTACACAATAAGGCCTACAAGCTCATAAAAGCCCACGAAGTCAGGACCAAAATGTTGGTCACACGTGGCAACCACGAAGCCATGTACTCTTCAGAAGCGGCTCTTTTAATGTTGAGAACTTTGACTATACTCCATAATCGTGATCCGTGCTGTTTAGCGTGGGTCCAACGATATGGAGGAACCCGACGCTGTGAGGTCGGCCCCATCAGCCTATCTCCGAAGTCACCTTCAAAACTCTTTGGACACCTGTTAGATCGAAATTTGATGTTGTGGAGGAATCGACTGCTATTACAGTTGATTCCGCAGACTGCAATCCCGTCCTCTCCCTCCCTATCCTTAAATCCTAAATAGATAAAGAAACTGTTCTTGAAGCGCCCTGCACTCCCCGCTCTTCTCCTCTTCTCCATGGCTCTGTCCACCGGCTCATTGGCAGCATGCAGCCTCCAGCCAAGGTAATTCAGCAACACTTGTATTCTCGTCGTCGTCGTCGCCTTCCTCCTGGTTTCCGTGTCGGCGACGGTGAACATTGTCCCGAGCAAGCATCTCAGCGCCATTCCGAGGTGCAAAAGGTTGCTGCTTTTCTGAAATCTGAGACATCGTTGACGCGTTGGTTTTTCTTGCTTTTCTTTTCTTGATCTGGGCTAGGATCCGGGCGGCGTTGCGTGCGCCGAAGCTGCCGTTGCAGAATGCAAACGCGGCGGTGCCCGTTCCAAGGCTGGGTGCGGGCGGCCGCCACCTCGCCGCCGGCGCGACGAAGGGCGGCGTGTCCGCGGTGTGCGAGCCGCTCGGGCCCGACAGGCCCCTCTGGTTCCCCGGCAGCCCCCCTCCGCCGTGGCTCGACGGCAGGTGCGCAGCAACAGCTAGAATTACTGAATCCTGCGGAAATCTGAATTTCTGAAGTGTTTTTTTACATGCGTGTGATTTTTCTTGCAGCCTTCCTGGAGACTTTGGATTTGATCCTCTTGGATTAGGTAGCTACAGTTTGATCACCGCTGATTAATTCTGTGCCATGGCGGCTGGAAATTAAGGAATTGTTAATGTACGAGCAGGGTCGGACCCGGAGCTACTGAGGTGGTTCGCGCAGGCGGAGCTGATGCACAGCCGGTGGGCGATGCTGGCGGTGGCCGGAATCCTGATCCCGGAGGTGCTGGAGAAGTGGGGGTTCATGGAGGACTACTCGTGGTTCGACGCCGGCGCGAGGGAGTACTTCACCGACCCGTGGACGCTCTTCGTGTCGCAGATGGCGCTGATGGGCTGGGCGGAGGGGCGGCGGTGGGCGGACTACCTCAACCCAGGCTGCGTCGACATCGAGCCGCGGCTGCCCAACCGGAAGAACCCCGTCCCCGACGTCGGCTACCCCGGCGGGCTGTGGTTCGACTGGGGCAACTGGGGACGCGGCTCGCCGGAGCCCGTCATGGTGCTGCGCACCAAGGAGATCAAGAACGGCCGCCTCGCCATGCTAGCCTTCGTCGGCTTCTGGTTCCAGGCCGTCTACACCGGCGAGGGCCCCGTCGACAACCTCTTGGCTCACCTCGCCGACCCCGGTCACTCCAACATCTTCTCGGTACAACATCATTACATCATCTCATCATCAATCTTGCTTCTCCAGATCATGGATGTCACAAGCCGTGTTCTTGATTTTTCATCTTGCAGGCATTCACGTCTCACTGATCGATCGCCGGGGTATGTTAATACTTCCACCGTCGATATGATGAACCATTTTGCTTCGGGCATGTGAATGCAAACTACAGTTTTTTTGGTGGAAATCATTTTAAGTTAGAAATTGTAAGATTCAGAACAAAAAATTGAATAGTAGAAGTAGTTGAATATTGAAACGGATGGAATACTTTACAATATCTTCAATCATTTGTTGGATATATGTTTGAATTATGATCTAGAACTCCAGATATTTTCCCACATGACGAACAACAGTACGCGTGAGCCACAACAATCTGCGAAGAAGTCTAATCAAATCACCAATAATCAATCAAGAGGGTGTTTGGTTCACTCTCATTATGTTTAGAATATTAGATAATGAAAAATATTTATAAAACTCATTCATAATTAGTGGATTATTCGTGAGACGAATCTAATTAGCCTATCACGTCATAATTTGACAATGCAATGTTACATTAAATATTTGCTAATCATGGATTAATTAGACTTAATAATTTTGTCTCGCGATAAATTGATCCAATATCCGATAGGATGCAAACTAAAAACATCTCCTACAAAATGGATTTTTTAAACAATATTTTTTTAAAAAATCAAATCTGTATGTCCTGTTTCAAAAAATTATAGAAGTAGCATACGCCGACTGGATACCACGTCAGCTTCAGTCGACGCTTCAAGTGCTAATGGGACAAATTTGATAGGAGGGCAGCATCCAGTCGGTATTTGAAGTGCCGACCTCATGTTATTTCTGCAATTTTTTGAAACTGGACATACAAATTTATTTTTTAAAAAAATATTATTTTTTAAAAAAATCTACAAAATGACCAATATGTGCCACACTAGCCTGCCTTTTAGAAAGCAAGTGTAAGGGGGGTGTTTGGTTTGGGGCTTCTAAAGTTTATGGACTAAACTTTAGTCCCTTTAGTCCCTAATTGTCAAACATGGGGACTAAAAGGACTAAAGCCCTTTAGTCCCCAAAACCTTGCTAAAATGACTAAAAGTGCTACTTATCTCTCAGCCCTCACCCTTCTTTAGTCCTTAGAATCAAATAGGGAGGGACTAAAGTTTAATCCTGTAAAAAGGAGGGGGCTAAAGTTTAGTTTAGTCCCTAAAGGAACCAAACCGGCCCTAAGCTTTGTTTACGTTTGAACTTTCTCATCATCTATTTTATTAGTAGTTCTTGCAGTGATATCCATAAACATTAAAATATTTATATCAGCTAGTTAGACTATTGTGAAAGTAGTTCTTGCAGTGATTTTAATAAAAATAGTTATAAACTTATAGATCCGCACTTAAGAAATGAAATAACATTTATCGCACCTATTCCTTTATTCTCTACCTTTTCTTACTTTTAATGTCTTATTTTGCTATCATCTCTACTAATGTAAAGTGCAGACTTCGTCCACATATTTTGTCCGCACTACCCTTTGCTGCGCGCTGTCGCGCCCACGTGCGGTCGCCTAGGAACAGAGATGTCAATGGGGAAATTCTCCACTGGGGATTAACTCCCCAGACTCATATCCATGAGCATAGACTCGCCCCCATCCCCGAACCCGAACCCAACCTCGGGTACAAAAATTTTCCCATACCCATCCCCGACCGGGTACCAAATACCCATGGAGACCCATACCCGACCCGACTATTCAGCATTTTAAAATTTCAGCATATGTACACAATTCAGCATTCCAGCATGCATATTTTATAGTTTCATCAACATACTCATGCAAAACAAATATTGTCTTCTAGTAGCCACATGTCCACATATCACAAATATGATCAAACAGTAAATAGAAATATCTCTCAGTACATATTTTATCATTTAAGCAACAAGACAAAAGCAAGAGTAGCAAGCCAGCAACAAGTAATAGGCTTCATGTCGCCCAAGACAAAAACAAGTAATAGCAAGCCAGTGATTTGAGCTTCACCGTTAGCATTCTTTGGCCCATATGAGGACAAGCCACAAGCCCACAACGTAGATAGTTGAATTCCCCTAGAAGTCTGGATGCTGTATTAAATCGGGTAAAACAGCCCTACGGGTAATCGGGTTTGGGTTTAGCCCTCCCAAACCCGTACCCGCCATACTCAATGGGAAAAGCATTTCTCCCAAATCTATACCCATGGGGATCAATTTTAATGCATACCCTAACCCTAATAGAGGATTTCCCCACGGGTAATCGGGTTTCGGGGCCCCATTGACATCTCTACCTAGGAACCGCTGCATGCATGCATGCATGTGGGAAGCAGGCGCTCCAACTGCCTCCCGCGCGCTAGCGCCCTCCAGCCCAACCGCCCCCGCGTGGGACGCGCCCCAACAGCCTCGCAAAAGTGCACAGGAAGAAAAGAAAAAAGGAAAAGAAAAAAAAAGAAAAATGTACTTTTGCATTTCAGTCTTTTAATTTATGTATCTTGCGCGGAAGTACAAATTTTACGTAAAAACTCTTCGAATTTTGAAAAATCACGCAGAAACTGAAATTTTTACGCAAAGGCCCTTGGATTTCTAAAAAAATCACGCAAAACTATGAATTTTGCGTATAAGCAGTTAGATTCGCATAAAATTTTCTTATCATTGTAACAATAAAATAAGTTCAATCGCAAAATACGGACCCCTTACTAATAATTATGGAATAGATCAATATTGTAAATCACATATAAAACTAGTATATATATATATATATATATATATATATATATATATAATATATACAAATGCTATTCTACACCACGGGTGTAGAATGTTATTCTACACCGACGTGGAATGGAGGGGTTGGATTGGGTGGGGGGTGGGCACGATTACGGGAACACTATTCTACACTATGGGTGTAAATGCTATTCTACACCGATCATCCCAATTGTGCCCACCTCCCACCCAATCCTAACCCCTCTATTCCACGTCGGTGTAGAATAGCATTCTACACCCGTGGTGTAGAATAGCATTTGTATATATATATATATATATATATATATATATATATACTAGTTTTATTTGGTGTACGTCTCCCTCAGAGAGGATATTATATTTTTTCTTGTCTTAGTTAGTATATTTATCTAACATTGGATATTATATTGGGCTAATTTCTTCTGTGCTATTACCTTCCAACAGCAAAAATGATGACACGTCAGCGGGCTACAGGAGAGCACGTTGCAATCAGCCCTGGATACCAAGCCTTCGATGCTGCCGAATTCAGATCCACACCCATAACGAACGATCCAAAGCTACACACACGTCTCCCTCCCTCCCTCCCTCCGCGATCACTCACATCATACAAAACACAAACAATCATGCTACGCTCCACCGATCGATCTGCATCTTTCCCAATCGATTAAAAGATTATTCCATATATCTCACCAAACAAGAACAGAGAGTGTTTTAAAAGCAGTAAATAGTATTACAGTTTGTAATCGCAAGCAAAAAGTCCAAGATGAACAAAGCACCTAGCTTTAGCTTTAGCTAGCTAGCTGGAGCAGAGAAGATCACATGACGGAGCAGGCGTTGGGGTTCTCGTCGCTGAAGGCGGCGGTGTACCTGGCCTCGGTGGAGGAGGCGCGGGCGAGCGGCGCGGCGGAGGGGTCGGCGGCCGCCACGTTGCGCACGTACCCCGCCGGCGCCTTCTTGTCGTAGGCGCCCGGCGCGTATGGGTGCGCCACCGTGTCGTAGGGCACGTACGGCCACGGCTCCACCCGCTTGCCGGTCTTGTGCGCCACCCGCCGCATCACCTTCGCCGCGTCCACGTACCCCGTCACCGTCACCTTGTTCTGCTTCGCCGTCACCTCCACCGAGCTCACGCCTACACAGTTAAGATTCGTAGTACGTGCCAAAGTTAAGATTCGAACCATCTGTTTTTGGAGAAAAAGATTGTTAACCGAGCAAGCAAGCACCTTTCATGTCCTCGAGGGCCTTCTTCACCTTCGTTTCGCAGCCTTCGCAGTCGATCCGCACCTTCATCTCCACCGTCTGAACAAGCACAAGATTACATCAACAAGGTAGATAAGCCACACGCAGACTGCCTGCAATGGACATGCATGGCTTTGAGCTTTTGAGTACCTGGAACTGTTTCCTCTTCTTGAGGCGCCGGCGAGACCTCGGCATGGAGCAGAACTGGGAGACGACGTCGACGATGCCATCTCGATGCTCGATGCTACGATCTGAGCTGAGCTGTGAGGCGTGAGCTGATGATATGCAAGAGGAAACCTGCAGAGCTGGACGCTTGTGATATAGCCCTCGCCGCAAACGGTCGCATCCAGTAGCGCTATGACACGCGTCACACGCGTGCAGAGAGAGAGAGAGAGAGAGAGAGAAAGAGCTTTCTGGTGGTGTGAACGGAGCAGGTGTGGTGCGCGGAAGCTTGCAGGAGGCTCCGTTGGGCCCACACGTTCAGAGGGATGCCACGTGGGCGCCTGCTGCCCGCCCTACCGCGTGCCTCGCTATCAGCATCACACCGGTAAGGCTCGAGACTATCAGACTAGGAGAGGCAGGGTGCCATTTTGCTAGTTTTAAACGTAATTAATGACCATTTTAAATCGTCACTAGTAACAACTTGGGAAATAAATTCAGTGGGCGATGCGTGTACGCAGCCTCGCGTGCACCCTCATCTGGATGAACGACACGTGGAGAATGGACGTCGTCACCGGCTGTCTTCGCTGGAGCCGACGTCACCGCTCGCCACAGGAGCCGAAGCACCAGCATCGACGCCGCCCACCGCCGCCCGTTGCCATCATCGGAGCCGAACCCCCTGCCTCGACATCGCTGCCCGCCGTCCTCTACCGTCGCCGGAGCCAGAGCATCCGCACCGACACCATCCGCTGTCGGGTCGTCGCCGTTGCCGGAGCCGGAGTCCCCGCACCAACGCCGCTGGCCGCTACCGGGCCATCGCTGCCCGCTGCCGGGTCGCCGCTTCCTCCGGTCGTCCGATGCCTCGACGCTCCACGCGTCGTCCATCCGGGTGGGGGGTGCACACAGGGCTGCGTACACCCCCACTTGAATGGACGACGCGTGGAGCATGGACGCCCCGCTCCGACGTCGCCGTCAGAGTCGGAGCCGAAGCCCCTGCCCCGACGCTGCCCACCACCCTCTACCGTCACCGGAATCCCCGCCCCACCGCCGCCCGCTGTCGTCACCAAGCGTTGCCAAGCAGCCGCTGTCGCCGTCGCCGGAGCCCCCGCACCAACGCTGCCGCTGCTGTCGTCGGCCGCTGCCGGGCCACCATCGCCATCGCTGCCTTCTGCCGGGCCGCCACCTCCTCTGAATCACCAGGGTGCACGCGGGGCTGCGTACGTCCAACGCCCACCCAATTTTATTCCAACAACGTGTTGTGTAGTAATTGCTAGGACGTCAAGGGTGATTGCAGATTTGCAGGGCAGAACTGGAGTTGATCTCACTTATCACCATGTTCATGCTCATGCAAACGAGTTTAGTACTTTTTTTACTGTTTCTTGTGGCTGATATGGATGGAAGATCGTAAACTGATCAGCTGCGACCGAACGGCCAACGAGACACGCACGAAGCTTAGCTGCCCGAAGCTGTTCCGTCGACGTCGTCGGAGCTGTGAGGGTCGTCAGCTAGCTCCCGGAGCGCCGCGGCCGCGGTGTCGCATGCAGAAGCTCATGTATGGAGCTAGCATTGGAGCGCCGCGCCGGCGCTGGTGAGGATGTCACCACCGCTGAAACACGACAGGCCTGTTAGTTTTTTTTGTTAATATATCGTGCAGTCTCCGCCTCAGGGGCTCGCCGGAGAAGATCGCCGCAGGATACATATGAGGATACATTCTTGTTTTCCATGTATTTGAAGCTTAAAACTCGGATTCTCAGAACTTGGAATTCAATTTCAGAGAAGCTTGTGACCTGAAAATATCATTGATACTGAGCTCGTGTAGCACGTCTTATTATCACTACCTCCCCCTGTTAATTCTGCTACAACTGATGAATTTGTCTGACATACTTGATACTTTATCCCCATATCTGAAACTGATGAGTACGAACTATGAATTGACAAGAAATGAGGCAAAGAAAGACTGAAGAAACTGGGTAAAGATCTTGGCATACTGAAGAAGACATAAGTTTTCCAGGTGATCATATCAACCTTTCATGGTGTGCTGTTCTTTTCTCTCTTGTGCCGTCCGGTCAAGAACAGCCCTATATGAACAAGCTGCCATCTTTTCTCTCTTATTGAAACTGTCAAATTCCTTAGTGGTTCTTCCTTTCATAACCCACCTTGTTCATTTGTTACATTATCATTACTTCTTGTGAGTAGCTTGTTCATATAGGGCTGTTCTTTCAAAATGTCTCATATATAGTTGTAAATTGTAACATCGTGGTGTTTGTTTGACACTTAACTGAGTGTCATGTCATTTTTGGGTTGTTCACATATATTAAGATTGCACTTGAGGTTCCTACATCAGGCCTCTTTTCAAGTGTATATGCCATTAGAGCACAACTAATGTAATTTCCTAGTATGGACTAGGGCTAATGCCAACATGATTTTTTCCCGAATATTTTATTTTAAAACATCAAAGCAATTTAACATCCAAGATTATGCATTATCGTATTGATTGCAAATTAATAGTACTACCAAACATCAGAAGTTATTACAGATATTTACTATCAAACACACCTTTAATATGATAGACACAGCGTCAGCTGCAGCAAGGGGACCATGAATTGATCAAGTCGAGTGCTGGATGCAAATTACTTGCTCCTTTGGGTCTCTGAAAGAAATACAGAGTAGACAAATGAACCCTTATTTGATCAAACAGTTGAATTGCTGCGGTGATTTTGTTTGATGTTGTAATTAATCAATTTGGGGGCTCAGAATTTGATAATAAGTGTTTTAGTCCTAAAACAAGGGGAAATTAAGAAAAAAATCAACAAAAACATATCAGAAGTATACCTTAGTACATGACAAACTTGGAGTTCCCATAAACCAGAAGCAATATGAAATCTATAAAGAACACATTATACACCACACACCCCTCAGACTGCCACAGATAAACTGTTCCTGTCATGTATATCATCATCCATACAATGATGCCGATAACGTGTGAAAAACTACTATCGAGGAAACGAATTTGATGAAAATAGCTTCCATAATTCCATTGACATATCCCAACAACTAGAATTAGTATGGTGTGATCCTCTGATGCATACCAAAAATGGTCTCGCATGTAGGAGTGTACTTCAAATGAGATTTGACGTGCTTGTATCTTCTCTCCCTCGTGAAATGTAGTGAACTCTACTCGCTTTTGTTTTCTTCATCTCCATCAAAAGATGTATCTCTAATGTTCTTAGTTGCTTTGGTGTCTGGCGAAGAAGACAGGCTCCATCCGTTCTTGGAAGCAATGGGTCCTGGCCTTATTAGTGATAGACTGTCCTCTCGATCAAAGTTTTCGCTTGCATCATTGGTAAATCTGAAATGGAAACCAAAGAATTTGTGATTTTTCCCATTTCTAACTAGGGGCCCATTTCTTACCATACTGTAGTATATGATCTCATATTCTCATCAGTCATTACATAAGTTATCAACAGAGGTTCATGATTCTGACAAGATGTAAAAAGTGTAGGCACTGGGAAAAAAATGCTATGAAAAGCTATATTTCAGATTTTATGTTCTCTATTTTCAAAGGAAAGTATGACAGGCTTGAAATAACAAGTGCAATGGTATCATAATTCATAAGCGACATTTTGTTAGCGGGAATTCTGCATACTTAGCATTCGTGATTAACATAGCAGGCAATGGCTCTCTGCATGTGCACAACGATAAAATAATGCTATTCAGCTCATCTACTGCAATGAAAATTGAAATACCAAACTAGACAGTAAAGTTGAAGTATATTATCGAGGTAGAAGTTTACAAAAAGAAGATAATATACCTCATCGAGTTTTGTGACGGTGCCCAGAGGTGTGCAATGACACAAAGAAGTGAGAAAGACAAGACATGCCAGAAGGCAGGAATTATCCATGCATACTGCCATCGTTCATTGAATACATCTGTTGATTTGAAGTAAATCTGCAGAAAGATGTCATCCACGTCATTTTAAGTTCTGAACAAGTTAATATGGCTAGATTCTTAAAAAACAGAAAGGTATGAGGTATGACTTGAAGTTATGTTGACTCTAAAAAGGGTGAAGCAAAACCATTCTAGTTTCGTGCAACTCAGCAATATCTTCTTGGTATCCATAAACTCAATATGGTTTTGATATGCATCAGTGTACCTCATAGCCAATCCAGCCAACAGACACCAGAACAGTTACAGCCAATGCTATCGTGAATTTCCTGTAAATGTCAAGTTTGGCCATTGACCTTCTAGCCTGTGATCCAAAATAAAATGATTATGGCTGGTTAGTGAATTTTCTTATTGAATAACCCAACATTATGCCACAAAGGATAGTGCACTGAAAAAGGCTAGTTAGGTCCTGCAAAAGGAATTAACAAAAAATGTATTAAAAGTGGCGGTGCTTACCCAAAGTTTGTCAAGGGTCTTAGCTAGTGAAATAAAAATCCAAAGAATGAATGCAGCATCCAAAATAGCCACTGGATAGACCAAGAACAATCGAGCTTTTCCAGACAGATCATTTACAGTACCAAGATTTTCTACCAATTCAAGGATTTCTGTAGCTAAAAAGAATGTTCCTCCAAGCATGACCACCTTTGATGTAAGACCACCCAAAGTTGGCCTGACAACTCCATATCCCATTGAGACAATGAGAATAATTACACGGGCAACTGTTCTTTTAACAGTTCCAAATGTTACAGCCCAAAATGTGATGCCCTTTGCCCGAACACCAGTCTCATTGAACTCAGCATACTCGAAATACCACAATGCCATCTCGAACATGCCCAATGTAATAACAAGAGTAATACAGTTCTGAAGTGGAAGAACCTCACGCCAAAACTTCATGTACTGATAGAACCAATAGATCCCAAGGAGAACAAAAGCAAAAGACATAAATTCGAAGAAGTTCTTAAGAGGTGCCATCCGACCTGGAAGATACCCAGTAGGATTTTTCCATATGGTTTTCCCCTCTATCTCCACGCCAGCAAGTGATGGATCACAGTGTATGAAGTACATATTGTACATCCCAGTTTTCGTTATAGGAATGGTCCTTGATGGTAGTGTTGCAATAGAATCACTTCCATCAAAAGATGCAACAAACAACTGTGGCCAGCCAGGATTCACCTGTGATGGCCGATAGATGACAGAACCTTCAGTGCAAGCTCCTAACTTGGCAAGATCCGAGGTACAACAAATAGCTTTTTGACCTCCGTATGCTGATCCACCAATCATTTCACGATCTTCTATCTCAAAAACAAGTATCTGAACCAATGCCGAACCAGTCTCCTTTGCAGCAGCATCTGGTCTCCTAAAAATAATTTTGTCAAACCTGGAAAGTGGGGGATATTTTAAGTTTACATCTGAAAGCTATGAGCATAACTTTATAATGAATCACAGTAATACAATTTTAGTAATTCAATTAAAGCTGCAAATATTGGTGAACAACAGTTCCTTAAATAAACAATAAAAAGTTTATGAACGGTAGCTTAACTAACTAGTAGTAAGAAAACTCAATTACTCAAAGCATAATCAGCCTATAAGACTTGGGAACTGCAGTTACAGCGAAAACACAGTAACTGTGATGTATGGGGTTCCCTATGGCCGGCGCAAGAAGAAGGCCCAGGAGGCCCAGGATTAGTAATAGAATTCTGTTATAATTCTGTTGCAGCCTTTATTTCCTAGAATTCAGTTGTATCTAGCTCTATATAATCTGGAGCCTAGCAGAGAGGGAAGGCAGCCAAAGATTGTATCTTGCTCCTGCCGATCCTTGCCCTTCTGGTGCGCCGTCGCAGCCATAGCGACTCCGGCGCGCCGGCGGGGTCCAGGGCCACGGCCTGAGACCTCCTTTGAGTATAATCTACGGCACAATCCCTCTTCTAACGTGTCCCAACCCCCTGCCCATAACAATTTGGTATCAGATACTCCTGGTTCCGTGTCCATGGGCAGCGGCGACGGCATGAAGGAATTGATTGAGAAGCTCGCCGCCAAGATCGACGACTTGAAGACGTCCCTGGACAAATTGGCACCTCTGGCGCCGGTGGCAGAACAGCTCGTCACGCTCCCGTCCAAGGTGGTGGCGCTGCAATCGTCGGCGTTTGAAAATCAAGAACAGGTGAGGGCCCTCAACCTCGCAATTCTGCGCGCAGAAAATGCGCAGCGCGAGGGCAGGCCCCACGCCGAAGACAATGGCAACACCACCGGCGAGGGCTCCATCAATCGGGCCAGGCAGGGGCCGATTCCCCCGCTAGAGAACGACCGGCAGCCTCCCAGGGGGCGGTTTCGTCAAGAACTGCCGGAGTAGGGACGCGAGCATTACGACGAGGAAGATGCATTGGACAGCAGATTTCATCCTCGAGTTCGCTTGGAGTTCCCATCTTTCGACGGGAAAGAAGACCCCCTGCCGTGGCTGAACCGCTGCGAGACTTTTTTCCGCGGTCAGAACACGCCGGAACGTCGCCGCGTCTGGTACGCTGCCATGCACCTCACCGGGGCGGCCCAGCTCTGGTACGCGCGGCTGGAGCTCACCTCCGGCACGCCATCTTGGTGCCGCTTCGCGCAATTGGTGCTGCAGCGATTCGGCCCGCCCATGACAAACAGTCCGGTCGGCGAATTAATGCTGCTGCGTCGCACAGGCTCGGTGGAGGAGTACACCGAACGATTCTATTCCTTCGCCTGCCGCGACGCCGACCTCACCGAACAGCAGCTGATACAAATCTACACGGCAGGCTTGGTAAACCCCTTGAAGACAGATGTGTCCCTACACCAACCGGCAACCCTGGACGATGCAATAATGCTGGCCCGCGCCTACGAACAGCGTATGTCCCTGGAATCTGCGGTTCCAGCAGGCAGCCGCGGGGAAAGATCATCGGGGCATGCTTCAGGGGCAGCCCCCATGACCAGGAGCACTTCTACAGGACAAATGGCGGCGTCGGCATCATCAGTAGCGCCAAGAACAGCCAAGAACACAGCCCTGTCATCTACACTGCCTCGCCGCCGTTTGACACCAGAAGAGCTCGCTCAACGCCGGGCAGACGGCCTATGTTTCAATTGTGATGAGAAGTATGCGCCCGGCCATCGCTGCAAGAAGCTGTTTCTCTTGGAAATTCTCCAAGATGATGATTCAGAAGAGGAGTTGGAGGGTGGGACAGAATGCCATGCCATGACAGGCCACCCTCCTGAGCCAAGCATATCGCTGCACGCAGTCACTGGTATACACGCCAAGGATTTCCAGACCATGAAGATCATAGTATCCATTGGGGACGCAGTGGCGGTGGCATTACTTGACTCGGGATCATCTCATAATTTCATAGACCTACAAATGGCAGATCGGGCAGGCATTAATTTACAGGCAGTACCAAGTTTGTCGGTAACAATAGCCAATGGAGAGCGGGTGACTTCGCCGGGCCGGATCAAACAACAGACAATGCAGATTGACGGAGAGGAGTTCCATGTCGACCTATATGCCCTTGCCCTCGGTGATTATGACATGGTCCTTGGCATCCAGTGGCTCAGGACGCTAGGGCCCATCCTGTGGGACTTTGCAAGGCATACCATGGCATTCAAAATTGGCGACAAACGCATTCGGTGGCATGGAGTTGATGCTACTCCTGGTCCAGATTTGGCAGTTATCTCGGGCAGGGAGGACAACCTCATGACATCTTTACTCGAGGAGTTCACTGGTCTGTTTGAGGAACCCCAGGGACTACCGCCACAGAGACACATTTGCCACCATATTCGCCTCAAACCAGGCGTCGGCGCAGTAGCAGTACGTCCCTACCGTTACGCCCACGCCCAGAAAGATGAATTGGAGCGCCAATGTGACGATATGCTTCGCCTCGACGTCATACGACCGAGCACATCCGCATTCTCCTCCCCGGCGCTGCTGATCCGCAAACAGGACGACACCTGGAGATTCTGCGTCGACTACCGCGCACTCAATGACGCCACGATTAAAGACAAGTTCCCCATTCCGGTGGTAGAGGAACTCCTTGACGAACTGCGCGGCGCCAAATACTTCACCAAACTAGACATGAGATCTGGATATCACCAGGTGTTGATGCACGAGGGAGATGTAGAAAAGACGGCGTTCCGCACACATCAGGGGCTATTCGAATTTATGGTGATGCCGTTCGGTCTCACGAACGCCCCCGCCACGTTTCAAGCGCTGATGAACACCATACTACTACCCTTCCTTCGTCGGTTTGTCCTCGTTTTTTTTTGATGATATTCTGATTTACAGTTCCTCATGGGCGGATCACCTCCGCCATGTTCGTGCTGTTTTTCGCACCTTGCAGGAACATCAACTTCGTCTGAAGAAATCGAAGTGCGCATTCGGGCAACAATCGGTGGCCTATCTGGGCCATATCATCTCGGAGGAAGGGGTGGCCATGGATCGCCAAAAGGTCAAGGCCGTTCTGGACTGGCCAGCGCCCAGGTCGGCACGAGCAGTACGGGGATTCTTGGGCCTAGCGGGGTACTATCGCCGGTTCATCAAGGACTTCGGGATCATCGCCGCCCCACTGACGGCGCTACTGAAGAAAGAGGGCTTCCGCTGGGGAACAGAGGCAGAAGGGGCTTTCCACAAGCTCCAGAAGGCTCTCACAGAAGCCCCAATATTACAGTTACCAGATTTTGACAAGGAATTCATTGTAGAGTGTGATGCTTCCGGCTCAGGATTTGGGGCAGTACTACATCAAGGTGCTGGGGCAATAGCATTCTACAGCAGGCCAATAGCCCCGAGACACGCCAAGCTCGCAGCATATGAGCGCGAGCTCATCGGGCTCGTACAGGCAGTGCGACATTGGCGGCCGTATCTTTGGGGTCGGCGTTTCCTAGTCCGCACCGACCATCGGAGCCTCCGATTCCTCCTCGATCAGCGCCTTACGACGATTCCACAACACCAATGGGTGAGCAAATTGCTGGGTTTTGACTTTGTGGTGGAATACAAGCCGGGCAGTTTAAATGGCGCAGCAGACGCCCTATCTCGCCGAGACGAGCATGAAGCAGAAGCAAGGGCACTGTCGGCACCTCAGTTTGAGCTGTTTAATACAATTCGACAAGAGATCAGTGATTCTACAACACTGTCTACTCTGAGGGAAGAAATCCGAGGAGGTGCAAAGCCAGTAGAATGGTTCGTGGTGGATGATTTGATTTTATACAAGGGTCGAATATTCATTGATTCTTCATCAAGCTTACAGGCAGCAATTCTGGAGATGGTACATAATACGGGTCATGAAGGCGTCCACAAAACACTGCATCGCCTACGTGCTGATTTTCACTTTCCCAGAGATCGGGCGGTGGTGCAGGAGTTTGTGCGCGCATGTGAGATATGTCAACGCAATAAGACAGAGCATTTGAGGCCTAGGGGGTTACTTCAGCCCTTGGGAGTACCGACATCTATATGGGAGGACATAGCAATGGATTTTGTGGAGGCACTTCCGCGGGTTAACGGCAAGTCGGTCATATTGACAGTGGTGGATAGGTTTTCCAAAGCAGCCCACTTCATTCCCTTGGCCCATCCATACACGGCGACATCTGTGGCCCGGGTATTTTTTTTAGAGATTGTACGCCTGCATGGGATACCTTCTTCCATTGTCAGTGATCGCGATCCCGTTTTTACAAGTAACTTTTGGCGTGAGCTATTCCGATTGGCAGGGGTGAAGCTTCATCTAACCTCAGCATTTCATCCCCAATCCGACAGCCAATCAGAAGCAACTAACAAAATTATCGCAATGTATCTAAGGTGTCTGACAGGGGATCGTCCCAGGAACTGGTTGGAGCGGTTGCCTTGGGCAGAATTTTGTTATAATTCCTCCTACCAGCAGGCTCTACAAACGTCCCCTTTTCAGGTGGTCTACGGCCGGGCTCCACCATCCATCCGTTCTTATGCGCCGGGGGATGCCCGTTTGCCAGCAGAGTAGATAAAGCAATGAAGGAAAGAGATGAGTTCCTGACAGAGGTAAGGGACCGACTTGACCAAGCCCAGCAACATTACAAGGCTGTTTATGACAAGAGCCATCGACAATTGGAGTTCCAGCCCGGCCAATGGGTTTGGCTTCGTCTTTTGCACCGGGCACCAGCCTTCCTACAGGTTCGGGGCGCAGTAAGTTGGGACCAAAATTCTTTGGGCCATACAAAGTGGCTGCACGCGTAGGAGATGTGGCCTACAAACTCGAGCTGCCAGCAGGTGCACGCATTCATGACGTGTTTCATGTGGGATTACTCAAGCCTTTTCATGGGACGCCTCCTACTCATCCACCAGTGCTACCACCATTACAACATGGCAAGGTGATGGTTGAGCCAGAGAAGGTGCTGAAAGGAAGACTGGCCCGGGGTAAAAGAGAACTACTGGTATGTTGGAAGGGTGCGCCGGCTTCAGAAACAGCTTGGGTAACATTGGAGGATTTCCGGGAACAATTTCCCGAATTCCAGCTCGAGGACGAGCTGCTTGTCCAGGGAGGGAGAGATGTGATGTATGGGGTTCCCTATGGCCGGCGCAAGAAGAAGGCCCAGGAGGCCCAGGATTAGTAATAGAATTCTGTTATAATTCTGTTGCAGCCTTTATTTCCTAGAATTCAGTTGTATCTAGCTCTATATAATCTGGAGCCTAGCAAAGAGGGAAGGCAGCCAAAGATTGTATCTTGCTCCTGCCGATCCCTGCCCTTCTGGTGCGCCGTCGCAGCCATAGCGACTCCGGCGCGCCGGCGGGGTCCAGGGCCACGGCCTGAGACCTCTTTTGAGTATAATCTACGGCACATTCCCTCTTCTAACGTGTCCCAACCCCCTGCCCATAACAGTAACCAAATCCTTTCTTTTATGTTTATTAAACATATATATGCTAGTCCAAGCACACTTTAAACAAATTTGAAGGTCAATTGACACATCCACCAATACACATCAATCTTGCTCCAATTAGCATTCAATTGACACATCAACCAATAGTCCAATACACATTTATTTACTATATGGATGGAGATCATAATGAAGTCCATCACTAACGCACAATCACTTTGACTCTGCTCAACCACCTTAGGCTTAGTCTTTAGCTAAGCATCTCTTCTGAAAAAATCAAAAGCATCTTCCACCGCCTGATCTATAATCTATACTCCCTCCGGTACACAAAAACAAGTCGTTTTGGATATGATTTCACATACCAAGAAGCAATTAATTAGTGTTTACTTTCCATGTTTGCCCCTATTAAATATAGTGCAGGTGTAAACATAGCACAAAAAACAAGAAAAAAGTAGTACTACTTGAGGGGTATAGTTGTCCAAAATGTAAATAAAATACAAAACGACTTGTTTTTGTGTACTCTTGATACAAGCCTAAAATGACTTGTTTTTGTGTACCGGAGGGAGTATGCCTATATCCGCAAATATGCACTTCCTCCCAAGAAATTCTTCCCCTTAGCACTCACAATGCGTTCTAGCATACCATTCACTGAGACTATAACAACACATCTAGTCACATTGCAGCTTCTATCCACAATAGCACATAGCATACAGCTAAGCAATAAAAAATCATAAATTTCATGAAAAGTCCCATCTACTACAAAATAGCAACAAATCCTATACTACACTCAAGATGGCGGCATCCAAGATCCCGTCGGCCGTCGGCCGTCGGCCGTCGGCGGCCAGACCGACTCCAGCACAATGCCATAGCAGCAGCCCACATCGCAGAACACAGATGCATCGATCAAGGCCGCAACGGACACCGGAACAGCCAGCGGGATAGTGAATTACCGGATGAAGGCGTCCGCCACGGCGGCGGCGTCCTCGTCGTCCTCGTCGGTGACATTCGCGGGGGACACGGGCGCGTAAAGGCCCTCGCTGCCGGCGTGAAGAATGAAGGCATTCCCCTTGGTGAGGAAACCAAGGCCCCTGTACTCGTGCACCGAGGCCTCGCCGGGACAGAGGAGCAGCGCGCCGACGACCCCGCACACGACGAGGATGATTCGGAGCCGCCCTGTAACGCCCCGCCCCGTACGGACTTTGCCGTACCGAGACGAGGGGCTACGTTTTGAATTGAATCAATGTCAAACCTGGCATTTCATCAATCCAACGGTAGACCATCGCAAACCTACATAGATAATTACATAATATTCTGTACAAAAGCCGTAAGAGGCATACCTCGCGGCAGACAAATATTACAAAAGAGCAACGGAAGCAAACATACATTTGTACAAACAACTATCCTTAGATCTACTTGGGGACTAGGCCCGAAACCCTACTCTTCTAGAAACTCCTCAACATTGAACCCTTAATTCTTCTGAAATAGAAAGACTCCTCCTTTCCTTGATCTTCAATAACTGGGGGAGCAAGGGGGGTGAGTACAAACGTACTCAGCAAGTCTTGGAAAAGATTATAGATGAGTTGGAACAAGGGCGGCTGAGGCTTATAAAGAAATGCAAGTTTTAAATACTAAGTGTATCATTCCCAATGGTAGAGGTCTCAACCTCCACCTAAGCCCAAGTGATAAAAATTAATCTTCAAAAACTTGGGGCGAACCCCTAATTCAACCTCTTCCAAACTCTCCACATTAGTCCTTTAACTTTCCTCATCAATTCACAAATCACATTCTCAATTCACAATCACATTCTCAATGTGGGATTGCTTTGCAACAAAACCCCAAATGAAACCATCAGCTCACCACATTACCACTTTCAGTTATGTTCACTTTAACCTGGTACTAGTCTACCCCTCCATCGGGTAGATTTTTCCCTTTACCAAAACATATTTCATCTCTCATCCTAGGGTTAAACCTCACCCTCTCTCTATGAAGCCATACGACTTCCCGAGCTACACAAGCTCGTTCCTAGCCACTAAGGCTAGCCGTACACCACGAAGGCGTACTCTGGTAACGCTTCCCATCCCACAACTCATTTTATTGCTTAAAACCAAAGTCAAAGACTACGCATGGGCAACTATCATGGCACTTGCCCATGACCGTGGGCACGGCTGTTCGAACAGTTTATACTTCAGCTGAAGGTGTACACTTTTCCCTTACGTCGCGATCTTACTCCTTAACCGGCCAAGTCAAGGAGGTTCGCTACAAGGTCTTTCCAAAGCAAACCCAAGAAAGCGTTCTGCTGACAACTGAACGGGCCAGACCCGGACATCTCGTCAACGAGTGCTGACCAAGGAACATTAGGTAGCCCTCGGGCCCCCTTCCCACTGAAATCCCTGGGGTTTTCCTAACTCAACACAAATCCATATACTCAGATGCCCCTTCTCGGGTCTTTTTCCACTCTGCATACCCTGGGATTTCACGTTCGTTGACAGCAAGCGATCCCAAGCCCACTAAGTACTTAACCAGGGACACCCCATAATGTCCGTAAGGCTGCACGTTGTCGTGCATGACGTTTCTCCCAAGGAATCGGTCCTTATGGGCCAAGCGAAGTCAAACCACCAAGGTGTTGACATCTCATGGCAATTTTTACCCAAAACACTCCTTTTTCATTTGCTTTTAACACAACCAGTACTTGGTACCATTTTCAAAACATTCTTTCAAAACCCATTTCATCCCACACGATTCATTCATTTCAATGATTGCATTTGATATGAAATAAAAGATAAAAAGATGATTGAGTATAACCCACATCATAATACTAGGAAGGGGTTATACCAATCTTTGTGGTTACAAGGGTTTACAAGATTATCAACATTCAAAGGAAGGCTAGTGTGACAAGTTTAGGTTTTAGTTGACGTAATCGCGCTTGGCGATCGTCAATAATATTGAGTGTATGTGTGCGTGTGTCCTAAACATGCACTTGTACATAAATAATTTAGCAATCATAGGAGCAAGCATGATCAAAGGAAGACTTGCCTTAATCCGAAAAGTACTCACAAGCTTCAAGGCCGAGAATCTGCGGCTCTTTAGACTTGACAACTACAGAACAATTAACAATATATAAATAAAATATATAATAAATTTTATTAAAACATTTTTAATAATACTAAATGAAAGTTTAGAATTTTATAGACTTATAGAAATTTGAACGGATCTAATCGAAGCTTAACGGAGTTAGGAGCTTATTAAAATTAAAATGAGTTTTCCTAAAATTATTTGAATGTTTTTCTAAAGATTACTGTTTATCACTGTAGCCAGAGTATATAAAAAATACAATATTATTATTATTATTATTATTATTTAATTATCCTATTATTATAATTACTATTTAATTGATTAAATTATTATTACCATTATTATTTTATTTAGGAAATAAATAAATTAAACAAATCTTAATGGGCATGTGCGGTCGATCAAATATATATATATTGTAAAAAAAATATTTATTTATTTATTTATTTATTTATTTTATTATAAAAATATTTATTTATTTATTTCAGAAAATAAATAAATAAATAAGAAATGTTACTATGCAAATGGGCCGGCCTGAGCCAGCCCAAAGCAAACCAGCGGCCAAGGCGGCGTGCGGTTGCAACGCGGGCACGCAGCAGTGCGTGCGGACGCACGCACGCAGCGGCAGCGGCGACATCCAGTGCTGACGAGCGGGCCCATGCAGCAGGTGTGGCATCAGCGGTCAGCTGACAGCAGCAGGTTCAGTTCTGACGCGTGGGACCCAGCTGGCAGTGAAACAAAGAAAAACAGAACCAGCGGCTGGAGGTTGAAGACGACTACGGACGGCTGAAATTTCTCTAGGGCATAACTCTTTCATACTAACTCCGATTGACCCCAAATTTTAACCGTAGGTTCTACGTAGTATGATTAACATTATCTACGGTTGGATTATCAATTAGATCTACGGTTTGACCATAATTAAAAAGGGGGTAAAACTCTAGGTGGATGGCATATGTGATGATGTAGGCTCTCCGGTAATCAATTATAGACTTTTCATGGGATTAAGGATGCTAGAAAGTGATCTGTATTGTTGGATTGAGCTATGGATGTCTGAAAAAGGCTAGCGGCGAGTGTCATTTTTGAAAAACAAGTCTACTCGTCGTCGACGAACTATAGCCGACGATAAGACAAGCGAGCTACGATAACACGACCTACTACGTGCTAGGGAGATACTACAGAAAATAATTTGAGAATGGAGGTACCTCGGGTGAGATCAAAGCGGTCGGCGTCGATTTGGGGATTCCGGCGAGGGCTCAAATCCGACTCGGTTTTCTGTAGAAATGGCACCAGGGAAGCTTCTAGGTCACGTTCCCATGGCTTGATTGCGAAAAGGAGCAAAGGAGAGGGAGGAGTGAGGCATACCGAACTCGAGCAGAGAAGGAAATCCGGCGAGGCACTGCGAACTCGGGAGTTCTCTGGTGGAGATGAGGAGCAACTGGAGTGCTTGCACGCGGTGGGAGAGAGACGAACCTTTGTATACAAGAGAGGAAGTGGCGTGGCGATGAAGCAGGGCACAAGCTCCTGCATGGCCGACGCGATGGAGAGCGGTGCTGCGGTCTAGACGCGTGTGACGATGAAAACAGTAGCACAACGAGCTGCTGGCGACAGGTGGGCTGAGGTGTGGACATTTGCTGCTTCCGTGGCATTTGTTTAGCTTTTGCATGGCTACCAGGTGAGAAGAGCGGTGAAACAATGGGCGGTGAAAACAGGTTGTGACAAATCTTCCCCCCTTACAAAAATCTCGACCCGAGATTTTGTAAGTTGTCGAATAGCTCGGGGTACTCGGCTTGTAGGATATCTTGTCTTTCCCATGTAGCTTCGGCTTCAGAATGATGACTCCACTGTACTTTATAAAATTTAGTAACAGTATATCGAGTTTGAGTTTCTTTCTCATCTAAGATTTTGATCGGGTATTCCTCGTATGTCAGATTACTTTTAAGTTGTATATTTTCAATTAGCACTTGCCATTCTGGAACTCGTAGACTCTTCTTTAACTGGGATATATGAAACACATTATGCACCTCTGACAATGTGGTAGGTAGCTCCAACTGATAAGCAACTTCTCCTTGTTGGGCGATGATAGGATAAGGTCCAATATATCGTGGTGCAAGTTTTCTAAGGATACCAGATCTTTTAATACCACGTAGGGGTGTTACCCGGAGGTACACATGATCTCCGATTTTGAACTCAAGGTGCCTTTGATGGTTAGCCACATAATTATTTTGTCGACTTTGAGCAGCCTGAAGATGACTGCGAATGAGCTTTACTTGATCCTCAGCTGACTCGATGATGTCGGGTCCGAATACTTGTTTTGCATCGGTCTTATCCCAACACAAGGGTGTCCTACACTTTCTTCCATATAACACTTCATTGGGCGACATTTTTAGAATAGGCTGATAGCTGTTGTTATATGAAAACTCAGCATATGGCAAACAAAGATCCCAAGTGCTCTTATACTCAAGGGCACATGCTCTCAACATATCTTCTAAAATTTGATTAATTCCTTCAATTTCAGTCTTGTCGTCCAAATGGAATGTACTGTCAAAATCCAAGTGGGTACCCAAGGCTTCATGTAATTTTTCCCAAAATCTAGAGATGAACTTTTTACCTTTATCTGATACTATTTTCTTTGGTACCCCATGTTGGCACACAATGCGACTCATGAATACATCGGCCAACTGCTTACTATTGTAGGTAGTCTTGACTGGAAGAAAATGCGCTACCTTGGTGAGGTTGTCTATAATTACCCAAATAGAATCATATCCATGTTGGGTACGGGGCAATCCTGCTATAAAACTTATGCCAATTTCTTCCCATTTCCATTTGGGATTCTTTGGGGGTTGTGACACACTAGCTGCTTCTTGAGGTTCTGTCTTACCCCTTTGGCAGATGTCACACTGGGCAACATAATCTGCAACATCCTTCTTCATTTCAGACCACCATAAATTTTTCCTTAATTCTTCGTACATCTTGGTACTAGCTGAATGCATAGAGTTTGAGGATTCATGGGCGTTCTTCAGTATAAACTTCTTAAGCTCCTTTTTGTCTGGCACACAAAGGCGTTGATTAATCCATAAGGTGCCTTGATTATCAATCTTAAATTCTGTCTTTTTCCCTTTCATCATGCGGTCTTTTATTATTCTGATTTCTTCATCATCGACTTGAGCTTCATGAATCTGGGCCTCTATAGGGGGTTGTACCGCTAGGGTAGTGAGTGTACCATGTACAAATTCATTTAAGAACTCTCTTCCTCTAATAAGTGACATGCTGGGTAGTTCCTCGGGAATACCTTTGGGATACTCGTTCACTGTTGATACACCTTCAACATTAACAACTTGCCCATTGCTTAAGGTAGGATTATCCCTAAGCACTTCTGTGAAGGTATGGGTCACCTCTTTTCCATTAGGACATTTTAGTGTTATAGCTCTCTCGGAACAATTGAGATGGGCATGGTGCTCAGATAACCAATTTATCCCAAGAATTAGGTCTAGTCCTTGAGTTTCGAGTACGATAGGGTGAACTAGAAAGCTAGTACCTTGCAATCCTAGGTACACATTAGGACAAAACTGATCAACCTTTCTTTCCCATTCAGGAGAACATATAATCATAGGCATCTTTATGTTCTGAATTTCCCATCCATATTCATTCACCAATCCTTTTGATATAAAAGAATGTGAAGCCTCTGAGTCAAATAAGACCAAAGCAGGTATTGAATTGACTAGCAATGTACCCATCACTACTGCAGGAGCATACTGAGCAGTCTCAACTTGGGTATGGTTTACTTGACCATGACTAAAATTGTTGGTGACATGGAAAACATGTGCACTCTTGGTTGGTGTTACTTTACTCTGGCATGTAAGCATAGCAGCACTTTCTTTGGAATGGGCATGTACAATATTTCCTTGGTCTTGCTGACAATTTCTAGCAATATGCCCATAATTGTGACATGCAAAGCACTGAACTTCGGCTATTGAGGTATAACTTCTAGATGGCATAACGAAGATGGGGTTGCTGCCTTCAGAGTTTGAGTGTATAGACTTGAGTGGAGTTGTTGGTGTGAGGCTAAGTTCTAATGGAGGGTATGTGGTATGAGCTAGGTGGTTCTGTTGAGTTGTGGCGATGAGGTGTTGGGTTGGTGGGTTGAGTCGGGGTCTAGGATTCCCTTCAGAAGATGATCCTTGTTGAAGGCTCTTTCTTTTGCGATAATCATCCACTTCTTTCTTGGCATGTTCCAGTAAGATAGCCTTGTTGACTAAGGTGTGAAAATCTGGAAAGTCAAGAGCAATAAGCTGCATTCTCAACTCAGCATTAATCCCATTGAGAAATCTCCTAATCTTCTTCTTATCTGTATCAACATCATCAATAGCATACCTAGCCAGATTATTAAAGTGGCTCAGGTATTCGATCAAGGAGGATTCTTCTTGGCAGAGTTGTTCGAACTCCGTTTTCTTTAGCTCAATGATGCTCTCAGGAACAAAAGTAGCCCGGAAGACTTTTGTGAACTCAGTCCACTCAATATTTTCATTATATGTGCGGGCCATACGATAATTGTCACACCAATCGGCGGCATGCCCACGAAGTTGATGAGTTGCAATTAGAACCTTCTCCATGGGATTGCACTGAACCAAATCCAATTTTCTTTCAACATCCCTTAACCAGTCATCAACTTCAATTGGTTCAACAGTTTGGGCAAACTCAGGTGGATGTGACTCGAGGAATTCTGTTAGCTTGGCCCTCCATTGAGGTCGGGCTAGATGTGAGGCTTGGTTCTGCTGTATGGTGGTAAAACTTTGGGCTAAATTTTGCTAAGGCTTGAGTGTGAATAGCTACAAGGCGATCCATTTCAACTTGTGGTTGTGGGGAAAGATCTAATTGCGGTTGGGCTGCATGTTGGCCTCCTACATGAGAAGCTTCATCTTCTAACTGCTGATGTTGCCCTTGGACCATATCCTCAAATCCAAATCGTATGGGTGCGCGGACTTGACGACGTTCCCTCCTAACCATCTAAACAAAAAAAATGCTAAAGAAACTTGAGGTGAAAAGAAAGTTTAAAATAAAACACATGCACATATAGTTTTTTTTTTTTAAAAAAAAAATCCCAACAGACTATAGGATGAGGCCAAACCACTTACTACATAGAGCAATCTAGCCACACATCCAAAAAGATCAAACAAACAACCCAACACAACTCTTAAGGAGTTGGCGCTTCAAAGGTTATGTAGACTTCTATACACCATGAACTAGTGGAGACTTCCTTCACGTTGGTTTCTTCTTCCTTCGTGTCCTTTCCATCGAAGCAACGATGGTGACCATCAATAATCTAAATAAGTTTTGAATAGGTAAAGAGTTAAAATAAATATTCTATTACTATTATTATTTTTTAATTCAAGTAGAATAAAGAAGAGGACACTATGAGATTTTAGAAATAATTTGCATATATATAAATATAGTACCTAAGGCTTGAGGGTTTCGTTCCTAGGGCCAAGTTCTGCTCTGATACCACCCTGTAACGCCCCGCCCCGTACGGACTTTGCCGTACCGAGACGAGGGGCTACGTTTTGAATTGAATCAATGTCAAACCTGGCATTTCATCAATCCAACGGTAGACCATCGCAAACCTACATAGATAATTACATAATATTCTGTACAAAAGCCGTAAGAGGCATACCTCGCGGCAGACAAATATTACAAAAGAGCAACGGAAGCAAACATACATTTGTACAAACAACTATCCTTAGATCTACTTGGGGACTAGGCCCGAAACCCTACTCTTCTAGAAACTCCTCAACATTGAACCCTTAATTCTTCTGAAATAGAAAGACTCCTCCTTTCCTTGATCTTCAATAACTGGGGGAGCAAGGGGGGTGAGTACAAACGTACTCAGCAAGTCTTGGAAAAGATTATAGATGAGTTGGAACAAGGGCGGCTGAGGCTTATAAAGAAATGCAAGTTTTAAATACTAAGTGTATCATTCCCAATGGTAGAGGTCTCAACCTCCACCTAAGCCCAAGTGATAAAAATTAATCTTCAAAAACTTGGGGCGAACCCCTAATTCAACCTCTTCCAAACTCTCCACATTAGTCCTTTAACTTTCCTCATCAATTCACAAATCACATTCTCAATTCACAAATCACATTCTCAATGTGGGATTGCTTTGCAACAAATCCCTAATGAAACCATCAGCTCACCACATTACCACTTTCAGTTATGTTCACTTTAACCTTGGTACTAGTCTACCCCTCCATCGGGTAGATTTTTCCCTTTACCAAAACATATTTCATCTCTCATCCTAGGGTTAAACCTCACCCTCTCTCTATGAAGCCATACGACTTCCCGAGCTACACAAGCTCGTTCCTAGCCACTAAGGCTAGCCGTACACCACGAAGGCGTACTCTGGTAACGCTTCCCATCCCACAACTCATTTTATTGCTTAAAACCAAAGTCAAAGACTACGCATGGGCAACTATCATGGCACTTGCCCATGACCGTGGGCACGGCTGTTCGAACAGTTTATACTTCAGCTGAAGGTGTACACTTTACCCTTACGTCGCGATCTTACTCCTTAACCGGCCAAGTCAAGGAGGTTCGCTACAAGGTCTTTCCAAAGCAAACCCAAGAAAGCGTTCTGCTGACAACTGAACGGGCCAGACCCGGACATCTCGTCAACGAGTGCTGACCAAGGAACATTAGGTAGCCCTCGGGCCCCCTTCCCACTGAAATCCCTGGGGTTTTCCTAACTCAACACAAATCCATATACTCAGATGCCCCTTCTCGGGTCTTTTTCCACTCTGCATACCCTGGGATTTCACGTTCGTTGACAGCAAGCGATCCCAAGCCCACTAAGTACTTAACCAGGGACACCCCATAATGTCCGTAAGGCTGCACGTTGTCGTGCATGACGTTTCTCCCAAGGAATCGGTCCTTATGGGCCAAGCGAAGTCAAACCACCAAGGTGTTGACATCTCATGGCAATTTTTACCCAAAACACTCCTTTTTCATTTGCTTTTAACACAACCAGTACTTGGTACCATTTTCAAAACATTCTTTCAAAACCCATTTCATCCCACACGATTCATTCATTTCAATGATTGCATTTGATATGAAATAAAAGATAAAAAAGATGATTGAGTATAACCCACATCATAATACTAGGAAGGGGTTATACCAATCTTTGTGGTTACAAGGGTTTACAAGATTATCAACATTCAAAGGAAGGCTAGTGTGACAAGTTTAGGTTTTAGTTGACGTAATCGCGCTTGGCGATCGTCAATAATATTGAGTGTATGTGTGCGTGTGTCCTAAACATGCACTTGTACATAAATAATTTAGCAATCATAGGAGCAAGCATGATCAAAGGAAGACTTGCCTTAATCCGAAAAGTACTCACAAGCTTCAAGGCCGAGAATCTGCGGCTCTTTAGACTTGACAACTACAGAACAATTAACAATATATAAATAAAAATATATAATAAATTTTATTAAAACATTTTTAATAATACTAAATGAAAGTTTAGAATTTTATAGACTTATAGAAATTTGAACGGATCTAATCGAAGCTAACGGAGTTAGGAGCTTATTAAAATTAAAATGAGTTTTCCTAAAATTATTTGAATGTTTTTCTAAAGATTACTGTTTATCACTGTAGCCAGAGTATATAAAAAATACAATATTTATTATTATTATTATTTAATTATCCTATTATTATAATTACTATTTAATTAATTAAATTATTATTACCATTATTATTTATTTAGGAAATAAATAAATTAAACAAATCTTAATGGGCATGTGCGGTTCGATCAAATATATATATATTGTAAAAAAAATATTTATTTATTTATTTATTTATTTATTTTATTATAAAAATATTTATTTATTTATTTCAGAAAATAAATAAATAAATAAGAAATGTTACTATGCAAATGGGCCGGCCGAGCCAGCCCAAAGCAAACCGAGCGGCCAGGCGGCATGTGCGTGCAACGCATGCACGCAGCAGTGCGTGCGGGACGCACGCACGCAGGCGGCAGCGGCGGCATCCAGCGCTGACGAGCGGGGCCCATGCAGCAGGTGCGGCGTCAGCGGTCAGCTGACAGCAGCAGGTTCAGTTCTGACGCGTGGGACCCAGCTGGCAGTGAAACAAAGAAAAACAGAACCAGTGGCTGGAGGTTGAAGACGACTACGGACGGCTGAAATTTCTCTAGGGCATAACTCTTTCATACTAACTCCGATTGACCCCAAATTTTAACCGTAGGTTCTACGTAGTATGATTAACATTATCTACGGTTGGATTATCAATTAGATCTACGGTTTGACCATAATTAAAAAGGGGGTAAAACTCTAGGTGGATGGCATATGTGATGATGTAGGCTCTCCGGTAATCAATTATAGACTTTTCATGGGATTAAGGATGCTAGAAAGTGATCTGTATTGTTGGATTGAGCTATGGATGTCTGAAAAAGGCTAGCGGCGAGTGTCATTTTTGAAAAACAAGTCTACTCGTCGTCCGACGAACTATAGCCGACGATAAGACAAGCGAGCTACGATAACACGACCTACTACGTGCTAGGGAGATACTACAGAAAATAATTTGAGAATGGAGGTACCTCGGGTGAGATCAAAGCGGTCGGCGTCGATTTGGGGATTCCGGCGAGGGCTCAAATCCGACTCGGTTTTCTGTCAGAAATGGCACCAGGGAAGCTTCTAGGTCACGTTCCCATGGCTTGATTGCGAAAAGGAGCAAAGGAGAGGGAGGAGTGAGGCATACCGAAC
Source organism: Zizania palustris (assembly GCA_019279435.1). Classification (NCBI taxonomy): domain Eukaryota; kingdom Viridiplantae; phylum Streptophyta; class Magnoliopsida; order Poales; family Poaceae; genus Zizania; species Zizania palustris. Next base: position 42,856,125 of record JAAALK010000289.1, on the reverse strand, counting down.
TCAAGCAGAGAAGGAAATCCGGCGAGGCACTGCGAACTCGGGAGTTCTCTGGTGGAGATGAGGAGCAACTGGAGTGCTTGCACGCGGTGGGAGAGAGACGAACCTTTGTATACAAGAGAGGAAGTGGCGTGGCGATGAAGCAGGGCACAAGCTCCTGCATGGCCGACGCGATGGAGAGCGGTGCTGCGGTCTAGACGCGTGTGACGATGAAAACAGTAGCACAACGAGCTGCTGGCGACAGGTGGGCTGAGGTGTGGACATTTGCTGCTTCCGTGGCATTTGTTTAGCTTTTGCATGGCTACCAGGTGAGAAGAGCGGTGAAACAATGGGCGGTGAAAACAGGTTGTGACACGCAGGCGGGCGGCGGCCGCCATGAGGCGCGCGCGTGGAGCAGGTGGGGGAGGGGAGCGGAGGACGGCAAGTGAGGCGAGGCACTGAGGCTGGATCTAGCCGACCAGTGAGGTGGGGGAGCCGTTGAGGTGGAGCACGAAGCCGGAGGCTTTGGCTGGTTGGCCGGACTAACCTCGTTATTCCTCCATGTCTGTGTCTTTGTTGGTTAATTTGGTGGTCAGTGCCATTATGGGAAGCTGCTGTTAAAAACTAATCTAGGGTGGGCTAGTTATTTATTAGACTATTCACAATAGGGTTTCATGGGATGTTTCATGGTATGCCACAATAGATTTTTTGCTGACATAACATTCAATTAATGAGAAAAGAGAAAAAAGTAATGTCATCACCATGACATGATGTTAACCTATTACCAAGACGGATAAAACGAAATGAAACGCTCATTGAGAACCAAATCGTTTCATCAGAGAGAAGTTATTTCATGAGAGCTAGTTGCATTTAATTACACTGGTTAGCCTAAGAAATAGTGAAATAAAACTCTTTATTGAGAGATGGTATTTCATTCAGTTATAAAGCTAACATGACATTATAGAAAACAGTGTTATGAAATTCACCATTATAAACAATATTAGGAGCCCTGAATCCTGCTTGTACCAACAAAGTTTATACCTTTTTTTTTTACTTTGCCCTAGATTTCAGATAGCAACTTAGCTGAAAATACATAAATATAATCATGTAATCCTGATCATGATCACTGGAAGGAAAAGAGAATTGCACGGAACACTCCTTTATATTTAACCACAGTTTCTTTCTCCCTTTTATCCCCATACTCTTTGCGCACAAGCACGCCGCTTCGGAAATGAACACCGATCGACTACTAAGTGGACTTTGTCGGCACGTTCCTTTTTTTAGGGGTATTCGGATACAAGAGGCTAAAGCAAAAGAAGCTAAAATTTAATCACTTTTCACTACACATCCGGCATGCACGACCTAAAAACAGCTGCTCTGGTTTGTTTGAGCTTTTTTAGAAATCAAAAATCCAAATAAACGGCTAGATTTTAAGACTCTCTTCTTAAAAGAGAAAAAACGAGCTTTTGGTGAACTTAGGGTGGATTTGTTTGTTTAAATGAAGTTGATCTTATATGCGATGGATCACTAAAAAGATAAAGATGATCCATTACCTCCTTCTTTCTCCTCGCCACCCTAGAGACCTAGAGCACTCCGGATCCCTTGACAACCTCCCGCCGCCACCGTTCTCCCTCCACATTGGTCGTCGGACAGCCCCGCCTCAAGCCACTGCCCTCCTTCATTCGGATCCTCTCGCCGTCCTCCTCCCTCTGCAACCTCCCGCTGCCGCTGTCCGCCTCCGGTCATCGGCCAATCTTGTCTCAAAACAGTCGCCCTCCTCCCTCTACATCCCGCGTTGGGCCGCCATTCTCATCCTCATGAAATCTGGATTACGACCAAACGAATCCCAACTTTTTTTTTGAAATAGGCCACATGGGTCCGATCTTGTTTGAAGGTCATGGGTGTGCCGAGGATGTGAACGATAACTTCTCAGGAGATCACCCATCCTGGTACTACTCTCGCCTGAGCACGCTTAACAATGAAGTTCTGAGGAGATTTGGTGCCAGCTAACTCACATCTCTTTCACAAAAACCAACATTTCAAGACCAGCAACCAAACGAACAGGGTCTAAGTCACTAGTGCCCGGTAATAACTCACACGCTCGCCGATGTAAATTCTCGATTCTGCAATAGGTCCCAAGTTTTTTAGCCATCGGGATCGGCGACGGCGACAACCGCCTCGCCGGCGCGGCGCTTCGCGGCATCGCACTGCCATTGGACGTTATCCCTATAATTTAAAAAATATATATATTTTTTTGTAATTTTTTAAAAAATAAATATAAAAATGAAAAAAAAAACTCGGTGCATTGCCGCCACTTTTTTCGCGCGGAGTTTCGGCCCATTACACGCCCTAGAACGGGCCGTTCTTCGCCGAGGAATTCGTCCGGTTCAGACCTTCGCGCGCGTCTGGCTGCGCCGTAATGGACGTGGATCGTCGCGACTCGTCAGGCCTCAAGTAATGGCCGCCGGCGGGGAGCTCCGCCGGATCGGCGGATCGCCGTGTCCACGGCCGCAGCTGCAGACGCTCCATGCTCTCGTGGCAGGGAGCGTTGACTCGAAATTCCTGCCACACGAACATGTCGACGGGCCGGAGCAGGACGTTGGCAGAGCGGGGGCGCTCGCCGGGGTGGGACGAAGCAGGTCGCCCGAGAATGTTACATTATATTGCAGCAGAACGACGTGAAAGAATCTGAATCTGGATGATGATACTGATACCCCCTAGTATCAGAGATCGGAAAATTTCATCATAAATAGAAGTGAGTCGGAGAAAAAATTCAGGGGGCAGAGCAGAGGAGTAGAGAGTAGACACGAAACAGGGCTCGTCCCGAAAGTTCCTTATCAGAATTCAAATTGCAGATGGTTCGTGTCAGAAACGGAGGAGCATTACATCATGCTTCATTGCTAACTATATCCAATATTTATATCATTATATGTGATAATAACACCGTAACCCCCCAAGCTTGCCAAGACCTTTGGAACCTGTAGATTGGAAGCACCATTATCAGGTTACCACCAAGAAATGCTACATCGATCAAGGACAATTCGTATTTGAGCAGAGATGGATACCTGGCCTGAAAGAACAAACATATCCATCACCCACCTTTACATTTCAAGCACAATATCTGCAAACAAGAAAAAGTTTGTATTTTTAGTTGCGTCAATGATACAAGTGTCAAAGAAAGGCTCGATTCAATGATACGGGGAAATATGCCACTTACACTCTGAATCGGTTTTGACCCATTTTGTACCATCGTCGTCTAGATCACGCAGTGCATCCTCGAGGCATTCATTGATTTCTTTCTCATTTGGCTTCCAGTCCAAATGCCTCTTAGCTACTAGGCTGGAAGAATTTTGCGGGTGTATTTTCTTCTGTAGTATTGCCTTGAGCAGCTGCAATGAACTCACATAATTTAATAAGATGCCAAGAAAAGTGTGTGAGTTACCATTTTCCATAAGAGCCAAGAATCTCAGTGTTCACCTTCTCCATTCTTGATTTAGGAAAAGAGTTCCTCAGTTCTGGAACTACAGAGCTGAAGCCACCCTTACACATGAACAGCTTGAGCAGTGAAGCAACTGATCTTGTCTTGAGTGTGTTTCCTTTCTTCCCCAGTGAATCTTTTGTTTTACTTATGATGACCCTCTTGTTCATCACCTGTCTCCTGTGCTTCTCATCGTCGTTCCCATCGGTGTGTTTCTGTGAAGCTACCTGCTCATTATCATCATGCGAGCCTTGAGCTTCTGCTTGATCACTGATTGCTAGTAGCGTTTCAAACTCTTTCCGTATCCTGTCTAGTTCCTCCTCTGTAAATTTGATGGCATCTTGCACAGACTGCACATTGTCGGAGGAATTCTGGACTGGAGCTACCTCCTCAATCTGCTTGTTTCCAAATGTCCCAATAGCAAGCAACGATTGGGGCCAGTCGCTGAATTCATCCTTGCGACAGTCTGACACGTTAGAGCCTGCGCATTTGAGCTAGATTAAGGTGCAGACTCAATAAACAAACACAAAATCTATGGTCCTAAGTTCATATTAGCATAAACTGGATGTCAGGAGAATGGACCACTAATATTTAATACTTAAACCCCCTGAGATTCTCTTCAGCCTATCACTGTTTAAGCATGATGTATTTGTTGTCCATGCTTACTCCACACCCTGATGCTTTGATCTGACAATTCTGCATACTGGGATTCACTCCATCACAGCAGCTGCCACTGCTTAAATAATGTATTCTACAGCCGTAGTAGTCTTTTTTATGTAATATTGAAAGATTTACAGTGTACTCAAGTCCAACTTGGCTGGTGGCTCAGATCTGATTCCTCAGTGCAAATTACGAAATCATCCGAGGTCAGGATTTTGTCTGCCGAAATTAAGTTCTCCTTGATCACAAGTGGGGTGTTGGGATATAAGTTAACTAGCTAATTAAGCATGACACTTGCTTACAGCCTTGCACTGGTCAATACTTTGACCCATATACTGACTAGTTGGAAGCAGTGCTTTACAGAGATATTGGTGTGGATTGAATCAGGCCATGAAATAGTCTTTTGGGTGTATAATATAAGGGCAAAAATCTCTCCGGAACCTTTCGTGCTTGCGAAAGGTAAGGTAAAAAAGGGGAAACCCCAAGAACACGGGAATTTTTCTAGATTCCTAAGAATTGAACCGTTTCAAGTGAAATTCCCGCATTCCAAACTAGGCCTAACCACGTATAAGAGTTTTCTACAGGGATCAGAAGTAACAATAGTGACATCCTGGTTCATCTAAGTATCTTTCTCTAATTAAGTATTGATAACAACATACCTATATAGTGATCTCGATATCTTACTAAAATTCTAAAATCTTAGATGAAAAGTTTGTGGTGATATCAATGACCTGAAATCATGGATTCACCCCGGTGTTTCCCTTGGTGCTGTGATAGTTTCCTTAGGAGATGTTAATCCAGAAAATATAGCCAAGGCCCAAAGGCTACGGTCTCGTAATATTGTAATATATGACCAGATTTAACATTTTATAATACAACGAATCTGTTGTCTAGATTTAACATTTTATACTACAACGAATCTGTTGTCCAGATTCATTGTATTGTATTATGAAATGTAAAATTTGGTTTAGGTTGTAATGCTATGGGACAGAGGAACTATACCAAACAACACACTGCCATCATCATCATCCAAAACGATCATGGCACATTGCAAGGGAAAAAACTACTAAGAGATAACGGCCTCATAACTGGAGCAGAATGATAGGAAGGAAAGATCAAATTAGGAATCGGCATCTAAATTACCGGCCATTCTTCTTCTTCTTCTTCTCCCTTAAAGAACAAGGAAACATTTCATAACAGGGCGTAGTCCGGTGAACAACGATCGCCTCAGTTCTGAAACAATTTACCAGGAAAGCGAAAGTTGAGGTGTACTCACGGTAAGGCGCGGAAGAATTTGCAGGGAACCGGTTTGCTTCATGCTTCCCACTGATCTTGTTCGCCACCCAGCTGAAAATCTGCAAGAAAACACAAGAGTCTCATGACACATGACTCCGAAGCTATCAACCTCTCCACAAAAATGATCACACCAATGGTACGAGCCTATACCTTCATATCTTGCCCTGAAGAATGGGAGGTTAGGGAGGCAGCAAGCTGGTGAAGCTTGCCAGGAGTGTAAGCTCGAAGCTCCTAACAATGGCGTAGGGAAGGGGAGGGAGAGATGTAGGCGAAGGGAAAAGGCTTGCAGGGGTGGCTACTGGCGATGCAATTGGTGCGTACTAGTAGCCTATTGGGGGTGATTTGAAGGGGGTTCAAGTTCCAAGGCTTTGATCGTTCGGTGCAGCTAGCGTGGCAGCGGTGCTGGCTTCATATCTGGCATGTCACTTCCTTACCTTTTTGAGATGTCTCCAAACCGGGTTACCATCTAAGCTAGGGTGTGTAAATGGTAATAGTTGAGTCAACCGTGGCACCGTAGTTTGGCTTAGGCCCGTGTTGTTTCACCTAGCTAAATTTTAATCTCCTAAAATCCTAAAGTTTAATTTTTTTGGTAACTAAAAGAATTAAATTTTAGTCTCTAAACTTTAACCCTTTAGTCATTATGCTAAAAGGGACTAAAATAAAATATTGACATGGTCTACTCTTCATTAATATCTCTTGGGGTGAGAAAAAGGGCAGCAACAATTATTGACTAAGGGTATTTTAGTACTTGCTCAACTGTTTTATTAAGTTTTAGTCACTAGAATTAAACAATGAGAGACTAAAGTTTAGTCAAGTGAATTGAAAAAGACTAACGTTTAGTTTAGTTCCTAAATGAACTAAACATGGACTTAGTCTGTAGGCTTACTTGGAGGTCTAAGTATGACATGAAATAGACTAGGTCTACCCCAATAAAACTGTCAACAAAACGTGGCACGGACAAACTAACCCCAATAAAAAAGATCCGAGCAACTTAACACGAGATTCCATCGGAGCTCTTAAGTTGAACAATGGAGCTCTTAAATTGAACAATAATCGTGACATAACTTTCAAACAAAACTGAACTTATGTAGCCTTCTTAGAAAAAACTAACCCCGGTTGTTTTTGCAGGTAATTAGTAAGGAAGGCAGCTGTTACTAGGGGGTGTTGTGATCCGCCCGCCCGATGCGCGATCGACGGCCGATATAATGCAAGTGGGCCGGGGGCACCAAGTGTCACGACCGCGCCGCAACGGATCCCATCGCACTTGGTCGGGGCCGACGCGTGTGACCCCGGCCTCGCCGAAATCACGTGTTAACTTCCTTAAACCCGGCATTAGCCGGCCAAAGTAGAGGGGTTAACCGCCGCTCCACGGCCTGCATGCGGCTGCGGGCGGCATGCACGAGGGCGCTCGCACCAACGCTAATCACGTTTCTGGGGATTAATTAAGCACCCTCCCACTAGCAGCTAGCAAGCTAAGCCGTACTCCCGTCCATTACGCAATGTTTAATTAGTGCTGCTCAAAATTAAAGTACACCATGCGCACATGATAACAAGACAAGATGCTATATACTATACTATGATCCAAGCGAAAAAGATAAATTTGTGGTACGGTGTGACAACACGATCGCGGCAGATTAAGCAAAATTAACTAATAAAGCTCCAATGGAAATTCATAGCCGTGGCATTGCGTGAGAACACGAACGTTAAGTATATAAAAAAAACACATGAAAAAAATTGGCATACACCTCACACTACTAGATGGCAAGTGTGGTGAGCAGGGACAAGATCGAGTGATGCCAGCTGCGCGGGGGAGCAAAGGGAGGAAGCTAGCTATATGGTGGTATGCAAGTGTGAATTAAAAAGTAGATATAACAACGCCACAATATATTTGTTGTCGAATATGAGACATGATTAAAGTAGTCATGACTTATATAACTATCGATTTCTATTATCTCAAAAGATCTGCCATTGCAATGTTCTTTAAAGTCTACCTGTTTTTTTTTAAGAAATGACGAAATAACTGTAAGTTTATTCGATTAAAAGGTTAGTATGTACATGTTAGAAGAAAACGAAAGAAGGGAAGACATACTAATGAAAAATGGATATGAGGAAAGAAAAAAAAATGGGAGTTAGATTAGCTAAATGGTGCCAAGTAGGTTGCTCCTGCCTCAATCTAAATTTGTGCTTCCTCGATTATCTTCTAGAGAATCACTAGGGAGAATGTTGCTTTCTTTGGTTGACTTGGTCTTAAAACGAATTTTCCCACCAAAGTTTGATTGGAGAGCTAGAAGATGTGGGAGCCAACAAGGGCTTTAGAAGAGAGATTTGAGAATTTACCATTTTGAAAAAGTGACTTTGCATTTTTATCATCCGGATTCATTGTCATTGACTCAGATGGTTCTACATGTCAGCCTCAAAAATAACATCATAATCAAAGTGCACATCTTGAAAGTGACAAATTATCAATTTTTTCGCTTTAGAGAGACATACCTTGACCAATTTGTAATGCCTGATCGGATCTTCTTAGAAGAATATGTAATTACCTAAGATATGGTAATCTGTTTCTAGTTACCAAAAATATCTGGATATGGGTGACACACGAGGGACTTGAGTATTCAATTGAATTCATTGCATCCTCAATCGTCTCCATTTCAACGGCCCAGTGTATATTTTGTACACCATATATGCGTATACACAGTTAGGGTGTGTGTATACTCCACTACCGAAAAACAGATATTTGCTGAGTGCCACGATATTTGTCGAGTGCCCGATGTCATGCACTCGGCAAACATCGTGGCACTCGGCAATTCTACCTCTTTGCCGGCACTCGGCAAACATGCTAAAAAATATCCCACACAGGTTTCTACTGACGCCGTTACGATGACACAGATGATTTTTTGGGTTTGCCGAGTGCCTCTAACGGACACTCGGCAAACCCTATACTTTGCCGAGTGCCACAAATAAAAACACTCGGCAAAATAAAAAATCCCATTATTTTATGTGAAAACATATTTTGACTCTATATCACATTTTAAACATGTTTTGAACTTGATTTTTTTTTACACTGATAATGCAACCTATGTTAAGCCATAGAAAAGTTTCATATTTTTCTGAGTGGGTTTGCTATTTTTAATAAATTAATCATGTTTCTAGGATTTACTTCGAAGTGGGTCAAATTTCAACTGCATGTACATGAAATAATGACTCAGAAATTGTAGAAAAATCATATTTATGTTCATGATTCCATTTGTAATCTTTTACAACAAAATATATCTAAATATTTAAAATCTAATTTACGACGCTCGGGCGGCAACATGGAGCTTAATGGTTTTTTAATTCTAGAAAATTAAATTGATGTCTAAAAAAATATGATACTTGACATGGTGTCATTATATCATACATATATACTGTGATAAAAATTTCATAATGTTTCGACAAAGTTTTCATGTACGACGTTTGGAAACTAGAGAATCCATGAGAAGGTAAATGTGTTTAGGGTTGGAATGAGCTAGGTTTAGAAGCAAATCGATATTCAAATCTTTGTTTGAACTTAAAACTTTTTGTACTGCTAAAACCCAATGTATCTTATACCATGTCCAAATTTGGGATTTTTTAGTACTAGCTTGCTATTTTTAGTTAATTGAACTTCTTTATAGAATTTAATTAAAAGATCACAAATTTGAACTACAAGTGCATTAAATTTGTTTATTTGAAATAAGAAAATTTATAGGAGTAAAAATAAGTGTATATTATATAATGCCAAATTATGAGATTTTTTACTGTCTTTTTTCTATTTTAGTTTTTTTAAAAAATAAAAAAATTTTGCCGAGTGCAATTATCCCTGTCACTCGGCAAAGAAAGTTTTTTTAAAAAGAAAAATAATATTTGTCGAGTGTCTCACTAATGGAACTCGGCAAAGTGTTTTTTTTAAAAAATAGCGTTTGTCGAGTGCCTCCCAATTCGGCACTCGGCAAACCTGGGCTAACGGCTAAAAAAAGGCCCCGCAGATCTAGGCGCACTTATTGCGCCCAGATCTGCCCCCCGCGCCCCCTGCTGCTCCCCCGTCGCCTGCTCCCCGCCGTCGGCTCCCCCGCACCCGTGCTCCCCCGTCGTCGGCCGCCCCCATGTGCCCCCGCCGCCGGCCGCCCCCCTCAGCCCCCATCGCCGGACCCGAGTGCCCACGTGCCCGGACCCCCTTCACCGAGTGCCCACGTGGCACTCGGCAAACCCCCTTCGCCGAGTACCACGTGGGGCACTCGGCGAACCCCCTGCCCCCCGTGCCCCGACCACCTTTGCCGAGTGCCACGTGGGGCACTCAGCGAACACCCGTTAGCGGCCACCCCGGCTGTCAGACGAGTGTGTTTGCCGAGTGCCACCGTGACACTCGGTGAAGTGCCACATTGCACTCGGCAAAGACTTCGCCGAGTGCCCGATAAAAAGCACTCGACGAACATCCTCGTCGCCGATAAGGCGTGTACCGAGTGGGGTTCGCCGAGTGTGGCACTCGGCGAAGCCTTTGCCGAGTGCAAAAGAGGCTTCGCCGAGTACCCTAGGCACTCGGTAAACATGCACGTTTTTTTGCTCTAATTAGAATAACTTCTATAATATTAAACAATATATCACATAGAATAAAAGATGTGATAATATATTAAATGAAGAAAGACAAAAGATTAGGTTTTTTGTGAAATCTAGTTTATGCACAATATCGAAACCATGATAGGAGAGAAGTGTATTAAATTATCATAATAAATCGGTAGTATAATGCATGCATTGAGATTAAGCCTATAAGCTTTTGGGTAATATAAAAGATATAGGAACTATTGTCTATCTTTGAAACTGCCGATATACAAGTATACCGTCGATCGTCCTTGCGACCTGAAGAAGATTCTTCAGAGCTTAATTTCAAGCTCCTATCCAAGGGTCCCGTGGCTATACGGAGCAACGAAGCGTCGTCCTCGGTTGTTTCTCTCCAGATTTTTTTTCCATGTAACGACGTGCACTTTCACACACAGCAAAACGCACCCTACTACGTGCCCCCAGCTACAACAGCGGACTAGATAACCGCCACAGTCGACACAAACCCCTGCTGCTATGCGGCGCATCATATCCTTGCTACACCATCATCTCCTACTATACCTTACCAATCGATCAATCTAGTCTGATCGATCTCGTCCTCTCACCATCATCGTCTCCTGTTCATCCCAGGACAAACCGCATGCGTGCTAGCGAGATCCTGACAAGACGAAGCACAGCTTGTCCATCCATTTGCCAATTTGCTGTGACAGAACTAACTAGAAAGCCTTAGCTTACGTGTGCCGGCCGGCCGGCTGAACATGGCTGCTGGTTGTTGGATATGCAGATTGGATAGCTAGGGATGAGATCAACTGACCTGTCGAGAGATAGGCCGAAACCTTGCACTGTACGTACATGCTGTGATGTGGGTGCAGCCGTGCAGGAAAGGAAAGATACCCGTGCCTGGATACGCTACTGTCCAGTGGACTGCAGACAAGACTGACGCGATGATTGTTTCCCTGATCGACAGGCTGGGAGCTAGCTTGGATCGATTGAGATCGCTCTCATTCGATTTCATGGGAAAAGAATCAAAAGATCGGAGCTTTGCCTTTCACACGTACGCACTGTTCGCAAGGGCGATCACGCACGTGTACAGATCGACGACGACTCACCCAACCCACCTGGTGAGCTTCACGAAACACACTTCGGTGGTTCTGCCGGCCACTGTTGCGACGCCATCTGTATCGATCATTCACGCATCCTCTCTGGCAACTTCGCCTCGATCTCACTGTCTTCGATGCCGCCGTCAGTGTGGCGACTGATGGGGCATATATCGTCTCTTCTAGCTAGCTACTAGCTAGCACAAGCCACAGGCAAAGAGATTGATATAGGGATTCGTCAGCTGGCACTGGCAGCAGTGATAATATAGGAAATAGTGGCCTTGGTTAATTTACAGGTATTTCATCGATCGCCGGGGTTGGCGACGATGGTGAGACGGGATGGCGCGCGATATATACGTATACCTGGCGTCCGTCGTCTCGGCCTCTCGGCGCGCACCCGTCGAGATGCGCGCGCACATGAGCGCGCCATGGCGGCGACCTTTCGACGCGTCAAACACGAGGAGCATATAGAAGGAATAGAGTTGGGGAGCTACCTGGGACTGAGAGCTTGCCACGTGCGGTCTTACCCAAATCTCCTGAAACGGAAGCCTATGGGAGAAGCGCAGATGTCAAACATCGACCATGCATTATTTGGAAATTTTCCATCGATCCTAGTTAGCTACGGCTAGCTTAGCTGCGTATATAACTTTAATTCCGATATTAATACTGGATTTAAAGTTTATATGGTAAAATAAAATAGTTTAAACTTTTATGTTTATTTTAAAATAAAAACTAGATTGTTCAACTAAATACTTTTAATCCATCTACAGTTTCAAATCTAGGATTTCATAGAACTAAGTTTGACCAGTTTTAAAAAATTATGGATATGAAATTATACCAAATAAGCTAGCACAGCAGCAGGATTTGTCTGGTTGAAGCGGGCAGGCCAGCTGGTACATGGAACTGATGGTCCCATGGCTATGGAGGATCTAGACATCTAGGCTAGCCATTTCTAGCAAGATACCATTGTATAGTAAAACTTCATTGGAACTTGGAAGTGTAGTTAGCTTCACAGCTGTGTGTGCTTCAATTCTTAAAGCAGGGTAGAGATTTGGTGGTCCTGATTCCTGAAGGAATGTTCATCACCAGGTGTATTTAGTAGGACTAATGATAGTTTTTGAAACCAAAAGACTATTGATTAATGGATTATATTAGGTAGAGAGGCATCGACAAGAGGAATGTTCATCTTGCCTGACGCTTCTTTTGGCACTGCTAGCTGAGTACGGCAACATCTTAATTTATCTGACTCCAAATGTAAGTTCTTCTGAACCTTGCGCCCAAGAATTATGAAAATAGCTTGAAGGAGTAGTAGCATTTATTTGGCAGGGAAGAAAAGTGGAAAGTGCGTAGAAGTAATAAAATGACTTACATTTAGGAAAGAGTTGAGATGGACCGTAGTTGTTTCCTGCGGTTCATCTGTAGAAAAAAGTTGAGAAAGCTAAAACGGTTACTCTTGGCTTTAATATCAACCACACTAACATTTGATCGGACGGTCAACACTCAACAGAGATCGGTCACAATCTTTGGAAATTCTGAAGCATATCCCGGATGGGAAAATAATTCTGAAGCAACTGATGTATAAGAACTAAGAAACTGTAGGGTTATGCAATCTTCATCACAGTTAATTATCAGGACATTTGCATATGGATGTTCAGACATCCTTTGTGTTAAGTCTACAAACTCTACTTGTAATTCTGTACCAAGTTCCAGTAACCTTTAATTGGGTTATGCAAACTTCATGGCAGTCAATTATCAGGACATGCATTATCATATGGATGTTCACATAACTTTATAACTCTACTGGGAGTTCTGTACCAAGTTCCAGTAACCGTCAATCAGGTTATCTAATCTCATGAAAATTCATTATCAACACATTCATTCATGAATGTTCAGAACCTGATTAACATGAATACTGCATAGGTATGGAATAAGGTATGGAATGGATCCACTAAGAAGAAATTCCGTGAGTCACGAAAGAAGCTTAGGATTCATATTGTTCGTGGGTTGAGAGCAGGAGTTAAACCCTAGGAGGTCAAACCTCTCCTTGTTCCTCAGTAGGTCAGTGGCAATGTGGTCGGTTGTTAACTGACTGAGTGACTGGTCGTAGTACAGTTGGTTGCGTGATGGGAGCTGGAAGGAATAAATGGATAGATGATAGGAGCACCAGACTGACTAGTGCCTCTGTTCAGCAAATTGATTCATGGGCTGATGGGCCTCTCTGATCAAAGATGAGACACTTTGACTGAATTTTGCATCACAAATGAGCTGCTTCTTATGTAAATAAAAAGAAGGCCGCTGCTAAAGGATCCCCACGATATCCATATGTTGATGAAAAAAATAAAACACCTTGCTCTCCATTATTCCGTCTGCTCTTATTGAATATATACACCCTTGCTCTCTTTTACTCCACCCGGTTCTATTGTATATATGCATCCATTTCTAGTTATCAACACCGGATTGAACAGTTTCTCTGTAATCAGGAATGGTTGAGATCAGATGTTATCCCCAGGTTCCGATTCTGAAGCAGCTAGTTTCAGAATTCAGATAATTATCAGCATTTCACCTGACGATTATGTTCAGAGAAGTTCAGTTAAATCCTCTTCTAGTTCATTCGAGACCATTCCCCTACTCTCTAACCCGCTCATGGTTTCTAAACAGAGAATCAATGTTGATCCCACCCTTGTACTTTCAGTTCCGTGCTCTAGGGCTGACGAATAAGAAATTCATCTAAGCAGGGAAAAAGTTCTGCCCAGCCATGAATCACCAACGACGAGAAGACGAAGGGGGGGAGGCGTCACCTCAGTTGAACTCGAAGAGACGAAGTGGAAGAGGAGCGCCATCGATCCGGACCCCGCGGCGGAGATAGGGCGAGTCGAGGGAGCGGCCATCCTCCTCCAGCGAAGTGCGAGCGAGCCTCGCGAAATGGTTCGCCGCTCCCTCGCTTCCAACCCCGCCTCCGGACACGGATCGCCGGTTTTCTACACTGGAACACTGGAATGCTCGCTCGCACGCTCCATAACCCGGATCAACCTCGCTAGCCCCACCGTCGCCGCTTGCCGGAGCTCCTCGCCGTCGGCGTTCCGACCTCCCTCCCTTCTGCAAATATAATACAAGATAATTCGAGGGCTTAAACGAAAACCATTATTGATCTCAACCGCTTGCATTAGATCGGACGGTCTACACAAGCAGATACTTCAGATTGGTAGCTTCCATTCGTAACGACCTGGGAGGTCTAGACGGAAATGCGGCATCGACTAATCTTCACCGCTAATGTTTGATCGGACGGTGGGCAGCGACCGAGGTTTGGATCGCGAACTTTCGGAGCGGTCCAATTTTAGGTGGTGATATGGATTTTTTTTAAAAAAAATAATATTTTTTTAAAAAATAATAATATTTTTTAAAAAATTCAAATCTGTACGCTGATTTCCAAAATTTACAAAAGTAATAGGCGGTCGGCACTTAAAGTGACTGACTGGATGTCACGTCAGCCCCAGTCGGCACTTCGAATGCCGACCGCATGTTACTTTTGTAATTTTTTGAACTTATCATACAAATTTGTATTTTTTTAAAAAATTATTATTATTTTTTTAAAAAAAAATCGAGTGATATGATACAACGGTTTTATTTTTTTTTATGGAACAGTTCTATTTCACCTTTGTCATGTTTGGTTGGAGAGCGATAAGACGAAGCGAGTTGGTGTAAAAGATTATTGTACACTGGTTCAAGTTTTTTAAAAAGTATAATATATTTTTAGACTGAGTTCTATATCTTTATTCCAGTAGAAAAAATAGGTATTTTTAAGCAAAGATATAATAAAAAAGTACTAGTTTATCATCTAGTTACAACTGTCCATGCAGATCTGTACACAAAATTTTATAGAGATAAAATAATAAACCTTAGCTAGGAACACACTCGGAAAGCAGACGTCTTATGGTATATTGCGGCGTGCCTTCAAAATAAGAACCCTTCGAAGAAAGGCGATTCTTCCGGATCCTTCGACTGCTTCAAGGGTTTGGAATACCTCAGCAGTATACTCTAAACCTTCGATATATCATTACATTTGAAGTATTATCCGAAACAGTACATTTAATTATAACATGATGAGATTATTTTACATCGATACAAAGTCATTTCACTTCATAAATATTCTTTTATGAGGTAGAATGGCTTTGTCTCAAAACGGTTTTAGCTCACCCAGCTTCCTAATCAAATGTGACCTTAGTCAAACAAGGCATACAGGGTAGCCGCCGAAAGGCTTGAAGAACCCAAGAGACCATTAGGCACAGGAGAGGAGAGGAGAGGCAAAGGGAGCTCGTGCTCATGGCTGTTTGCTACCTTTTACTCTCGTGGAAAGAATGGACGTCCTGACTGCTCTGCTCACTCGGAACAAAATTTCCCTTTGCTCGTGATGAAGATTCTGTTCTGATCATGGAGTGCAGGACTCGAGGTCATGCATGAAACGAAAAATCATCTAATGTAGCACCAGTATGTTCAGAGTTCAGACAGGATGAGCACACCCTCGGTTTTCATGTGCCAGATAAATTTCTAATTTTTCGTTTGTTCATGTTCATACATATGTAATCTTTCACAAGGAAGCTTGGTTTTTTTCTATCACACGCTGATGATGCCCCAAACAGTAGCAACTAAGCAACATGGTAGTGTCAATTCTGAAGTCTGAACTGAAAGAAAACAAAGATTCGTATCAGGTTGGTCATTTATGTCAGAAAACAACAGCAACCACCAATAATCCACGCTCGTTTGGTCGTTTGCACCCATCAGGTGATCAACTCGCATTCAATCTCGTGGACAAGAACCATGGAACACGTCCTGTGATCCAAAGGCTCCTGCTGGTGCCCACTTTTTCAGTCAACTGTAACTGCAAGCAGTGGCACCGGTGCAGAGACTGCAGTGTTCTTCAGTTTGTACTCTTTCCTGAGCGGTGGATGCTTCCATGGTCATGATTAACTAACTCAACAATGCATGTGATCTTTAGCTTGGAACTGTACTAAAGTAAACATATATCTTTTGCTTAGATATTGTAGTTTTGGACACTTCAAATAGATCTATAAAATTCACAGAGTACATGAGTATTAGCAAAGAAACAATTATTCACACGCTTAAAAAGGATACAAGAAATTAATTTACAAACTGCAAAAGTTGTCTTCCAACTAACTGTGAAGTACACTCATAAATTTGTAAATTAGATGTTTCTTTGTAATTGGGTATTGTTCACCTGTTTAATTATTTGTCACTATTATAGATGACATGTGAGATCATCTGAGTCTATAATCGTGAACTAAAATAACAAATAATCAAAGTTAAATCATCAAATATTCCTTGTTTCCCGTTACACTAGACTTTTTGAGGAATTTTTATAGAATACCACCACCATCAACTTCCTCATATCCAATAAGAGCAATCAACAAGAGCATCCACCTCAATTTAGAGATATTCTGATAGTTACATCACTTTTCAAATGATTTATATTTTTATTTTGGATTTATATAATAAAACTCAATAGTCATATGATATAAAAATAAATTAATATTCAAAAGCATACAAATTTAACTTCTTTAATTCTCACCTACTCCCTCTGGTATACAAATAATAGTCGTTTTGGTTTTTATTGAGAGTGTACAAATATTAGTTGTCCATCAATCGAAGCGTTTGTCACTTTAATTGTTCTCGACACCATTAAAACCTACGTTCTATAACCAATTAAGACAACTTGTAACTCTGTTTAATATTATATTAGTTGTACACAAGAGGAATGGCTGAAATAAATAGAGAAAAAATAGAGAAAAAATCAGGCACTCATCTCCCAACGGTCACTTCGTCGTTGCCAGACCGCCATGGATCCCCTACTCCAAAGGTGCCCCCCGGCGAGCGGCGGAGGAGGACGATGAGAAGGAGAAGAGTAGCGAGGAGGAAGCCGCCGCGTCGTTATTATTAACTACTGGTCTCCCTCGAAAGCGCCACCGGATCCGACGACCCCTTCCCGAGGCTCTCCCCCGCTTCCCTTCCATTCCCTTACCCAGTTACCCTTTCTCTCCTCCTCCTCACGAAACCGCCCACCTTTTTCACTCGCGCACATGCCCCTTCCGCCGCCGCCAACGACGCCGACGCCCAAGACGACGCGATGTCGCGCAGTGGCGTGGATGTGATCGTCAGCAGGGGTTGCTCGAGGCTCGTGCTCCCCGGGATGCAGCCCTCCTCCGCCTCCGCCGCTTCCTCCTCCGCCGCCTCGCGCGGTACCGCCGCCGCCCGGCGGCCACTTCCCGATGGCCCCTTCGCCGGATTGGTCATCTGCGTCACTGGGCTCTCTAAAGGTGATTCCTTCGCTCCTTGATTTTTGCAGAGAAAGATAGAACATCTGTGAATTGATGAAAGGCTTTGCGCTGTTGGTGGTTGGGGGTTCGTGTGTTTCGCAGAGGCAAGGACTCAGGTGAAGGAGGCGACGGAGAGGATGGGAGGCGAGTACAGCGGGAGCTTGCATCCCAAATGCACTCACCTAGTGGTGCAGATATCCTTAACACGCTATGGATTATAGCTCGTCATCTATTCTCTTGAGCACTTGCCAATTTTTGTTTGTCAAATTCACGACAGCATGCGTCCTTAACACACAGCACAGCTTTGCAGGCCGCAAGTTTGAGCACGCGCTGAAGCATGGTCCAAGGAATGCTCTCTTTGTCGTAACATTTGGTTGGTTTGTCGATTGCGTGCGAAGGAACAGTAAGACAAGTTTCATCCTCTTCTATGTCTGCTAAATTATTAGGATACTGTTCAGTTTATGGTGTTTCTATCACAGTGAGGTTGGATGAATCCTTGTATAGTATCAAGAACATTGGGGAAAATGGTATGCCACTTGGTGACATGAACCGGCTTGTTGGCACTCCAGTTAGTGAGAAGTCTTGCCTCCCGCCAATGATTTTTGAAGACAAAGCTTGCTCAGACACAACCCAGAAGCACCAGCTTCAGTCTCCTAGAAAAGGGCATCACCATGGTGAATTCGTTTTTACAAATGACTCTATGTACATCGATCCTGGGATATCTAGTGAAATGAGGAAGAAGGTATGGGTTGCTCTTGCTGCTTTCTTTTGTTACGGTTGACCTCCAAAATATATATGTTTTCTTAGAGCATCATGTGGATTAATGGTTTGCTAAGAATTCATGAGAAATGTAAATTAGCTCAAACGATGCAATTGTTTTCCTCTGAATTTATTGAATCCACGAGGATTGTTGATTTTCCCTGCTTTCCCTTTACTCATCAACACAACAAGGCATTTCTTGCTAAGCTGCATGACCTATGTTTTCATAAATTCATCTTGCCTGCAGGTATATGATGTTGCTACTAGAGAAGGTGCAAAATTGTTGGGCCGCTGGTTTATTGGCTGTCATGCCACATATGTTGTGTGTGAGGATGCTTCTGTCAAGAGATATGTTGGCCATTCAGACAACATTGTAACTGTAAGCATGTTGCCTCGGTTCTAACTAATTGAGGTAGATCACTTTGTATTAATATTTTCTGCTTTTGATTTGTTAGCCACTTTGGATCTTGAAAACAGCAAAGGAAAAGAGCTTGCAGCGTCTTGTCCATTTTTCTTCAGACCTAGCTAGGCAGATTGCCGTGATTCTTGAAAATGCCCAGACATTTCAAGAGGTATGCCATATGCTATAAACTTACTTACCTTAATCAATTATCCTCTCATTCAGTATCCAACCTTCCCTTTTTATTCCTAAAAAAGTTTGGCTTTCTAGAGATTCGAAAATTTTGGCATTTGTTAGATTTGACAGGCTGGATACAGGAATTCTCCTTCTAGATAACCTTTTATTGGATAATTCACATACTGTTTTTTTTGGAACAAAACAAGAAAAACTAATTATCTAACAAGTATAATTAGATAATGATGGACATGTACCTTCTTGCAATGTATTTAGTGAAGAGTAGAGAAGATAATATGGTCCACATAGATGGAACAAATGTCTCTGTCAAATTTTACATGGTTTCTTGAACAGTATAAGTGCCCATAGTTATTTATGTTTAGATTCCTCATGCTTTATTTGCTATTTACTTATGTTTTCTTTTTTATTTTTCCACATCTCACTCTTTAATTCTCTATTGGATGTTTACTATATGGTGACAGTGGATTTTCTATTGTTATAGAATAGAAAAAGTGGGGGTGTTCCTTCTATAACCTCAAATTCCAATGGAAAAACATCAACCCAAGGGGAGATAGACAAGACTTATCAAGAGAGACAAAATTTTGTTGAAATAGCAAAGAAAAATGTTCGAGACCGCCGCACTCGCCGTATGCAGGTAAGGTTTGGTTTTTCTATTGTAGCAGTTCTTTTTCTTCTCTTCATTTATAGATTTGAGAACTTCTGAACTGGCAAATCCCTCAGTGTTTATATTTTTTGTCCAGCATCACAATGACATATTTGTTTTTCTAAGAAATGTTTTCCTTGGTTAATTGGACATGATTCCATATTAGTGCATCACTATGACATGTTTTCAAAACAATTCTCAAAACTCGTTTTGTCCCAATGATTCCTTGTTTTACAATAAGTGAGTTTTGGTATAGAAACAAATTTTGATTGCCTAAGTCATCCACCGGCAGGATATGGACTTAAGACAATCACAAGGCTAACAAGGTACTAATGGTACACAAATACAAGGAAAGGCTATGTGCTGCAAGTTTTATATTTTAGCCAGCTTAATCACAAAGGTGATCATCATTAACAAGTGTATGTGTGCGTGTGGCCTAGGTCTTGCCTTGGTTCGGGAAGTTTAGGATCATATATTCAAAGGAAGACTTGCCTTGGTTCGGGAAGTATTTCGGGTCTTTAGGATCTAGGTCTTGTGGGTCTTCGGGGTTAACAATTACAGTAAACATATCATCCCCAAATTAAAAAGCAATCAATAAAGTTTATGAAAATGATTTTATTTAGTCTTAAATTAAAGTTTAGATTTTTAGAAAGTTGCAAACTTGTCATGGGTTGTCGGTTTGTCACCGCATTTGTGGCCCGACTTCATTTTATATATAAGGACTGATTCCTTGGGAAAACAATATGCTCTACCCTTGTAAGTACTTAGTAGGCTTAGGATAGCTTGACTACCAATGGATGTGAAATCGATAGGTGGCTCCGAGTGTTAAGTCTCGGAAGGGGCACCTTGCAATGTCCTAAAAAGGCACCCAAGTGATATGAGTGTGAGTTGGGAGTTGGGAGATGAGCACCCATGGGATTTTAGGGGAAAGAAGCTGAGGGCTATTTATTCCTTGGTGTGAGACCCGTTTAGGTGACAATGAGTTATCCTAGATCAGCTTTGGAAAAGCCTTGTAGACTTGTAGTGAACATTTGCCTAGCTAGTAAGGAGTAAGATTGTAACATAAGGGTAAAGTGTACACCTTCAGCTGAAGTAAACCTGTTCGAATAGTCATGCCCATGGTCATGGGTGTGTGCCATGATAATTACTCATGCATAGATATTTGGTCTGGTTTGCTAAAATGATAACAATTGTGGGTTGGGAAGCATTACCAAAGTATGCCTTTGTGACGTACGGCCAACCTTCGTGGTTGGTAATAGGCTTGTGTAGCTTAGGAAGTCAAAAGACTTCATGGTGAGTGGTGGGAGAATTGAACCCTAGGTTGAGAGATTAAAAGTTGATGGTTTGGGAACTGACAAGATTAAGTTTGGGTAAAGCTATCCGCAAGGTAGGCTTGCTCCAAAGTTAGGATAAGATGAGATGAAGAGAAAATGGTGATGATGGTAAGGGTTATGGGACAACAGAGATAGGGATCGCTACCGGGGGTTACCAATCACTTACAAATTTCAAAACTGCATGTTTATAAAACCACCATAGTCGCCCTTGGAAGAATCTCATGTATAAAACCTTCCAAGGCTTGGAGAAGCTTTGGAGGATAATGAAGAATAGGGCGTTTCAGGCCTAGTTCCCTAGAGGTCTGGCAGTAATTTAGTTTGCTGACCATATGCTTCTGCTGTATGTCGTGCTCTTTGTTATGAGGTATGTCTCATATGCAGCTTATGTAGGACTTCTGAGTTATTGTAATAATTTCGCTTGCTACGATCTACCAATGAATTTTATGAATGTCACTTTGGTATTTGTTTAAGTTCATTAAGTAGTGACTCGTCTCGTATTAGCATAGTCTATGTGGGGTGGGACATTACAGAATAAAATGCCTGAAATTCATCTTGGCATGTGTGTGAACCTGGAATTTTAACAGATTGTGGCACATTTCAGATGTCAGTACTTTGCATTTCAATCTCTTCAGTCTTCACGTCTGATGGGTAGTTGGGTACAATAAAGTGTAGTATTCCTTCCTTGCCCACTTATTCTCTGTCTCATTGTCCTGTTACCTGGGGATTAATCTGATATGGGGATCTTCTCACTGCTAGCTGTCTATTCATAGCTTTCTAGCATTTTGTTTCCTTATGACCAGAATGATTATTAAGAGGATGGTGGACATGTCCTGCTACCGTGCTGGTTCAAGAAACTTTTTTTTTCTTGAGAATAGAATTCAACACCTTTGTTCAGTTATTTGGTGTCCATTATTCCATTCCAAGTAGGTAATGGCGATCTGTAGTCCCATTCTGCACACAGCTATATATCATAATGTAAAATAGCTATGTTTCTTATACGTGTTTGGCTTTATATTATATGAAGTGTTTTGATAAATGTCTAAATTTATGCTTTTAAGCCAGTCGTGTGAAGTACCAATCCATCCAATCACACCTGCCGTACTTCTGGATTATATATGTTGGACAGTATCCGAGCCAACTACATCTGCATGTATTTATATGGATTCGTCGTGGTCGGACGATGCCTTTGAGCAGCAAAGCACTACTTACTTCGATGCAAATGGGGATGGCGAGGATCCAAACCAATCAGCTGATAATCTCTCCCGCCCGCTAAGAGAAAGGTAATCGGTTCTTGGTATTGGTCAAAATCTTTTAATCTGCTCTTCTAAATTTCTAACAGGTCCGTGTTGGTTCCTTTAGTGAGAAAAGTGTGGTGATTTTTAAGAACCACTTCCTTACCATACTCTTCCCCATTGATCGTTTTGGTGAGCTTGGGCCTTCCTCAAGGACATTCTTCAGCAATGGTGGCTTTACACGTATACAAGTGCTGGATCACATATGCAACTTCTACCAGGTGCATAAATGATAAATGAGCATTTTGTTTCGAAGTTTGTTGAATTGAGGGCAACCACTGTTTTTTTACATAATTCGTGATCAGTTTTTACCCATGGGTTGGAGTCTAACCCATAATTATATCTCGTTTTCTGTAGGAAAACATGTCAACCGATGAGATAAATGTAGCCCTGCATTCAGATTCACGACATGCTGATCGACTTCGCTCGCTGTACGCAAGTACTGAATCAGCGGAAAGAGGTTCTGTGACGTTAAAAAGAATTGATTTCTTGGGAGGCCGAAGAAGTTTCGAGGGACTAAAACGCCTCAGCGGAGAGAACAACAGTAATGTATATGAGCTTGTAATTAGGGCGTGAACGCGCACCATACTCGGTGCCAAATTTGTGTGTTGCTTACAGTTACAGTTACAGGTGATGGAACTAATGTAAAATTGGTGGTTTTAATACAGATAAGGCCACAGATCTGTTTTCAGATGTTCATAAGATGTCGTGAATATAATCAACAAATTGAAGATAGCTTAACTCTGAATTCTGAGGGCACAGTAATTTTGATTTTCGCAAATGCATGCCTGAAAGTTTGCACTCCAACTTCAGCTCCACGGAGTACTCTTTTATATCAGAAATGTTGATGTTGCTGCGAGAGATGCAAATTTCTTTGTTTATTATAGACTTGGACTCCGACGGGTTGATAGACTAAAGTTTAGTCAGTGATATATCGTATGTTAAAACATTAATTTAATGGACTATCGTATGTTTAAACATCAATTTAAAGGACTAAACGTGAACTGATTATAAAAATAATTACAGAATTAAAAGATTATTCACGAGACAAATTTATTAAGCCTAATTAATCTATGATTAGCAAATGTTTATTGTAGCATCATATTATCAAATCATGGTGCAAATGTGTAATTAGGCTCATTAGATTTGTCTCACAAATAATCCACCGATTATAAACATGTTTTGTAAATAGTCTACATTTAATACTCCAAAATAGTATCTCAACATTCGATGTGACAAGACTAAATTTTGTATTAGCAAAAACAAACATCCCCTTACTATATGTGCATAGAGCATTGCTGCATGTTCATCAGCAGTTCTTGACAACGGGATTAGCCAAAGTTAATTCCTTGTGCTAGAGGTAGTTCGCTTCCATAGTTGATCGTACTGCAGGAAAAAAACGTCTTGAGCATTAGTATGCGAAAAATGCATACTAATATTGCCACAAAAAGAATTACCTATGTAATAAAGTATTTTGAACATGGTGACCACACTAATCACTCTGATAAAATCAGTCACAGAAATATTGCCACTCTAGCAGTAATTGTCTTCAAGGCATGGCTTACATCTCAAGGAAATAGAATGTGGCGAATTCAATGTGCATAGGACAGGCATTTCATAGGGAACATCTCTATACATAATAGAGGATGTTGTGATCTATAAGATTCAGAGCTCTGGCCTCTGGGTCTCCGGGATAAATTGATTTACACGTGTAGTTCTATTTGAATTTACTGCTCCATGGCATCCTAACTTATAAGTTGTGTAGCAGATACAAAAGTGCCCCTACCCAGGTCCTGAATGATCACACTAAATATCATGGAACTTGCCTGGAAGCAAAGGTGATACAGTGACAACAGTCCAAGGTAGGCAATGAATCAAAGTCAAAAAGTTATGGTGGTGGCTGGAGTCCAGTTATGGAAAGTATATTCCCTGCAATTTGATAGGGGCTTTGGTTTTACAGGCTCACCCAGGCTCCATCAGAAGAAAACTTTATTACGGTGGATGCTTAACTAGGAATTGAGCAATGAAAAGGTATACATAACCAGTATTTGTTCCCCATGTTCCCTACTTCACTAATCACTATAGTGTAAGTCTCTAAGTATGCTATCAGGTAACCAAATGACAGCAACTGAGCAATCATGCGTTCAATAAATGCTCAGTGGCTGCTGTTGAGTTACGAATGTAATAATGCCCATTGCAAACAACTTGGGAAAATTTGCACAAAGTACAAACAATATGGATTGATCAAAGCTACTGATCTCTGTTGTGTAGTTGCCTATAATTTGCACATTTGAAATTCATATGCATTTGGTTTCAAAGAAAAAGAAATTTGAATGCATAGACAATATGTGTCTACTTACCATGTGGCCCTCCTCATGTACTGCTTCCACGAATCACTCCCTGCTTCTCGTCCGCCACCAGTTGCTTTTTCTCCACCAAAAGCTCCACCGATTTCAGCACCATTAGTGGGTATATTTACATTCACTATACCACAGTCACTACCATGGGGCCTGCATAGGAAGAAGAGCAAGAATAATCACTACCATAGTCACTTCCTGTCCTATGGCCTGAGACATGGCAGTGAAAGAATCTGGAAATGGCTGTAACCATCTTTGAGGAGGGAAAAATATGCATTTATGGTACAGGGGGGATAAGAAAAATGACACATGGGGGAAATCCAGTAGGGTTAAATTGATTTATGATTCTCTTAGGACTGAAAGTGATAAATACAAAATATTATCTAAAAAGAAAATTTATAAACTAACATATACAATGCACAGATACGGAAAGAAAAGGCTAAAAGCCAAAACATAGTTGAAATGTTGAACTTGATCACATCTCAGTGTGATTCATAACATGAAATTAAACAGCGATACCTAATTTTCTACCATGACCTAAGAAAAATCATACAAGTCATCATTCTTCAGCAAAAGTTCAGAAAATAGGATAGAATGCTACATATAAGCAGGGCATGGAGCTCCATTGCAGGCAAGGTGGTCCTTTGGTTTTGGTACATTAGTACATACTCCCTCCGGTCACAAAAAGCATTTTAGGATGCGTGCAATCAACACAGGGTAACTTTGACCATAATTATTGTTTAGAACACATATTTTGGATATATGAAAATAGCATGGCCAAGTTTGTCTTAACAAAAGCTTTCATAATATATAGTGTAACTTGTTTTGAATTTATACAAGACTACAAGATAATCTAGTAATTAAAGGTATGTCATGTTGAATTTGAAATGTCAAAAACAACTTTTTGAGACCAGAGGAAGTAACAAGCAAGTTGTCACTGACTGGCTGCATCAGTGCTAGAACTTACCCAATCCACTTGAAAATGATATCTGGTCTCCGTGTAAATATGGAACTGCTCAATCCTTGAGAAACAGAATTGTTGATTTCAATTGCTTCCTTCAGAGTCTGCAAGGAATGACAAATAGGAAAATTATATGTAAAATGATAATGATCTTGTGCAACAGTGTACAACTGACACTAAATATTACAGATTAATAACACACATGCAAGGTACTGGAATATTAGCTACCTGAAATTTCATGACATAAAGAACAGGACCAAAAAGTTCTTCTCTCACAACTGGTGCAGAGGATGAAATTTCCACAATTGTTGGTTGAACAAAATTTCCCTCTGACTCAATGGCAGATCCTCCATAAAGAATTTTTCCTCCCTGCAAGTTAGGATGGCAGTCAAATCAGGCTATTAGAACTTCATTGCTTACAAAAAGTTGTCTTGGTGCAATGATTTCACTCACAGATTACTGGCAATGTGCCTGTGTGTTGCAATGGAATTGATTTTTCTTGAACATGCTGAACTAATAACTTTTCCAGTAACATGCCATTTTAAATTGTGTGTTCAAGATTCAAAATCCATGTATGAAAAAAATGAAAATACTCTCCATGCAGTCAAACATCTTTAACTTTGACTAGAAATATATTCAGAACTATTTATATTGGAGGAAGGTGTAGAAAGGATCATCACCACCACCAACTCAGCCATTTTAGGTAGGGCAGATGTAATGCTTAGATTTTTAATATAAGTATATATCAATACACAAGCAATGTTACTACATCAATAAGAATTATGCAAATATAACCTGAGATCTGATTGTTTGGATTCCTTTCAAAAAGGCTTCTCTTGAAGCAGAGGTGTGTAATGGTCCCAGTAAGGTACCAGACTCCAAAGGATCCCCAAGTCGGACTTGTTTATAAACCTCAATAAGTTGATCAAGAAATGTTTGATATATGCTTTCATGAAGAAGCTGTAGTAACAAAACAAAAGCACTTAGAAACATCATGTACCAGCAATAGGGGAAGATAAAAAATAAATATGTATATTACCAGCCTACGACATGTAGTGCAGCGTTGCCCTGCTGTACCAACAGCAGCAAACAACACGGAACGAACAGCCAACTGAATGTCAGCATCATCCATAACAATAATGGCATTGTTCCCACTAAGTTCAAGAAGGCATTTGCCAAACCTTGCATTCACATGTTGCTGAACCATTAGACCAACCTGCATCAAACAATCAGAGTTACAAATTTTAAAGTAGATCAGCACCGTTCAGTAGATATGTAAATGCCAAATACTCGAAAAAAAATCTTACAAGAAAAATGGCATCAAACAGAATACAGAAATAGGAGATGTAAGGGAGATCATTAGATCAAAATGGGTCTCGATCAGGCATCAGGGCATTATGAATTTCGGATGTCATTGTTCATAAAACAAGAAATCTAGCCAAAAAGGTTAAACTTTATGGTTGCACAAAAACATGCAAGTAGCAGTTTGCTGAAAGTTTTCTACCTTTGTGCTTCCTGTGAATGAAACCAAAGGTATCCTTGTGTCAAGAGCGATTGCTTGGCCAATGTCAGCACCACCACAAAAGGCTGTGAAAATTGCGCCTGGCAAGTTGTTTTTCTCCAATACACCAGCCAATATTTTAGTCATTGCAATAGTGATCAACGGAGTAGTTGGAGCACCTTTCCTGCAATTATTAGAACATAGTTATGAAAAAGGAAATGCCACAAAAATGAATTTCGGGATGCTCCTTTATCTATGCCACCTAAGGTTGCCGAAGGGCAAACTAATGATGGAAATGGCATACATAACTTACTAGAGAGAGAACTGAGACTTCAAGGAAGTAGTCAAGCAGAGTACCAACGATCGTTTTGTAATTGGCACATGAATTCTTTCCTTCCCTTAAAGTCTTAGTCCTTATGAAGTACTTAAGGAAGTAATTGACCTATATGACTACTTTGTGGTAAGGGATCACAACTAAATTACATATTATTTTCGAATAATTTTCTACTATAATATTTACCTTCTTGTTTGTTACAGTAGTAAAATATAAGAAAATGTGCATTCCATCAATGGGTAGATGTAGCATCACCTACGTACGAGAATGATTCGATCACAGAGGCAAAAAAAAGTCACTCAAAGTACGAAACGAAAAAGAGAGAAGCTGATGAGCGAACAAGAAGTGCAAGATGGTGTGAAAAGGATAGGCAACATATTTTAAACGGCAAGAGCTCAGGTGCAGAGAGAAAAAAACAAGTCAGACACATTAGGGAAGAGAGACAATGAAAAAAATCGATAGAACATGATGTTTGCACTACAAGTATGCCATTTGTAATCTATTGAAGTAGTTATTGCGCCTAGTTTGTGTTGGATTACTTTCAAATAACTGCAGATATTATGTTACGTGTATTGGAACATCTTTATCTACATGTTATTCACTATCTATTTACATTTAAATATTCTGTACTTACACTCCAATAGATACATTTTACGAGCTTATTTTTAGATATGTGATTCCCATGAAATAGATATTGCAAAATAGAGAATGATAAAGTCAACATCCCATCGACAAACGACCAGCCCCCTTATACAGACGTCAGTCGGTAGATGATATGTTCATTTAGGCGGATCGATCTATATCAATAGACCATATGTCGATATAGGCACATCGGTCTAGATCAATAGATTATCTATCAATCTAAGATAAATCGATCTAGATCGTCATATCATCCACCGACATAAGCCTGCGATTGCCGATCTAGACCGATCGATAGACTATAACCCGATAGAACGCTATTTTTGTAAATTCTGAAATCCTAACAGATTTGAAATTGTAAATAGAAAATATATTATTAAAAAAATATCATACGTGACGCGTAGAACCGAACTGCAGTTGGGCTCCACGCCTCCACACAAGAATCCAGCCCAAACGAGCCAGAAATACATTACACCCCAAGCTTCCAGCCCTCCTTGAGTCTGATTGGGCCGAGACAATACGAGTTCCTGTTCGGCGGCTCCGGCCCATCTCCACCGCGCCGCTCGCTCGCCCGCTCGTATCGTACGAGGCGCGCGCGGTTCCACGTCGACGAGGAAAACGGCCGGCGAAAACGGAGCCCCGTTGCGGGCACGCCGCCACGCCCGCCGCACGCGACGCCGGCGCAGGCGCTCGCTCGCACGCACGCACGCACGCTCCAGCAAATCTTCGCCCTCCTCACGGCCGCGCGCAGTCGCAGCTGCCGGCACTAAAGATGGCAACGGGGTAACTGAAACCCGAAACTCAATGGGTTTTTACTCTATTAGGGTAGATATACGGGTAAAATTGCTTATCCGTGAGTCTATTAATGAAAAAATAGTATCCAACGGGTACACAGGTATGGGTATGGTTTCCTAATATTCATACCCGTTTCCCGATGGGTACCCGTCACCCAATAAATTATATTTTTGGGAATTTAAATTATCGTTGCTATTGTTGTAGATTAAATCATTGATGTATTATGTTTGAGAGTTTATTTATATATGTAATTTTGATCTTATGATTGAATTATTGATCGATCTATTTAGGTGAAACATTGTTTTTGTGGGAATAGATATACAATTGTTATTTGTTATCATATTTTGTGTGGTGTTTATTGATGGGTGTAGATACCCGATGGGTATGGGTTTGGAATGAAAATGATACCCACATGTATATATGGGTTATCCGACGGAAAGATTTTTTTTAACAATATGGGTTTGAGATAGTCAAATCCAATAGATATAGACCTATTGACATCTTTACCCCGGCCGAACGCAGACTCCGGCGCAGGCGACAAGAAGATTTCCACCTGGAAACGGCGGCGTGTCCGTCCGCGGCTTCCAAAGTTTTCCACTTTTCCTCCCGAGCGCTTTCGCCGCTTCGCCAGTTCGCCGGGACGCTGGAGTACAAGTGTGCAGTACTGCAGTACAACAGGTCGTGCACATGTACTGTCCCCGGCCGGCTGCCGGTCTGATAGTACTACTATTATCACTAGCGCTACTATCTGCCCATTTGATTTGGCACGCCATGCCTCGCAAATTACACGGGAGCCCCTAACCAGAAGCAAACTAGGTTTGGATTATTCGATATGGAGGTTCTGACCCTGACTCGATCCAACTACCAATGTCAGCTCTCAGCTCGCGAGCTTGTTTTCTTCAAAGCCTAGGCAAGCTGCAAACCAAAGGATCAAACCTCCTGTCAGGATAAGAACTCAGATCTATCACATGTTTCTTCGGCCAACCGTTCACCGGTTCAGAGCTCCAGATTTCCTGAGTTACCATTGCGAATTACAGAATTAGGGGTGACTTGCATACCGTGACAGCATGGGCGTCTCCTGTAGTGCTGTTCTCCCAGTGGCGCGAGCGTAAATACAACCAAAACCCACGCCCAAACCACATCTCATGATAAAGGCAGCTCCTTCAAAAATCCCACCGGCCACTTCACCGGAAATCATCCTCCTCCGCTTCTCCGTCCTGCCTGTCCCCGCTCCTAATCCGCGGAGATCGCGTGAACGCCCTCGCCGCCGGCGCCGCCGACAACCCACCGGGCAACATGATGCACATGACCTTCTACTGGGGCAAGGACGCCACGATCCTCTTCGACGGGTGGCGGACGGCCACGTGGACCGGGTACCTGCTGTCACTCGTCGCGCTCTTCCTCGCCTCCGCCTTCTACCAGTACCTCGAGGCGTTCCGGATCCGCGTCAAGCTCCTCGCCGGCGCCAAGCCGGCCTCGCTCCCGCCTCCCGCGTCCGACACGCGGGCGCCTCTACTGCCCCAGTACGCCCTCGCCGGCGCGCGATGGACGGCGCGGTCGGCGACGGCCGCGCTGTTCGGGGTCAACTCCGGCCTGGGCTACCTCCTCATGCTCGCCGTCATGTCGTTCAACGGCGGGGTGTTCTTCGCCGTGGTCGTCGGGCTCGCGGCCGGTTACTTGGCGTTCCGCAGCAGCGACGGCGAGGACGTCGTCGTGGTCGACAACCCCTGCGCCTGCGCGTAGGGTTTGCCTTGCGCTGCCCCAGGTGTGACCCCTCTGTTTGGTTTCTCCATCTTGTATGATAAGTAGCAATAAAATTCTGCACAAATTCAATTGCGTGACAGGAGGATTCCAGTGTTCGTGTAATTTGGGGGAAAATTGCTGATTACACAATCCGAAAGTTTGTTTCCAACAAATTGATGAATTGATCCCTATGCCTTTGTGAATTAGAAATTGATAAAGATGATATCTTTATGGGATCAAATTTAAGGAATAATAATCTCTAAGAATGGCCAGCTTTTGAATCTAAGAAGTGCTGTCGCTCGAAAGAAGATAAGCATAGGTAGCTTTTCTGAACAACTGAAATTTGACGATATCTGATTGGGGGAGCATATATTCGATCAGTGGAAGAAAATATTTTCTTTTTCTCGCACTCCTTGAGTGAAATGTTACTGTCACTGAATTCAGAAACAGTAGGTCCACTTCTAAGTTCAGAAAAGGGTAATCGCTCCTTGTTTCTAGATTGGAATAATTGGAATTTAGATAAATGTTATTATAATTTATATATTTAGATTTATGTTATTACAATTTTAGCTCATTCTTGTAGTTCTCTGAAATCCGAAATTGTAAAGATGTGTTTTGAAATTCTCTATAATTGTAATGGTATATTTTGGAATTCTTTAAATTTGTAATGGTATAGTTTGGAGTTATCTGAAATTGTAATGGTATGAATCTAAATATTCGCAAAATTGTAATAGATCCATCCAACTAATCCCTCTATATTTGCTCTTATTCATTTGAGATCAGCCATGCCTCGGTAGTGAACAGTCCAAAACACTAATTAGTAATGATGATGTAGCCATGCACTCAAATTATTCAGAGCTTGAAGTGAAAGTTAAGATATGTGTTCTTTTCATGGTTGATCACATTTGAAATGAATAATGATGTTCTAGTATAACGAATAGGTCTATTCTTAATGGATTTTTTTCATAAGATGGAAATTGAGGATTTCTCATTCTATCTCATATGTTATTGACTTTTGTGGATCTTATATGTGATTGAGGTTTGAAAGATAAAACCTCAATTCCTCTCTAAAGGGAGGCCATTCTTGATTGATTGATGGATTGAGTGTGGACGTCAGATTAGATTAGTATTGAGGTGAAGAAAGAGAAAAGAAAACCTTACACAAGTTTTGATAAACTTTGTTAGATAATTTGGTAGATTATACATTAAATATATAGTATATATAGATAGCTAACTATTATACGTATTCTATGAGGGGTCAACCAAAATGCTCTAAGCAGGTTTAACCATTTAACTTCCATTTTTCTTCTTCGAAACCTCCTAAGGCTATTCGGAGGTTTCATGGGGTTTTTATGATATTAATTACTATAATACATTAGATTTTTTCTGACATGATATTCAATTAATGATGGAAGAGAATTAAGTAGTGTCATCACCATGACATGGTGCTAACCTATTTTTAAGGTGGATGAAACGAAATGAAACGCTCACTAAGAGTCAAATCGTTTCTTGGAGAAAGGGTATTTCATGAGAGCTAGTTACATTTAATTACATTGGTTAGCCTAGAAATAGTGAAATGAAACTCTCCATCGAGAGAGATTGCAAAGCTGATGTGGACTTCTAAGAAACAGTATTATGAAACTCACCACTGTAAATAGCCTAAAGAGCACAAGTCCCTTCCATCTTCTCCGGTTCTGAGACACATAACATGCAGCCTTCATTGCTTATTCTAGTACTACCAATCTGTTCACAGTTCGGTTGTTTCCGTTACTAAACTAACGATATGCATGTGTAACCCATTTTTCAGAGAGAACATGAGCATGAACGTGCACGGGCTAAGAGCTTGTCACAAACATTTCAACGTGAGCAGACGTCAGAGAAGCAAATACGTGCAAAAAGAAAAAACAGAGAAATCTGAGTTCATTGGGCTGCCCTGGTCTGTTCGGCCAGTTAAGCCCAATTGGCTTATACAGCGTTGGCCTTGAAAATACTGGGGCTAGAATGAGCACAATTTTTTATCTGAAAATGAAGAAGGTGTATATTATTTTTATTACCTCCTGGACTACCGTAAAGTCCGATTTATCTACCTCAACCTCAAAACCGCACGCAAAGACTTAACTGTCAAAACCAGTGTCAGTTTCAATCGACGTGAACGTGGAGT
Organism: Zizania palustris; assembly: GCA_019279435.1. Lineage (NCBI taxonomy): Eukaryota > Viridiplantae > Streptophyta > Magnoliopsida > Poales > Poaceae > Zizania > Zizania palustris. The sequence continues at coordinate 42,823,600 of JAAALK010000289.1, read as the reverse complement.
TCAGGGTACACACCGTACCGACTTACCCTTTGTTACATGGAATAATTCGATTTATACCATTATAATCTTGTGATTTTAGAGAAATGCGGTTACAATTCGTATATTTAGATTTATGACATTCTAAAATTCCGAAATTGTAGCTCTCACAAAATTTAATGACGTTTCAGAATTTTCTAAAATTATAATAACATGTTTCAGAATTCTCTAAATTTGTAATGGTATAGTTCGGAGTTATCTGAATTTGTAATGACATGAATATAAATATGTGAATTGTAATGATATTTCTTCAAAGTCATAAAATTATAATGGCCTAGATCTGCCTTTTCTTTGTGACATTCTTTTTTAATATAAAAATACAAGCGCCGCAGGAAGAAGAGAGGGAGGGATGGCAACGAGAGTACGAGACGGGCAATATATAGACAGGATCCCACGTCTGGGCAGCGCACGGCGACGGTGAGGAAGGCTTGGCTCTGGTTGCTGGCGGTGAAAGACTGTCTAATAATATATTTTTTAAGTCTTGATCTTATTTAAAGATTGAGTGTTACGGGATGTGATACAAGAATTTTCTACAAAATCATGTATACTAGTACTATTCTCGTCTTAGTACGCTCAACTGAAATTGTAATAAGATCCGATGCCATGTACTAACATTCAGACCCTGTTTAGGAATAAATTTTTTGTAATTTTGGAAGCAATACTGCAATATTTAGCAATACTACGGTATTATATATTGAAAGGTGTTTGGCAACTCAATCTTTATAAAGTAAACTGCGGTATTAAAAATATTATACTCAATCTACATTATTGAATACTTTAGTACAAATCATTTTTTCCAAAACTGTGATATTATAAACTGTAGTATTGTCATGGATGTAGTATAATATAGTTTTTGAAATACTGTAATTTTTAAATAGGACATCAGTTTCATAATAAAAGTAATATTAGATAGGATTAGATTATATATAATCTTTATATTGCCTTGTCTTTCCTCCCAAGGCCACAAAGCACACCCTTCCTCCCAAGAGACACCAGATTTCACTGTCTTCACGTGTCGCATCAGCGCACGTAGCGACTCACTGGTCACTTGATGCTGTCGGCCGTCAACCTTGTGAAACCAGGCTCCGTACCGTACGCGTCGCCGGTACACCCCCGACCCTTGGCGCTCCTCCTGTCCGGCCACCCCAAGTCCCAACCCGCTCATGATCCCCTCACCGGCGTCGTTGTCTCTGCTAGGTTGTCCGGGCCGACCTCCCCTTGCCTTGCTAGGCCCCTGCACACCTTCCTTTGTTGCTAGGCCAGTTGGCGGCCCAATTGCGTTCCCTGTGTGGCTTTGTTCCGCCTAGGCAACAATCTTGGCCTATGCCGCACACACCTTGCGTGGCTTGTGTGCCGCCATAGTCTGGACATCTCCAATGTAATGACTAGGATAGTTTCTACAGTGGCGGCTCCAGGATTTTTTATCTGGGTGTTCCTATTATATACGTTAAATTTTCGTAACATTATAAACTCAATGCAAAATACGATTTTTTTCAAAATATAACATGAATATAACATTTCTATTTCATAACATTATAAATCAACTAAAATCAACAGCTAAGTCCAAAAATTTGCAAATTACAACATAAAAAATCTCACACAATTCAAACAGAATATTATTAATGCAACTTAAATTAGAAATGACATTAATCATATTTTCCTTACTTTGCATTATTAAGTTAAAAATGTTTACAGTGTTCTCTCTTATGGGACAAGAACCTAAATAATGTCATCCAAATTATGGACAGAAACAAGTAATATTATTTTTCCATATGTAAATAAATAGTTCTAGCAACACTGTAATTTTGAAAAAAAATGAAAAATGGGCTAATAGATAATATTGAGCTAAAATACAAGAAATATTATTGATGTAACTTTAATTAGAAATGAGCACTGTTAAGTTAAAAATATTTACAATGTTCTTCTATTACAGAACGAGAGCCTAAATAATGTCATCCAAATTATGTACATAAACAAGTAATATTATTTTCTATATGTAAATAATTTTTCTAGCAACACTATAATTTAAAAAAATGAAAATGAGCTAATAGATGTTATTGGGCTAAAATACAGGGTGGTCCAGGGCCCACTTGGACCACCCTGTAGAACCGCCACTGAGTTTCTATAGCATTAAATAACAGTTCACATAAGCAAAAATCTGATGTGGCATGAGAGTTAATGAGGAAAGAGGAGAAAAGTTGAGGAAATGGTTTTTCATGCAAGAAATGATTTCTATCACTAATACTAAGGATAAAGAAACCACTCTACATGCATTGGAAGAGTATAGTAGTTTCTATAGATGGGGCCCACTTATTTATGATTAGGCAAAAGAGGGAAAAATAAATAGAGACAAGAAACCATGCATTGTGAGAGTGAGTTTCTATGAGTAGTTTCTTAATGACATGGTATGTATAGAAACTACTAGATGGTTTCTTGGTTGGGAATGCCTTAAGGGTGTGTAAAACCTCATTTAATGGGTGGTTTTTTGAGAGTTCTATAGAGGATTAATTGAAAAAAAAATACAAGTAAAGAACCCGTTTTTTCACGATTCTTCATATGCATTGTCTCTTAGCTGCATTTATGATTTAGGGGTTTAGGGTTGTACCATACAGTTTCTTTGTTGTCTCTTATACTTTAAAAATCATTCCGTCGTCTCAGGGTTGTACATGCCCTAATGGCTGGCACGAGGAGGGTTTCTTCTTGTCTTAGGTACCCAATTGCCTCCTCGCATTTCCAATCACTCACGTTGCTCATGCCTACATTACCTATGCCACCCGTGCCTACGCCGCTTGCACCACGCCTCATCAGCGCCCCACTAGCCGTGCCGCCGTGTCTGCTACTTGCTAACGTGAAAATACAAAAATACGCTTTCAGTTTAATAGGCACTATTTCTATCCACACATGTACTAATGTACTAATAGATACTGTATTAATCTCAACTGTTGAATACAGAGATATTGATATTTATCACTTTCTTAATGAAGAAAGTGTAGGACGATAATGGAATATGTAGGGACTAAACATGAACAAAAGTTTGTTTCAGTATTAAACAAGGATAATTTACGTTGATGCTTGGTCAAAAACTCAGGATGCGCGTGTGTTGGCAATCGCTGTGCCGCGACGACGACGACGACGACGGGCCAGCACCAGCAGCTGGCCGCCGGCAAGTCGTCGCGGTCATCGGTCAAGGTCGGTCAGGAAGGCAATTTCATGGAGAAAATAAAGATCATATCACCACTGCCCGGAGGAGTAGCTAGGGCTCCTCAACTTCTCGAGAGAAGCTGCGTACGTGCGCTCACGTCTTCTCTCTGATGAAAGACTTAATTGATCTAACTCTGTACCTGCAGCTACGAGCTACATTATTCGCCGGAATATTTAGTGTGAGTAACGTGCGCTTCTAAGGACGAGCTAGTGAGCACTTACTTGATCAGGTTTTGTTGCGACCTGTTCGTTCTGAATTTTAACTGTCATACGAATACGAATTCTGATATGATTTATTTCTATTACCTCGCGTTGTAACGAAAAAAGAATAGTATTAAAAGAATATCATGTAAATAGAAAGGAGTGAAATTAAAACAGAAGATTTTTTTACTTTACTATGTGAAAGGAGCGGCCGGTGGAACCAAGCTTCTTTTAAAAAAACGACAAGAGAATTACTGGTATATTATATTAAACATCAAGAATGTACATAAAGGAAATAAGAGAGAATTAACAAAGGAAGAACTAGGAAGTTAGAGAAAAGAGGTTAAACAGGACGTCTCAGCTTCCCTCCATGCTTGAGCTTCTTCATTGATTTTTTGAAAGATCTACACGGAACCGGATTGAAGACCTAGGAAGACTCCGTGGGGCCATATTGAATGCTTCAAAAGACTCTTGCGTTTCTCTCCTTCAATGATGATATGATTTCATTTGGTTGCCCTAATCTAAAGACATCGTTGATTCACCATTAGGTGATATAACCATCCGAGGTGATTTGATCTAAGACGCTAATCACAATGTTTAAGCTAGACTATTTCGTAATGCCACACCAAATTATCTCTCGAAGAATCTGTAGCTTCCAAAAAAAACACTTAATTTCTAAGTATAAACAAGTAAGTACAGATCGCTAATTCTCTATCGCCCAATCAGTGGGCACGGAAAGAAGAAACACGAGGGCTAGCTAGTGGTGTTGCGGATAGCGACAAGTGCTGGTGCGGTCAGTCCACGTTTCAGATGTAACGGTCAGTCCAGTTGCACGCACCGATCAGCAGGAGCAGGTACGTACATGTTCACAGCCACACCCGCGCACCACACAAGTCAACGTGCAGATGCAGGTCCGGCCTCACGGATGATTAGTTACTTGTTCACACATCTGCCAATCGACGCAAGGGCCGATTTTTCGTTTCCCAAAATTAAACAGCATCAAGTTGATCGAGGTCTCATTCGTTTTTAACATTTTTCTGAAGACTTGCGTCGTCCGAATCCGAATATGATATCGACCAGAAACTTCTTGTAACGACCATTTCCGCATAAGAGCGTACCTGTTCAAAAGAGAAATGGTCAGACGAATGATACATGAAGCTGAGCTGATGACAACTATTCAAGAGACTAAGCAGCTAAATTTAATGTTTAAAGATTGATAAACAGTATTAAAACAAATATTTTTACATGATTTTCATATAGAAAACTTAAAAAACATACCGTTTATGAGGTATAGCTAGCTACGGTATTCTCGGTTCACATGTTTATTCGACAAATAAATAAAATTTCTATCTATCAATATTTATGGTCTTGGATCGTCAATAATGATTATTATCAAAATTTGGTAATCGTTGACTTTTATCTCAATATTTGATCATTCGTCTTATTTAAAAATCTTTTAAAATGTCATTGTTTAATCCTTGGACAAGAATGCTAAAAAAGAGGTGGCTATTTGAGCATTGTTGTAGTGTTGTTGTCATTAGATTTATTTTGTTATAATTCATTTTATTATTATTGAAGGTGTTTTTAGCATAACTTATATTTTTTAGGAATTCTTGTTCTCAAAGGATATCTGACATTTTTTGTTTATATAAAAGTCCAATTTGACTCAAGTTTATTTTTTGGGGGGAGCTTGTGGGAAAGTGTTGCTTTTTATTGACAGGCTTATTCAGTCAGGTCAAAGTCAAGCTAAGCTAGTTCACACCGCCTTCCGTGTCGTTTGCTGCTTGTGTTAGCTTCGTTTCGTTTGCTACGAAACTAACTGCTTGCTTTCCCTATCCAGTAATTCCCCCCTGTTTGCTGTGATTTTTTTCTCCAAAAAAAAATACTTTCTCTGTCCGATGTTTACGGAAGCAACTCCTCTAATGTTGGAGGCTTCGACTGCATTCTACAGTCACA